>JARQTG010000143.1:792661-1392661 GCA_030142615.1 Syrista parreyssii
CCCCCCCCCCCCCCCCCCCCCCCCCCCCCCCCCCCCCCCCCCCCCCCCCCCCCCCCCCCCCAGAGCCTCTTAATAAAAAATAAAAGCAGAAGTTACTCATCGTCCTCTGAATAATTATACTATTACAAAACAGGAAGCTACTGCTTATGACAAGATCACGACTTGGTAGAGACTTGTTGGAAGTCGTATTGCCCATCGATAAGTATCAGAGAATAGTACGTGCCTCTGGTATACACTTTATTACATTTACGTTAGTAACGACTATTAAGTCAATAATTTACGTGATAATGAAACAATAATAATTAAGCATGTAAAGGCAATTGGACCGAAAGTTCAAAGTAAAGCTTATTTATTAACACGTAAATGTAATCAGAAGCGAATAAACGTAAAAAAAATATTTGCAGTGAGACAGGATCACGCATAATCATAGTCACTGGTAAACGCAATGGTCCTTGTGAGTAAAAGTTAATAGTTTGCATGAGAGCTTCGATGTCAGCCATTGATGAACAAATAAAATTCTATCAGACAATTGTACCAACTGAATAAACTGGCGTCCTTAGGGACAATGCATATAAAAGATACGTCTTGCATGATACGAAGGTAATGAAAGAAAATTTTGTACGCAACAATTCTACTGTTATTCTGTTAACGCGTGACCTCAAAGTCTATTACGAATTAACCCACGTTAGGACTTATTGTAACGTCATGACAATATCTAAACGTGATGTCTATGCATCACGTCAACTCGCCCGGCACTACTTTTCTTTGATAATAGTAAGATTATTAAGATACAATTTTATTGCATCACTTTGTCACCAATTTGGAAACGCTCCACTCTGGGACTAAAGAAAATTCAAAGGATGCCTGTCCTTAAATACGTATTGAAAAGTTATTTGTACAGTTTGATCTTCAAAGTATATGACTACCGTAAGCTTCGCACCAAACGCGCACATGATCTTGAATAGATATTCTTTATTAATATGACTCTTTCAAAGTATGCAGAAAGGCATTCCTAAATCTGTTACCTAATACTTGAAAAAGTGTATACAAATACATTTCGAGAACAATTGGCCTTTATAAGATCGACGGGAATTTTTTAGAAGCCTTAAATAATCGATATCAGACATCACCTTCCAGACGTGCCAACGACTTCCGGTCCTTCAAGGGTTTAAGCTTACATATTAAGACTTACAAGCATCCGTGTGAAGCTTAGATTCTTATATGTACTACAGAGTATGATTCCGTATATTACCTGCAATCAAATGAAGAGAAAAAAAAATTAAAATACGCTTTACTTTAAAATACCATACTACGTTCGCCATAGTACTGTCATACTATTTCTTACATTCGCTTTCGCCCAATAACCATCGGTATTTATTATTGTAACATACACAATGATAATGTGTCGTATTATGGTGATGAAAATAGCATAGTCTCCGAAGGTCCCTTGAAATATCATGTTTCAATATATTCGTATTTTGGCAAAGATCAGAAAAGTAGCGCTTTAAAATAACAGACTACATAATACAGACCTATTGTCGACAAAGATGCACGGGGAAATATTGTTGCTCAAAGACTTATGGATACATACATACCCGCGTAACAAGCAACCGTATTCTACGCAGTTGTCGTTCTATTTTAGAGTTTTCATTAGCTACGTTCAGACTAGTAATAGATTGGTCAGCTTGTCTCACGTGAATGATTTATATTAGGTTTGAATGTCTCCAATGCCAATATCTTATATAGTGCAGTCTTTCTTTCTGTTATATAGATATACACAGTCGTGCATCTCCTTTGCAGTGCGCACGACATACAGCCGACAGGCACGAAAGGAAAACTGAAGGGGAGATTTTTAATTCTAACGCTAAAAATGTGTTGCTTTTTTGTGAATTTTTTTTTACGAAACTACAATGTGTATCGATACACAATCTTACAGATGCTTTTATTAATTTTCATTTGTTAGAAATTTGGGAATTCAGGAATCACACTGGTATAATAATTTGTTATCATATTCTTATCAAATGATAATTCTTATCATATCGTGGGATTAATTAAGTTCTCACCTTGGAACTAACAGATCTTAAATGCACGATTATTTATCGTCGTCATACGTCAAGAATATACATATGTAATCTGTCAAGTGAACCCAATTAAGTGCCTCCTTAATCGCAAGTACTAATATTTAATTCCATTAGCCCAAATATCTCCAAATAATTTCATCATTATTACTGTACATGAAGTTATAATAATTCTACAAAAAAATTTCTCTTTATATGCCATTTTACTGCTAAACTTCAAGCTTCTCATTTGTCAAACGAAATTTTGCCAAAAATCTGAAAAAAAAAGTTTGTTAAAGTACTTCAAGGTCTTATCTACCAAGTGGCACAGAGACAAATCAAAAAGTTTATGATTTTTTCGTTATAAATATAATATATAACTTTGCGATATTCACACCGGTCCATGTTCCCGGGAGTCCACGTATTCACTCGCGGCACGAGCCACCCATCTAGCCGAAGGGATAAAATTATTTGCGTACCGAAATAAATAAAAAGTACTAAATTACCGACAAAGAATGCATCATGCGACCAGTTCTGACATCGATTCGATGACCGAGACTCTGTACCTGAAGCTACTGCTGTACTTATCGTTCGAATCCAGTAACTTGTAAATGGCAATAAATAATAAAAGTATATTGATATATTCATTATAAAACTTGAATACTCTGAATCGATTGAAATCAAAATAAAAAAGATTGGTCGACAGAACGAGAATCTGTTGAAAAGTCGAACGAAACGCTTTACTGTCAGTTACGTTCTTGTTGTCGTCGTCTTCGCACGTCCATTACTATTTTACGCCACGGATGGCGCTGATTACACGTCTATCTCAAAGTTACTCGGAACATGAAAAATATAATATAGCTTATTCCGGTGAAACAGTATGTACAGAGTGGTCCACTAGAGATCGAACTCCTAAACATCTCCCTTGTTTATGAGTATGCAAAAAATAATGTTCAAAAGAGAGTTTGGATGATTTGGACAAATTCTTTAACATGTCTGGTTACGACTAAAAGCGATGGAGCTTCAAAATTTGTATCAGAGCACTTAATTATCTCTTAAAGAGCTCCTAATTTTACGATATGTTTTATTTCAATTTTCCGTTTTGGCGGTTCCAACTTTTTAGCATACACACATATGTTTCCCAGCGACTCGCAGTACCATTATTATTGAGTAACACCTGCTGAATGTAATGGGATTTTCTATTTAACTGAACCGTAACGTGCCTTCCTTTGTATCATTTCATACTTTGGAGTGATTCATCAAGATTTTCTTATATATATACAGAAATCATGTTGAATGTTAATATCGAAGCAAACGTTTTAACAGCCTTAACTCAAATATATATATATATATATATATATATATATATATATACACACACACAAGCATCGTTTCACCTGTTGCTATTCTGTATCTGTAAATGTAATAATATGATCCACATGTACATATTAGTTTTTAAGAATGTATGCTGAATAAAAAATGAAGGCCTGGAAAAGATAATAGGAAACGTTACGCCACAGTTTAATTATCAGCAAAGAATTGTTACGCGAATAGCACCATAAATTCTATTACTACATGAATGTTCATACAAATCATACATTCTGATTACATTTCGTGATGGTCCGCTACGCAGCGAGCTACTTTACGATAACAGTGTACATCACCACCATTAACGCAAGCAACCAAGTCATCCTTAATCCGTGGCCCTTGAACTGGATTCAAGAGAATAGACATGCGTCAAAAGCTAAGCAACACACGACGATAACTCGACTAAGTAAATGAATTGAATTTGCAATACTTCCTGCTCCTGGCAGGCATTGCTGAATTGGGTCGAACATCACAAAAATGTATACTGTATGTAATATATCATATCATATATGCTACAGTATTGCACGACATTGCTTTAAGATACTTGGAATAGAATTTACTTATTTAAAAAATATGCGAAGATTGAAACTGTTTAGAATCATCAGATGTAGTCAGTTTACAAGTTCAATGACTTATTTTTGACAAGTCGGAAACAAAGTAGAACATTATGTAGTTCAAAAGACAAAGATATTACATTTAGTGATATAAATAAGTCTTTTAAGTTTGATTGCAAATATTTAATCGTATAAAGCATGAATATGTTTTTTTATCCGTGTGCAAATGTACGATACACAAATTTGACAGCTACGGTGCTTCGACACATATGATGAAAGCACGTTGCGTTAGACGAATAGTCCGATAACAAACAATGAAAGACGGTACAAAAACAAGAAATCTACGTGCTTCATTTAGTTCAAAAACTTAAATTAGCGAGATACTAGATACACGTGCGGGTAATCATATTTGGAAAAGAAACTGAAACGTATATCTCTTGTGTATATGCAGTAGCATTTTATGTTTCTTAAAGTATTATAATTCTTGTTATATATTGGTTGATATCGATCAAGATATTACAGAGATTATAACTCATGATGACTAACGTATATCATAAAACATCCAGAATTTTCATGTAATAAATCATCAAGAAAGGCGTTGTCTTTATAGGATGTCGCGACGCACCCAACCAACTAGTGCGAGGGCATCGAACGGGGACCTAATATACATATCTCATTCATAACTTACAAGTCTACCATCGAGCAATATGCAAATTACAATTATCTTTATCATTTCTCGATACCAGACGAAAGACTTATGATCATCTGGAGCCCGAGAGGGGAATAATGGTCAGAGTAAAAAAAAAAACGAGAAGACGTGAGGGAAGAAATTTGACGAAAGAATTTGAAAGAAACTAGACAGAAAGAAGACAAGGGGTAACCCGACAGAGTGAAGCAACGGAGAACACAATAACTTGTGAATGCACAGAGAGAATAACGGCTGTACGAGAGCCGCCATGCCATACAACATGGTCACTACTTCGGAACCTCGGAATTGAATCAATGGCGCTGTCATAAAATTGCCTTCACAAAAATACAGACGGAGCTGCTTCGTCGTTTAATATTTATTTGCGTATCATAATAAAGATAAAACGAATTTTCAGGATCACACCACCACGAGAATAACCTATTGCTTTGCGAATCTTATCAGTGTTATATGCGTACATAAGTGGGACGAAGTGAAACGTCGCAACAAGTCTGCTTTCGTAAAGTCGGAAAAACCTCGAAACCCAAAGGTATTATATTATAGCCACTTTGAGAAAAGAATCGAATATTCTCAGGATAGAAATATACCAATTCGTAAAAAGCGTTAGAACTGATAGTTGTTTAGGAGAACAAGGATAGACATACCTGAATCGCCATACACATTGAATACAGAAGATACGGTGGGGTGTTCGTCGTTAAAAACGAAACTCCAAAGCGACAGCAATCACAGATTACTCACAAACGCCCGCACGCCAGAAGAGCCTGTGGACAACTGACGAAGATGGCCGCACTATGACGCGCCGATTGTAACATCGTATACTATTGGTTGACTAAACAAAGTGTACAACCGCGAAATTTAAATGTAAGCTTTGACACACGTTTGCAAGAACAGCTACTAAGTAACCAAGCAAATGAATTTTGTATTGGAAATAAAAGGGTCTGTCAGATTTAAATGTATATATACAACGCAGAGCGAAAGCAAATTTTTATGTATTAAGATTTATCCCCTACTTATATTTCATATCTACAAAATTTTTTAAAGAATTTTCCTATCAAACTTTGATTACCTGTGAAGAACTTGAAGACAGATAATCCAACTTTTCTTTACACATTCTTGAAAAGAAAAAACTTTTTTCTAAACCCAAACCAACCCAAAATAATTAAGCTGTTTATTTGAACAAATTGAAAAAGTGTCTTATTGTACAAACTCTAATTATGCGAGTCTAACTGTAAGATTAGTTGACTTGTCTATTTGTAAGCCATTGTAAGATCAAAAATTTAATCCACACTAATGAAAAAAATCTATTGTATTTTTAAATTGTATCTGAAACACAACTTATGTCACATCAATCCCCTTCAGAACTTTTATACTGATCCCAGCATATCTTCTATGTCCACTGTGTACAATAATTAACAATCCTATATGGCTTGCCGTCTTTACCAATAGCTTCTTGGTATATCTTGTAACATATTTAAAGTATATCTTTGAAAACTATTACCATAAATATAATGATATAAAAGAGATATCATCATAATTATTTATAATCTAAAATGAAACATCATATTTGAACACTATATAATAAAAAAAGAACATTATCGCTTAACACATAAAGATTTGGAAATAACATTTTAAATTGTCCATAGGAATACTTGTTAGACTATCATTCGTTCAATAGATTCAACAGTTAAAAGTACGATTCCTTTCTATCAAAGCAAAACTGTGTCGATAGATATATAGAAGTTATCACAAATCAAATTATAAAGATTGACATTATTTTTTTAAATGGCCATTAAGTAGTTTATATAAATGGCTTAGTATCTTGCCAATTTGAGGCAAACTTTCTTTGTTTCATTTTATTTCTGGATTTTTCAGCTTAGTGTATCTCATAGGTACAATTTCATTGTTACTTAATACTGTAATAAAAAACTCAAGATTAATTGGAAAAAACAGTCCATCGCAAAAATGTTTGAAAGAAAGAATACTCTTATGATAATTATTTTCTAGTATCTTGTACACATTTTATATTTAAATACTATAAATGCAATAAATAAAAACTTATGTTCATATTTCCACCATGCTTACAAAATTATAACATGTTAGGTGTCTTTCTTTCATGCAACATGATGCGATATACATCACGTCAGAGCTCCGTTATTCGTTTGCTCCATCAGAAAATTGTCGTAATGGCAAATAATACCTCTTTGAAAGTCCAATCACACTCGTCAAACGCGAGCTCGTACGCAAGACTTCGATTGGTTAATATAAGGTGCTGACAGAAAAATTGTCATTATTCACCAATCAAAGTATTACATTCGAGTGCTAACGCCTATTTGCTTTACCAAGGCGACACGCGAATCCATAAACGTCCTAATTGGATCATACGTGATCTAACAAACGATCTTTATAGGTGTTTCCAGTTATACATTGGTCGTTTCACAAATATTCCGCTGGAACCAGCAAATAGCGAGATTCTATGTCAACTCAAAAATCGACGCAGCTTAACTCCGCGACTAGCTAATAGACATTTGAAGATAAACGGAGTTTAAAAAATGACCGCGTTTAGCGAGTCGAGCCTTAATGCTATAATTTCTTTTTAATTTTAGGAAAAAAACTATTAGCTACAAACCTTTTAATTAAACTCACAATCGCCTACAAATGACTCATAATCGATTCGTAAGAAAAATTTAATAAAGTTGAAGTGAGTCGACACAGTCAACACAAAGTAATAACTATTCGCTAGCTCTAACGGAAAGTTGCGAGAATAGCCAATAATTGAGGTTGCATAGCCTTGTGCCACTATCTCACGCAAATGTAACTTTACACAGCAATTGAAGTAGGGTGTAGCTGATACATTGAAAGTGTAGTTTGTCCCTGGATACGTCAGTGGTTGTTAAGATTGGTCCAGTAAGTCTATATAGCAGTGAAACCAAGTCAAACGGAAGTATTCCTAGAATTGGACTCTCAAGTTTCTTCTATCCACTTTTCATCAGATTCCCAATTATCGTAATTTACATTGAGTATTAACGTTACCATTGGCTAAATTTAATAATTAAATCGTTTATGGATATACCGCAAAACGTGCTCTGAAAATGTATTACTAATTATTTTATTTCAATTGTCAGAATCTCGGCAAGATGAGTACCAGATTTTCCAACATCAAATTGGGACCACCAATCGAAGTGTTTGCATTGCAAAAAGCCTTCCTTGAAGATTCATTTGAAAATAAAGTAAACCTCACTGTCGGTGGTAAGTAACTGTAACAGAAGCTTTTGAATTAACGCACGTATTAGCCAACGACTCTCTATGGCTTATGTCCTTTCAATGTCAATTTCATCATATACAATCAACATCGCTTATAATTTCTTTATATGTTTAATGTTCATTAAGCACTTGGAAACTAAAATTACCTCAAAAATATTCAATACATTGTATAATAGAATTCTTGTTTTTTGATTTATTTCAAATAACCTTGAGTGACCTTTGGAAAAATTGTGTTATACATTACATAATTTATTACGTAATCTAGACTGTATAATAGCAATAAGGTTAAAGTCAGTTTATAGCATTACTTTGATAGTATTTATCATTGGCTATTAAAACATGGCTTGCAAAATTGTTATTGAGTTTTTATATTGATTGTAAGATTATATTTGAAATGACAATCAGCTAGAATATTTTGGTTTGTTTAGTCTTAACTTGAATATATGACTATTCTTAATACAATATTATTAAACAATCAACAATGTATTAAAACTTATTAGTAAAGTTAGTTATTGCCATATAGATATTTCTAATTAATAGTTCTATTATTATTATTATTATTTATTAACAGCTACAAATAGATGAATAACAATGTCACGATTGATATGATATGCCTTTGACACTACAATTGAAACTATCTATATGTTTTTATTGTTACAAATAATAGTGGATACTGTTTATTCTAACTAGATTAAAGTAAAGCACAGTACATCTATTGATATTGGCATCTGACATTTATTATTGAATTTATTAAGGTCATTCGTGAGCTCTCATTACCATGTGTGTAAAATGTAAATGAAAATAACATGTTTTTGACAGAGATTCTTTTCTAAAGTGGAGTTAAGCACATATTTTGCAAAGTCAATAATTATTTTGATACCACTTTTACAATAAATAACCCAATACGAAAAGCATAATGATAAGACAATTTCTATATGAATTTGGATCATGTAAAAATTTTCTTATTGGATTATTCTTTTAATTTTGGGTGAATTATAATAAAAGTGTTGTAAAAATGATTATTGACCTTGCAGCATAGACATTCAACTCCACTTTGGAAAAGAATCTGTCAGAATTCTGTTATTTACAATGTTAGTTTATATTTTATTTGTATGATAATTAGAACTTCCCAATCAGTTTTAAGGTCTTAATGCTATATTCAGCATAGACTTACAGAAATATAGATTCTTACAAATGCCTTTGTTAATTCCCAAATTTTACAATCAATGAAAAATCGTAATGCAGCACATTAATGTATATACAATCAACACGTGTGCTTCTACATATGATTGATAATAAATCGGAAAATCAAATTGTGAAAATAAACTAGTTTCGTATTTAAATTGAATTTAATATATCTGTGATTTTACTGCATCTTACAGCTTACCGTACTAACGAAGGAAAACCATGGGTGCTGCCTGTTGTAAAAAAAGTAGAAAAGTCATTGGCTGCCGATGAATCACAAAACCATGAATATCTACCTGTATTAGGATTGGATGCTTTCAGCCAAGCAGCAACAAGTATGTTATTGGGGCCCAATTCATCCACAGTGTTACAGGGTCAAGCTTTTGGTATTCAAACTTTATCTGGCACGGGGGCATTACGTGTGGCTGCTGAATTTTTATCCCGTATTCTTCATTATGATACTTTTTACTACAGCAAGCCTACTTGGGGTGAGTATTAATTTACCATTAAATTTATAGACAAAGATAAGAATGGGTACATAAAAAGAAATATAAGATTGAATATTACAACGCGGTTTAACACTACACAATCAACGTTGTTTTGCGTTATATTCATTCTTTTATAACGACAAACATTAACTCAAATTCTGATAGAGCTACCTTAATAATTTCTATAATTTAAAAGAAGAAATCTGAAATCCGTGATTTTGACGGGTTTGACTGTCTAGTGGTAAAACAGTGTATGATTTATGATGTACTTGACAATACCTATTCTTTAAAGATAATAAAATCAACATTTTTATTAACAGAAAATCACAAGTTAGTTTTTACCAATGGAGGATTTAAGAAAGGGTGTGAATATCGATATTGGGACCCCGAAAATCGTAATATTGATATAGAGGGCATGTTGGCGGATTTAAAAGACGCTCCAGAAAACGCAGTAATAATATTACATGCATGTGCGCATAATCCAACAGGCTGTGATCCAACACCCGAACAATGGGCAAAGATCGCAGAAGTGATTGAAGAAAAACGCCTATTTCCTCTTTTTGACAGCGCTTATCAGGTATACTTATTTGACTGTCAAGTTGTACATCCTATATCGTAAATAAAAAGTAAATATAATATGCATATTCCATTACGTCCAATAGGGTTTCGCAAGTGGTGATTTAGACCGTGATGCATACGCCGTACGATTATTTGCTGATCGTGGAATAGAATTTATCTGTACCCAAAGTTTTGCGAAGAACTTTGGATTATACAATGAACGAGTTGGAAACATGGTCGTGGTGATGTCCAGCACAAAAGAAATTGTTCAAGTTAAATCTCAATTGACTCTCATTGTTCGTGGAATGTACAGCAACCCGCCGAATCATGGAGGTCGCATTGTTGCCACTGTTCTTAAAAATCCTGATCTCTATGAAGAGTGGTAAGTCTTTTTGATTATGTATTATTATGTATCGTTGTATATTCGTACAACCCGGGAAGAAAAGATTAGATCTGCTCAGATCAAATGTGATCTAATTTCGTTAAATATAAATTTTATCCTAATCAATCTGAAAGGGGTGAAAGTTCGCCTATATGACTAATAACTAACGTTTGGAATGCTACATAAAGATTAAGAAAGTATTCAGCTAGAAATATTATTTAGGAAAGACCATATTCGTACAATGGCAGGAAGAATAAAAGAGATGCGTGCTGGTCTTTATGATAGACTAGTAAAGCTTGGAACTCCTGGATCATGGGAACATATTACCCAACAAATTGGAATGTTCTCATACACTGGTCTCAATGGTAAATAAATGTTGGCTTAATATCAAATATGATGTAATAACATTTTGTAAAACTAGAGTATTATACGTGGGTTATATTTTCAGAACGACAGGTGGAACATTTAATGGATCATCATCATATCTACCTATTACGTAGTGGCCGTATAAATATGTGTGGTCTCAACGAGAAAAATATTGATTACGTAGCAAAGGCTTTCCACGAAGCTGTTATACAGTTTCCGCAAACACAGAAAAAGTGCTCTTGTTAGAACTTCCAATGCCGCTCACATATCCCACTCCCACGTCCGTTTGTTTTCGGTGTCATAGAATCTTTATTATCGCACGTACCTAATAGAATCAAAATGTTGAAATTGACTTATCCCTGGTATTCTAATATTAGGTTAATATTTTGTGCATCAGGTCTACACATGCACTAAATTTTTGGTATAATTTAATGATTCATTTTATAATAGTATCTTTTCAATTCATGGTTCAATAAACGTTGCCTTAATACAAAGAGTACAAACTATTCATACAAAAATTATCTAGTATTATGGATGTTGGATGGGATATTTTAACTGTTGTTGTATACCAAGCAGTAGTAGCAGAAAGATGTTGTGCATTTCAATGTGTGTATTTATTTTGATTTACGTTTCATATAGGTATATACTCTGATAGCAAAGAATTTATGTGGCAAGGCATCAACTATTTACAAACGACATTTGAAAAGAGAAATAATGTACACAATGTATAGTATTGATAATGCAAATCGTGCGAAGTTGCATTTTATTTATATAATGGTAAGTGCAACTTGATACTAAGATTAACATCTTACAATATTGAAAATACAACAAATGTATTTCTTTTGCAATGAACATGACTTTATGCAGGGAGGGTACTGATTGGTAGTAAGAAATACATTATTTTCATGTGCATTTAACTGACTTTAAACTTGACTGTGTAATAAATGAAATATTGTATTAAAAAAATTGAACAGTACATGCATTTTGTTGACATTATTTATACTTATGGGATAGTAATAAGTGGCACAATTATACAAATGATATATTTCGTGTTTATTACTATTAAACTATAATTGTACACATTTAATTTAAAACAGAAATTTAATCCTCCCACTTTGATACTTTCTTTTTGAAAGTTTCTGATCCATCTACTGCAACAGCAGAATAGTATCCCATATTCTCATACTTGCTACGCATATAAAGTATATATCCAGCACATCCTGCTATTGCAACTATACCCATTGCCATTATCACGGAATTCTAAAAATAAATTGATAAAGTCAAATCTACACTATTTTTCTTAGCTGGTAACAGAAATATGAAGTCATTGCAAAAGAAGTAAGTGTACAACAACCTCCAGAAAAAATTGCTCTATAATATTTTATAATACTTTATACTTCATAATGAAATAACCTCAACGGATTTGTTATCAGATAACCCAAGTAAATACAGCTACAAGGAAAAATAATTTCACATAAGAAGCTTGCAAACACATGCAATAGTGAAAATGTTTTAAAAAATAAAGTAAAAAGAACTATATGAACTCAAATTTAGTTGTGTCATTCAAGTATATAAATGTGGAGGGCAAATACATATAAAACTGAAGAAAATGAGTTATTTGACAATGAAATCCAAACATTACTACAAGAGGGGCCTGTTGCAGCTACCTCATATGGTAATTGTATTGCCTTTATATTCCATATACTGTAATCCACATGCATACTATAGGATATATAAAGTGGTATAAACTTTACTCAAAAGTATACTTTCCATTAATGTAAAAGAATATCTTACCGGTTTAACATATAATTCATAATTAATTGCTCGAAACAACATTGTGCTCCGCAAAGATCGTAATCCATCTCCTGGAGATGTATTTGCTTCTTTTTTTTCCATAGTTTTTAAAAATTATTACTGTATATCTGAAAATAGTAATAAGTTTTAGTTATTTTTATAAATCCAAAAAAGAAAAAATTGTAATAGCTATGTCAATAAGCAACTGGAACCAAGAATTTTTATCATGGTTCAGTTGGGCCAAATTTCAACGATTAGCAGACATTTGTGAACATACTACATTCATTGTTAATGAAAAAATGATTATGCAGTCTGCAAACAAATATTAGAAATGAAATCTGTAATTTTATATTGTACTCTGTACTTATTTTTCCTATTTAAAACCTATACTTGTTTTACTTAGTTTTCTTCTCTATTCTTTACTAGCATATTCTTAATAATATATATTACTTTTTATTTGTAATTCTTTAGTTTATCAAATAGTAAGTATCAATCTTTATTTTCTTATTATGAATAACAGTATTTAGGTACATGAAAATACAGATATATCTTTAAATTCAACTTCCATAATGATGTAATCATATTTAGCTTGCATATCCAACAAAGAGTGGTGTTTTTCAAAACTTACTACAAGTACTGTGTGTCTAATGACTCATCACTGTGTCCCTATTTATTCGTATGTATTTGACGAAGACACAATGATAAGTTGCCAGCACTCATAATACTTACAGTAGGTTTTGAAATGCACCCAAGCTTAGAAATATCAATAAGCAACATTTAGGTTATGGCTATTGGACGTACAAATAAGAGGACCGATTATCCTTGAGGGATGACTGACGAACTTCGCAGTGTCATCTTGTACATTTTTCGTGAGAAAATGAATTTTGCGATATACTAATTTACACTCAACAGTGCCGAACATTTGCAAATACTACTGTCGCGTTTACGTCTGAAACATGATTTTCCTTATAGGTCACTCCAAAGGATACATGAGTTTATTAATTTCATATGGGTATACGAAGTACTTTTCCGCTAGAGTCAAAATGAACGAATTATTCACTCGAGTCTAACAACACTTATATTCTTGTGTTCTGATTGGTTGTCTGATTTCATCTTCCTCTAGCTTCACCCTATCAGAATGCGTGTATACATTGCTTAGGGTTAGGTTAAGAAGAAATAAACATTTTGGAGTATGTTCTGAAATTTACTGCCAATACTGCGATCAACGCTGTGTCCTTATTCATTTGTATGTACCTAAGAGAGATGTAACTACTTTCGCAGTACTACTAATAAATTTCGGAACACACTGTTGGTATCTTTAGCTCTAACGGGGAAATGTCTACGTTGTCACTTTTTCCTGTTTGCACAATCACCGTGTTGAAATTAGACGTCTGCAACTATTATTATTTCATATGCAACCGGAATTTGTTATTTACAAGTTTTAATCTAATTGATTCAGCTGTTTTCCCGGAATTTTGAATACATGCATTCGCAACTACGGAATATCATACGCATTTTATTTAAAGCAGCGGTTGCATAAACATTCCCACACGTTACATGTCGTTATGCCTAAAAAATTGAAACACAATATTTAAAGAATCAAAAAGTGCAACATATTTGTAATTATACAAGCATATATATAGGAGCGATCACATGAAATATAAGGAACTGTCTTGTGCAATGCGACAAGCGGGTAGTCTGCTACGCTGTCGCGTCTAACGGCCTATTTATTCATATATGTACGTACTTTTGAGGATACAAAATATTCGAACTAATAAAGTATTAGCTACAGAAATAAGCTTTGAATACCCGGAGAAAGGAGAACGGTAATGGTTACTAGTCTAGTTAGCAGTAAGTTCTACTTTGCAGCAACGTATTCATCACTAACAAACCTCAAACCACTGATTTAGCAGTGACGCAAGCATAGAATCACTGTTTAATAAGTGAAATCTTAAATTACGGAATCAATTAGTGAAAATTTCACTGATTTATTTTAACCTTTCGTTGTCACGCAGGGTCAAAATAACCTGGCGTGTAGTGTGATACGCGAGGAAGTTTTAGGAAGTGTGACAACGAAGGGTTAAGAGAGTACAGTTTTACAAACGGCGTAGACTACGTCGGATAACTTCGTAACATCACATGATCTTTTTATCTTTACTCTGTGCAAATTGGAAAGATTTTGATTAGCCAACAGAAGCGCTTTATTACTTGTTGAGTGATTGTCAAGCAGTATTGAAGGATTAGGAGATAAATCGCGATTATGTACACGTATCGAATGTAGAAGGTAATAGACATAGTAGGGGTATGATAATAGAGAACAGTGGTCAGTGTTCGAACTTGTGTCTGGTGAATATAGTGGTAGCTTAAACTCAATTTAAGGTATCGTACATTCAGTTGACAATTCCAAAAATTTTATTGTAATGATCATACCCTCAATAGTTGGCAATTGATTGATGTTTATCTTCTTTATTTGATTAACTATATTAATTAATTTGATTTAGTTTGAAAAGCACTAATACTTATCAACACAGCAAAGTAACAGTTACATATATGTATAGTCCGCCCATGGGTAAAATAACTTTTGGAGGGGCCATCTTTCTATGATTTAAAGGTAAAAGAATCTCCTAAACAAGATCTTTTACTCGTGGAACGACTATAGGCAATGTTGTAAATTCCTGTCAGAAGAATTATAGTTACGTACAACAGGTGTTTTATATTTTTCACATTTCTGAGTGGGAAGTTCTTAGATTTCCGATATATAATTGTTTCTTTCTGTTTGCTAGATATAGTAGCTAGCCGACTTGATTTTAATGCGCACATGCAAGAATCACGCCAGATTACTCAGACAGCACAAATCTTATAGACGTGTCATATTAAAAAGACATCGTTTAGACATGTGGCGTCTATAAGACATAAGAAACGAAACATAAGACCTCCTAAAGATACTTTATCGACATTTTCGTAATTTTGTGCTGTTTGCATGATTTTATTCTCTTACGAATAATTTGAATACGGTTTCAAAGTTAATTATCACATTTACACTTCACAAAGCTGAATACAGTTTCTACTTTACCTTCATTACGCATTACTATCTGCAATTTTGGTTAGTACTAAAATACTTGACTTCAGTCCGAAATGAAATACGTGTATTTTATATCTATGTATTAATAAATTATAGATGTACGTTCAATGTATTTCATATGTTATTCAATTCCGGTGGTAGTATACCCATAGCCACTTAAAGAAAAATTTGTTCATAACGTATTTGTGCATCTGATATAAATGAACATTGCATATACAATGACCTAATTGGTTTTATATTCGTCATTTACTTATACCTGCTGGATGAATTAGCTGTGAGATAATTGAAAACGTCCTAACAAAGAATTCATATGATTAAAGTAGATACTTTCACTACCAACCTTATGTAACTTCATCATGTAGTAGAGGCATTGACTGACTAAGCAAATTATTCTACGTGAAGTAAGATATATTACAGGTTGAAAAATGTATATTGGAATGTACTTAACTTGCGTAGGAAAAAGTCCCATCATGTTCTCCAAAAAGATTATTATATAATCGAAAAATGAAATGAATATGTCTACCTATATTGTTCTTTCATACGATAATAATTTACTACTAAATACATACTACGATTTACAATTTACAATACATCAGAATTGTGGTCATATTACATAAGTTTATCTTAATGCTACGTAAAATAGAAATATTGCTTTTTGTATTACGTATACGTGTTATTCTGTTCAAAATAGATCAATTTTACACGGAAGGCGTTTGAGGTTAAAACATATATCATTTACGCTAGGAAGCAGGTTCTATATTTATCAGCTATTATAGATCATAATGTTATGTTCTATGCCACTAATTATGTAATTTTTTTTGAATATCTTTAACTGCCAAACATGTTTACGTATGTGATTTGAGACTATTCACAATAAATATGCAGTGAGCAGTTTACAATAAAACTATGTAATTCTGTCTATAAGATATCAAATGAAAGATTGCGGTAAATCAATATAAATATTTTATATATTAACGTAGTTTGTTTCTTCTTCATCTTTGTGCAGGTTTACTTCAATTATGTACATATTAAGTTTATTCACTTTACTTCTACAAACTACTCACAGGTATAAGCTATATATCCTCATTGAAACTTCATTGTAGTCAATTAATTGGAATGTACATATTTCATACTCTTACAGCTAACATGGTGACACAAGTAATTGCCATTAACGGAATAGAATGGAGGATTTTTGCCATTACAAATAGTATATCTGTATTTCATAGTAGTTGATTTTTATTTAAAATTGTCATGGTCATTTATTGCTTACACGGAATGTCACTAATGAATAATAGTTGTGAATTTATTAAAAAACATAACTAATGTGCAATCATATGTATATTTCACATATTACATTCTTATAAGTAATCACAAAATTTTAGTAATAATTTTTTGTTAAATTCAGTTCCAATCATGGGTAAGCTTAATATTAATGTACCATTTTATCAGCAATCATAAACACTATGACATAAACAGTGCTATCTGCAAATATATTTAAAATAAAAAATTTGTATACATAGTGTATAAATATATTTGCAAGCTTCCACCATAGAGTAAGAGTATTACTTATTGATTGTCAGAATAATAGCTATCCAGATATTTATCTTAAATATGTAATATATTTTCAGAAGATGTTGATTAGGTTTAAGAGGTTAGCCAACATTACATTTTGGTTGTGTATGGTTTATGTGTGTCAATTATAAGACAGCATGATAATATCTAAAACCATGTCTTAATGAAATATACATTTATTTAACGATTAGGCAAAATTACATAGTTGGAGATAAAAATGTATTACTTTAAAGATAGGACTATAACCTCTTTTAATAATGTATTATGTTTAATTCTGAATATATTTCTCAATTAAATAATTTTTCTTAAAAGTAGCATGTGATTGGTTAATTTCGTCATGAATGAAATAGTTAGGATGCTATTCTTCAGATACAAGATAATTACACAAAATATAGCAGAAAACTTGCAGGAAAATAATGACAGCTAGATTAAAAATTAAAATTCAGCAAATTTGCCTTGTCAGGGTAAGTTTGATATATGTGCAATATAAATTTATATTTATAATGGTATAAAATGAATAAGTAGTAAAACATAAAAATATTATTTTAAGGATATACATTTATGTTACAATGAACAAACTACTGTCACAAGACTGCATATTGAATAAACATTGTTTTACTGATTGTAATATTGTACAGTACTACTTCTCAATTATAATTATAAAGAACAATAAGTTTATTATTCTGATTCTTGTATGTTATTTGCATATATAAATTATTACTGATAAATAACTGACTTCAATGCATAATTAAGTTTATATCTATCATGTCTAAGTTCGAAATACTGTAATAGTTTTTCCTGCAATTTTTGATTTTTGTTTTCTCAATTGCTATATAATATTGTATCATATATTTAGCATATCTCACTATAAATATTAATTTAATCACAGTAATTCATTTCTACATTTAATTTTCATTAATAAAACCATGTCCTTTCAATATAATGTTGTTCCATATAGGTAGCATGGGAAAGGAACGTGATGTCTTACAGCAATTACAAGTAGAAAGACCATTATATGAGCAGGAGGCTTTGAATGAGGCATATCATTATGAAAAACCAAAAGGATCTGGTAAGTATGGGTTTTTGCAGTTTCATGTTCAGTAAACTTAAGATATTTTGTATTAAGCTCTCACGATAAACTAATATCATTCCAAGCCACGTTAAATACAGTATTAAGTATAAATGTTAAAAACTTATGTTTTATGTTCACAGTTATAAAGAGTATTGCAAAGTCCTTGAAGCCTGAAAGCTGTGAGTCGTGTTTAACATCTACCATACCAGCACTATACTGGTTAAGGAAATATAAATGGCAGGAAAATGCTATTCCCGATATGATTTCTGGTCTAACAGTGGCTGTTATGCACATTCCCCAGGGTATGGCATATGCTTTGCTAGGAAATTTACCTCCAGTGACCGGTATATACATGGCTTTCTTTCCTGTTCTTATCTATTTCTTTCTTGGTACATCTAGACATGTTTCTATGGGTAATATTTTTTAACTATTTGGAATATTCATCGAAGTACTCCAATAGTATATATTCATCATTATATTTATTTAATAGGAACATTTGCCGTGGTATGCTTGATGACAGGAAAAACGGTGTCATCCTATGCAACTCCTTCAGATATATTAGTAAAAATGAATGATACAGTTTCAGTTATGGATCATCAAAGTTCAGAACTACTGACTATTTATACACCTATGCAAGTTGCCACGGCTGTTACGTTTATGGTTGGCATATTCCAAGTAAGTGAACAATATAATAATTATTCGAATTTTCATGAAATTAATAGTAATATTTTTAGCTCGCGATGTATGTATTCCGCCTGGGTATCATAAGCACATTGCTAAGTGAAACATTGGTAAACGGCTTTACAACGGGAGCAGCAATATATGTTCTAACGTCACAAATTAAAGATCTCCTGGGACTTAAACTACCTCCGCAAAAAGGATTATTTAAACTTATATACGTATGTATTATACATATTCAATTTGAAGCTGGGCTATGGATAAAATATTTTTCTGATTTTCTAAAGAGAAGATAGAAAATCTTTTATATTAAAAAATTATCCATTACTTTATGGTGACAGTAAGATAGGAACTAGAAACAAAAATCTGTTTTGCTTTTCGAATAAGAAGTAAAATTGATTTATTTATATCATTTATAAACATGCATATTCTCGTTTGTTACAAAAAATGTACATATTTAATACTCATGTCGCCTTAAAAGATATAAATTCTTTGTGTATAATATGTTTCAGACTAGTATAGATATAGTACAGGCATTACCAGATGCAAATATAGCTGCAATGATTATTTCAATAATATCAATAACTATAATGTTGCTCAATAATGAAATTTTAAAAGTAAGTGCACAATTTTTAAAGACGATTCAGACCATTTCATGTGAAACCAAAATATTTCTTAATATTGAATATAACTAATTATAGCCTTGGTTCAGCAAGCGTTGCCGGTTGCCGATACCTATTGAGTTAATCGCCGTTGTTGCTGGAACTTTAATTTCTAATTACTGTAATTTATCTACGATATATAATATTCAAACAGTCGGCCATATTCCTACTGGGTACGTAACTATTCGTAATATAGATTGTATTTGTTATTGAGGATATTGAGCATACTGAAATATGTGTGAAATTTAATTAATTAATAGATTGCCCGTGCCGGAGTTGCCCACTTTTAGACTGTTACCTGTCGTTGCATGGGATAGCATAATGATAACCTTGGTTTCATATACGATATCGATGTCCATGGCTTTAATTTTTGCACAAAAATTAAATTATGATATCAACTCGAATCAGGAACTATTTGCAATGGTAATATTATGTATCAATGAGGTTTTATGTACAGTTTTAAACTCGGCGTAATTCTAACGATTTAACTTCACATTTTAAATATAGGGTAGCAGCAATATAGTGGGATCGTTCTTTTCATGCATGCCAATGACTGCATCACTTAGTAGGTCTCTTATTCAGCAGTCGGTTGGTGGACGGACCCAAGTAGCCAGTATAGTATCATGCATGATACTACTGGTTATATTACTGTGGATTGGACCGTTTTTTGAGACTTTACCACGATGTGTTCTAGCTTCTATTATTGTTGTACGTAAAGTAGATATTTTACGTTATACACTGAGTATACCTTCTATCCAACGGCATTTAATCTTTTGAATGTTGAGAAAAACGAATGACTTTATATTATAAGTGCTTTCAATGAAAGCGTTATTGAATTTACTTTAACAGATTTTTTTGTGTTTTCCAGAGATTTTTGGGTTTCTACATAAAAATTTTGAGACTGAAATTTTCGATTTTATATATTCGATTATAAGAAATCATTTTCGTTAACGTCTAACTAATAATTTGGTATATGAGATTCCGCGGAGACAATTTTCATACGAATCTGACAATGTTTTGCATTTTTAATTACCGTTTTCAATTTGAAACTTTTGACCTTTGATCTGCTTTAAAAATCTTTAAAAGTCTTAGAATTCAGTTTTAGTGTAAATCAAACAGTTTTGACTTTTCGACCGCCATATTGGCCCCGTCATTTTGAATTTGAAAATTTTATTCTCCAATTTTGTCTTAGTAACCCCGAAAACATTAAATAACCAAGCTTTATTCTAAATCACAATGGTAGAAATTATTTTTTTTTATGTGATAGAAATCAATAATTTTCTTTTCTTTCATATATGAATCTGACACTCAAGAGGTTTAATATAATCATACAATTTATTTACTTAAAGGTGGCGTTAAAAGGCATGTTCCTGCAGGCAAAACAGTTAATCAAGTTTTGGAATTTAAGTAAACTTGATGCGTGCATATGGATTGTTACCGTTATGACGGTGGTGTTAATAAGCATTGATATTGGCTTATTGGCAGGATTATTAATATCTCTTGCGACTATATTATTACAAAGTATGAAACCATATACGTGCTTATTGGGACACATTCCAAACACAGATTTGTACCTGGATTTAAACCGATATAAAGGGGTATGTATGGGTGATGATTAATGCAAAATTAAAGAATACATTGATAATTTTTATAAATACTTTAGGAAGCAAGTCAAAGAAACGAAATATAGATTATCTTATATGTAGGGTGTTGCGCCTAACTTGATCGTCTAAAATATCATTGTTATATGTAACGGTACTACAAAATGTAGCAATTATTTTTTTGTAAATGCGCTCGCCACTTAGAACCACATCTATTTTATTGGAAACAATTTTTTTTACTGTTACGTACAACGGAGATAGCTTAGATGATCGAGTTTAGTGAAATACCACGTATATCACATTATCATTTCTGTCTTGTAAATTAAAAATAATTAAATTTATTTTATTTAATAGACGACTGAACTATGCGGAATAAAGATTTTTCATTATTGTGGAGGGCTAAATTTTGCAAATGAAGGTTACCTCAAGTCGGAAATATACAGACTCGTAGGAGTGGTCCCTCGACTGGTGCTGAATTTTAGGAAGAAATTGATGAAGAATGATATATATTCAGATATACACGATACTGATGATAAAGAAACATTGCGTTGTATTATATTGGACATGACTGCACTTACTTATGTGGATCCAAGTGGTATCAAATCATTACGTAATATTGCTGCAGAATTCAAAAAAATAGACGTACCAATATATGTGGCAGGATGTTCAGCGCCCGTGTTTGAAAAAATTAAGAAGTGTGATTTATATGAAAATGGAGAGCCAAGTTTTAAAATGTTTGTAACTGTACATGACGCTGTTATATTTACGCAACATGAGTTATTTTCATGAATATTACTTAAAATAATTTTAGAAGAACATGTATGTGTATACTGATATAGTTATATGTTGGTGAGCATGTGTAAAAGTGTATCTATAGAACAAGTTTCTAACAAGAACTTAGGAGAAATAATTCAGACGTTGCCGATAGAGTGCACGTACATTTGTATATGAGCTTGCTGAGGTATAGTTATATTTCTACGCACAGAGTACATAATTATTAGATGAAAAATTATTCTAGCAACATACCAATAGAAAAAAATCCATGTCAAATGAACTCAAAAAGCTATGAGCTTTAGTATTGTGTTATAAGGATTTTAAATGGTACTTATATATTTACATAATGATATATTTCTCAGTGGTACTTATTTTTTTAAATTTAAGTGATTATATCAGATGACAAATACATATATACAGAGTAAGTCACCTATGCTTATTCTGAAATATCTTTTGGCTGAAATTTAATAACCACGATTGCGATTCAGTTACGGGATATACTTAAGTTCACTGAGATTTAACTGGCGAGAATAGCTAATCAAATGCCTGTATTTATAGAAATTTCGGATCTGATTGGCTAATCTCGACAGTGAAACCTTGGTTAACTTCGGTAAAACCGGCTGTTGATTTTCAACTATTCCCTTGGTGTAATACAGTGTAATACATTTACAGGTTATGTCGAATTCGTAATACATACAAAGAGAACGTAGTATTTATAAATGATTGGGGATTTGAAATGTCGTTGTGCCGCATCATCAGTCAGCAGAATTTAAGAAATGTGCTGTTGTTGGGAAAAATTGGAGAAGATTCAAAGAGCCATAAAATAACGTGGACCATTAAAGTACTACCAGTTTTCTTGCAAAACAGTATTCACACTACGGTTAATAATGGTCCTTGGAGAGTATTATTTTTTGGCACAGATGAATTTGCTTTGGAAAGCCTAAAAAAACTTCATGCTGAATAGTAATAATCATAATTTTGAAATGTTATAATATTAAATGAATTGTTGTCCGAAATTTTATCCATTTAGTAGGTCCAAAAAGTTATTGCAGAGACTAGAAGTTGTAACAGCTTACAAAGGTAAAGAAAATGCTGTTCAACGATATGCTACTCTTCATAGTATTCCAATACATCATTGGCCGCTAAAGATCAACACATCAGAATTTCATATTGGTTTAGTTGTATCTTTTGGACATTTGATTCCATCTGATATCATACATTCTTTCCCATTGTAAGACATCACAAAAATTACTTTTGCAAATGTTTTTTCATATCAAATTTATTATAATTATTTTTTATTAACATTATAGAGGTATGTTAAATGTACATGCTAGTCTATTACCGAGATGGAGAGGAGCAGCACCAATTATTTATTCCATAATGCATGGAGATACTCAAACAGGAATTACAATAATGAATATAATGCCAAAAAAGTAAGCATACTAATTAGTTAAACAAGCAATTTTGCAGTTAAAAATGGTTTCTACGTAATGTGATACATATTACTAGTCAATTTTATATAGGAGTAATACAGTACTTGATTTTAAGAGAAATATATATTGATAGTCGATTTTGAGTATGAGTTACATGTATGTAAATATTGATGGATTTAGGAGTCACTGATTTTAGATTTGATGTGGGAACAATCATTGCTCAGCAGAAAATTAATATTTATTCTGATGAGACAATGCCAGAATTGTATAAAAAATTAGCATGCATGGGAGCTGATTTGTTAGTTAAGACAGTTGAACAATTACCAGCGATTTTAACATTTGCGAAACCCCAAGGAGATACTGGCGTTACGTATGGTAATTATTCGTATATTATGATCTATGTAAAACAATAAAATTACATAAAAACTTTATTAATCTGTGAATATAATTTCAGCACCAAAAGTATCATCAAAAATATCGTTAGTGAAGTGGAGTGAAATGACTGCAACAGATGTATATAATTTACAACGTGCCATTACAGGCTTGTACCCCTTGACTACGAAATTTCAAGATATGACGATCAAGATGTTTAATGTCAAAGTGCTAGAGAAGCAAATCCAAACATATAGTTCATCACATAGCTCACCTGGTAATACCCACTTGATTAGTTTTTTCTAAATATATTTGATTCAAATCAGAAAATTTAAAAGATTATTTTACAGGATTAGTATTATATGACAAGAAGAATGATATTTTGACTGTATGCTGTCGAGATAAAACATGGGTTTCTATTACAAAATTGGTTGTACCTGGACGCCAACCCATGTCAGCTCGTGATTTTAATAACGGCTTTATATCTAAGCATAAAAATGTTGAAACCTATTTCCAGTGATGAAGATCATTGATAGTGTTCTGTATGAAAAGTAAATATAAAATCAATCGTCTCAGTGCATATTACACATAAACATCTATGTTCTAATCATTCTATGTGCAACTGGACCCTTGAACTTCCTCTTCTGAGAAATTTTGTTTACAAATTTTGTATAGTTAAAGTAATAATAAAAGACAAGATTATAAGATTTCATACTGATTTATTGATATATATTCAAATAGTTATAATTGTATATAATTCTAAATTAGGTACTCTTACTTTACATAATTTTTCTGGTGGTTTCAAAATAACATTGGCTTCTACCTATGTACAGATACAGTGCAATGTATATGCAATAATAATAATAATAATAATAATAATAATAAACGTTCTATATTACAATATTGCCAACTGGGCGTCGACAACCACTCAACATACAAAGATACAAACATTTTGTATAGATACACCGTTTCGTCTCTCCTTATGTACGTTTCGTCGTGTTTCTTTAAATTTCTCTTCCTAAGAGTGTCACAAGTAATATACAAGCGATCATTGTTTCTGGTCGACAAAGTAAAACTAATATTGTACAACTTTGGAGGAATGTCGTGATGGCGTAGCACCAACTTCACTATGAATCGATTAGTCAAACTGCAATGGCACTTTACATTTTAAATAGTACGTCTAATATATGCATATATTACATCTAATACATACAATTAGATATTAGACCTAATATATATATATACATATACATACATATATTATAGTATATAGTATATATATATTCCATGTAAAACCTACCCAATAACATAGCAACAAATAACAACAGTGGATGGGAGCTCTTTTAGTTCATCCATTTGCGGCAGTTAGGCGCGCCACACGCGCATGCTATCTTATGCTGGTCATCTTCGATGTCAAACTTATAATCGTATGCCAGCTGTAACATACCGAATCGAATAATCTTATTAATATGAAATATGATGGGCTGATTTTGAAAAAATTTCTGAGCGCGTTTCAAGCATAAACGGGTTATTCTAATATGATAAACATACCTCTTCGCCACGTGAGATTCTGCGTTTTGCAAAGATAATGATTCTTAGGTCTCGTTCGACCTCGACGATCTCGGCGACACAATTTGGGTTGCAAGAATGATTGATATACCGAGCTAATCCACCGCACAGGGTCGCATCGACCACTCTCTCTTCATCCAAACGAAACATGTAGATACCACGATTCTAAAATTATTAATGGCATTACATATTGAAAACAAGTCTGGAATAAGTACTGGAATAGTAGAACGTTGAATCTATACATACCCTTGCTTCATACTGCTTCTCTCTCGTCTCAGCTAATTCAGTACGGATAATTTCTCCTATATATTCTATGACCATTGTGTGCTTTTCCAAATCTCGCGCTGCGTACAGTCCGAGTCCTTGAATTTTAGATCTAGCCAGGTAGACGTTATTGCGCCATTCTTGTTTCATCTTTTTGTACTGCGAACTCTTTGAGTGAACGAATTGCTTTGAATATGGACAGGCTACTTCACCTGCCACAGTAGCTGTTGGAACAAAAGCAGCGCGAGCGGAGGAGCCTGTACGCTGCGTATGCGGCCTTTTCCAGGGTAATTGATTTCTCAGTCTAGCTTCGGTCCTTGCGCTTCCGGTTGGATTTATAGCAAGCGGTAGTTCCAGTAAAGGATTGCGTCCATATTTAAATCTATAGTCTGTGAGAGTCTCAATTCCAGGTAGACTCTCCAGGACTCTTACGACAGCTGGCTCCGTGAGTCCAAACAGATCTTCTCCGGATACGTAACGAGGAAATAGTTGAACGCTGTGTGTTGTTCTACGTAACTCAGCAAGCGGCTCCAGGATTCTACTCCACACAGCACGAGGTGTGGCATCTCGCAATTCCACATCCTCCTGACATGGTTCCTGAACGAGAACCCTGAACTCTGGTCGGCCGGAAACGTCGTGGATCGAGCAAACATATCTGCAACGTTTATTAGGTCGTCTCATGCTCCAATAAAATCTGACGATTTTGTACCCGACGGGGTATATGTAGTTTGGCGTATGGAAGTTTGTCAGTTGGTGGGGCAATAACTGCCCAACGCTGAGGAATATGAGACTTCCTACTCGTAGAAGATGATTATGTTCCGAGTGATGCATTACGGCTGCAACTTGTCTATTTTCATCGCGGTTAACGTAGACTCGACGATATACTGAGAGTGTAGTTAGTTCGTTATCCTTCTCATTTTTTTGTACATGTTGGGAACAGTATGTGCTCTGAAATACATAAACGAATTTTGGGATTCATTACTGCAGGCAGACTGAACATTGTTTAAATATATTCGCATGGATTTTAGTAGTAAAATAAAGAATTACCTTGTTCTTGTAAAAGACACAGCTATCTTTTACAGCACAGCCCAGATGGTACACGTTTGTACAGCGCATCTTGAAGCATTTGACTGTAGCCCCTGGCTTTTCACAAACAATACAATTGAGTACAAGACTATGCTGCAGAGCAGTATCCAGATTCATTAGGGCGCCATTGACTGTTTCATAGACATCCTCGGACCAGAGAGCACAATTCAGATGGACCCACTTATCAACATCAAAATTGAGCAATCTAGCTGGTCCATCGGCTGCTCCATCTCCTTGACTTTGACAAAACATGCATCGTCGACTGTCCTCCGTCTTGGCAGGAATTACAGTAACACCCATGCGGAAGAGCATCTAGAAAATAACGGGCAATATCTAGATTAGAAGATAATTTAAAAAAATCCTATAGTTAATTAAAGGTATCGAAATTATAATGTTACCTCCGTGATTTCTCTGTCGGTAGGTTTTTTATACTTAGTAGCTGGATGTATTGCACCAAGAGACCAACTTTTGTAACGGAGACCTCTCCAAACTTTCGATGGTGGAGGCAGTTCTGTTACGTCATTCAATGGCTCCTCAGTCGCAGGATGTTTCTTGGGTCGTTTTTCATTGATCAGTTCTTCCTTATTATCAGACATTTCGAAATCTTCTTTTTCAGTCTTGACTCTAGCTTCTGCATCCATTTCTATCGGATCGGCATCCATACTGTCAACAGATTCTACAGATTGTTTTTTCATGAATTTATTCTGTTGCAATTTCTTTTTGAGGTCATCTTCCAGAAGTTTGGTTTCTGCTTTCTGACACAGGTGATCCACGATCGTTGCAACCTATATATAATAGATTAAATGTTATAACGAGATAAAGTCGATTGCTATTCGGTAAATACAACGTGACAGTCACACACCAACTACGTTACAATTTCCTACTTAGCAATGTAATAGTTATAAACCATCTGATGTACGATAATATTGTATCATATCACTGAGTAGGAAATTTTAATGTTGCTGGTGTGCAACTGTCATTTTATGTTTATTGGGTAATTATAAAGGTTATTATACTCAGCGCAGTAGCACTCGCACCTTATCCTGTGTATTTGAAGGAGCCCTGTGCATCAGGGCAAACTGCATGTAACAGGCAGCTGAACAGAAACAGAGTTCATCGCCAGGATCTGTTTCCTCTTTGCTCAAAAATGGTAGATCTGATACTTTCTTCCTTATTAAGCTGTTCAATATTACGACGTCGCAGTGACGACAAAATTTTGCGGCACCATTCAAAATGCTTTGGATGTCAATCGGAGCTACAGATCAAATATTGTGATTAGTAAGATTCATTTTGACAAACCAAATTATAAATGAAAGGAAATCGAAACGTACCTCCTTCTTTCCCATCTTTTCCTTTAGTCCTATAAAGCCCTAATTTCTGACTAGGTGGTGTAGTTGTGCGCTCTACTATCTGGTAACCAGTAGGTGGAGCTATATTTAGAATATTAGCCAAGTCTTTAAGTACTCCCATTATATCATCTGCAGCTTGGCTATTTAAGGTTAATGTAACAGTAACATTTCCATTATCTCTTAACGGAACAGGTGGCGATTTTCCCAATCTAGAAAGAATGTCATAGTTGCATATACCATTCCATATAAACTGAGCGTCATCGATGGCCTAGAATATGGAGATGATTCTGGGGCATCGTTGAAGCTCATTGTACTATTTCGTATTTTAATATTTTTTGAGCTTTTACCTAGATACGCCGACATTTTCCTTATCCTGTTTAGACGCGTCCTTCACGTGTCCTGGTCTAAGTCTAATAGGAATAGGGGAGACTAATGGTATGACAGGAGAGACCCGTTTCAACCAATCAGATTCTTCATCAGAATCTTCCTCAATCAATCTTAGTCCAGGAAATCGATGTATGAATTCAGGAATCACGCACTCCGGGGACGACGAGCTAACGATCGTGTCTGGCGTATCAACTTCACGATTCATAGTTAAACAATTTTCTTTCTTCTCGTCCGCTAAATATGAATAGCAATGCATTTATGTATGTTCTCATTAAAGAGAAGTCGATAATAACTGGGTTCTTAGTTAAGTTAATATAATTATAATTACAGTCATCCAATTTAAGTGGTGCAAATTCTTGATCGTAGAAGCCTCTTTGAGTGGATGCAGGTTGCTGTGGAGGTAAAGGTTCGAGTTCTCCAAAAGGTTGAGTATTGTAATGATCAGCAACACCGAAGAGACTCGCAGATCCATAAGAACCGGTAAGATCACCAGTTCTGGTATTGTAATCTTTCTGATTACCAATTTTCGATAGGTCACCGGAACCGAAGATAGGGCATACACCGTAGTTCCTTCCCAGCAGCGGTTCCAGCACTGCCATAGGTTGGAGTTGTCGCAGTTGCGTCATGAGATTGTCAATAAAGGTATCATAATCTTCATCCAAGCGAGATACTTTTCTTGAACGTTTCTTCTGTGGAGCCGCTGCCGCGTCCTTCCCTTGGCTTTGTCTTCGCTTTTGTTGGTACTGGCGCCTTTTCAACTTTTTAAGATCTACAAAGAGACAAGTTCAAAAAGTCCATACGAATGGTAGCGTAACATAAACCCTGTACAGGTATAAACATAAAATAAAAAAAAAAAAATTACCAGTTTTGTCATCGATAGAACCATCTATAAGCTCTTCTTTGGCAGTAAGAAAGTCTTTGGTATCGCCTAGCTGGGTAGGTGTACCGCCCGACAAAACTTCATCAAGTATTTCCTTCTTCACTTCCACTAAAGGCACTGTATGTTGCGTCATTGCACCACCCTGTGGCAGCTGAGCTTGATGACTCGTCGGATGGGGCACGGTATGAGGCACTGGTGGCTGTATTACGTTAACGTGAGAAAGTTGTTCTGTCAAATGAGGTTTCTGAGCGGATGGTAATTGAGGTTGAGATTGTGATATTGGAGCTTGCGTTGCTGGTAGAGAAGCTGCTTGCTGAGTACCTTGGCTAATATTTGAGACTTGTGGAGAAGACTGAATGCTATTCACACTGATACTACTAACAACGGAAGTTGACTGGGTAGTTATTCTAGAGATTGACATGGGTGTTGATACACGTTGCTGTACTTGGGCAGTGCTTGTAACGGGAGGTTCATTTGCCGTCTTGTTTTGCATTTGAGATGTTGAAAGTCCAATTTCCTGTTCAAGTGGGATCAGGCTTTCGGATGTTGTTGGTTGCGTTATTGGGGTTTGTTTCACAATAGGCGTAGAACTTCCTTGTTGGATTCCTTGCGTGGTGACAGGAAGAGTCTTTGTTTGTTGGCTGATGGTTTGTTGCTGCTTACCAAAACTATCGTTACGCTGCAACGTTTGCAAAGACAAAGCAGTGGTCGACGTTGACGATGACGTAGACGGTGGTGGTGGTTTTGATGGCTCTTCTTTACTCGGAGGACTCTGGCTTTTTGCCGATGTTATAGGATGTGACACGAATGATGTTTCTCTATTCAGAATTTGCTTGTTGCTCGCAGCTTTGCTCGTAGGTGTCTCGTTGAGTAATGGTGGTAGCAAAGAAGATGGTGTAGGCGGCACTGGCCTGGCCAATTGTGCTTCTAGCGATGGTACCAATGGCAAGCTAGGTCCTTGACTAGTACCAGAAGCCGTGGTTGTTGTAGCACACGCTGTGTTCTGCAAGAGTTGTTTTAATAGGACATTCTGCGACTCTTCCATTCTATGGGCATTTGTACTGACTTTGCTGCTATCCAATTCGGATCTAGTGGCCGATATCTTCTCACTGTTTGATGGTATCTTTGCTGCCAATTCTTCGGTTTCTTTCTTAACTGCTGCGTTCTGAATCAAACTCTCCAATTTGTTACTCTTATTATCAATTGGCAGGATACCTGTTGACTTGTATTGACTCTGTCCAGAGGTAAGTTGTGAATGCAATAATGTGGGAGCTTGCGATAAAGTCGACTGAAGTATACTGGTCGTGACATTGATAGTACTGGCAGCGGTGGTGATTATTGGTGGTACGATGGTCCTTACAGATTGCATGGATGTGCTTATAGTACCTGTTATAGCGTTGACAACACCCCGGGAAGGCATGGAAGTGCAATTGGAGCTCACTTGAAGTATAGCTTGCAAATTTTGACTACGCTGTACCGAAGAGGAGGGTATTACAGAACTTAGTAAATTGCTAGTTTGTGTTAAAACAGTACTAGCTCGATTTCCGGCCATTGTAGGCTTAGCAGAATTTGTGCCAGCAAGCATAGCATTCAACATTGCATTTGAGGTGATAGATATCCCCGAATTGACCAGCGGTCTTGCACTCGATGACGTTTGTAAATTGGTACTACTACACTGCGATTGAATTGTACTGGTACTGATACGTAAAAATTGCTCAGATGTAGATTTGCTAATAGCTGAGATCACATTGACTGAGGAACTTGATGCTTCTTTTGCTTCAGTCGCATGCGTCGTACTTTTTGAGTCAATTTCGCTTTTGATTGATATGCTAGTGGAAGCACTTGTGGACGATGCCTGTGAGCGAATATTTGAACTGCATTGAGAAACAATCTGAAAGTTTGGAGACGATGTGCTTGTTGCTGTCACAATGTTTCCAGCTTTAGATCCTGCTATTACCGATGACACCATTGTCACTATAGTGGGCTGTGTGGCAGTTGTGTAACTTTGTGAATGATTCGTCTGCAAAGATGATAATAATGTTCTTAATTGATGAGAAACGTTAACCACGTTGGATGTGAGATCTGTAGGTTTAGATAATGGTGAGAGATGTGGTACTGTTGTCGTATTTTTTTGCAGTTGAGCCACAGTACTCACAGCAATGGGTGCAGAATGTTGTGTTGTCGGTGGACTCTTTTTTGATACTGGCTGAGTTGTACTGGATTTTTGTAATTTTTGTGAATTTACATCACCCTGTGATTGGTTTTCATTTTCGGCTGCAGCTCCCTGTTCCAAGTCCATTAGGGAATCTTGTAGAATATTTAACGGTAGAGTATCCAGTGGTGTCGGCAATTGATAGATGAGACTCGACTTCCTAGATCTGTCCTCTTGCAATATATCCCTATTAGCCATTTCAGGTTTTGATAAAATAATATTATGCAACATTCCCAATATATCATCTGACGATTCCTCCATTAAATTCTTCCCTTCCGTACTGTCATTCGATTGAGGATAAGATTTATTAGTGTTCTTGCCAGTAGGCGAGTCTTCCCGTTCATCCTTATCCAAACCACTGGCTGTACCTGTTTTATTAGTCGAGTCTGTTGTGTCTCCATCTATTTCCGTAGATTTTGTAATTTCTTGTCCTTCGAAAGTTGCCCCATTATCATTTTTATTTTCACTCATGACCACAGCTGGTTCTACATCATTTTCTAAAATATTTACCAATGATAAGTCATCGGCTACGGGTGACATTCTCTTCAAATTGGAAACATCACTCTTGCTATCGGTTTTTGAATTTTTCTCACCGTTTACAGTGTTTTCAGCAGGATTGTGAATAGCTTCTAGCATACTTTCTAACTCATCAGTAGTGTTCAGTGGATCAGACTTTTTCTCATCCAACAGTGTGGTGTCTTCTGATGTTGTTACATCATTGCAAGTACGATTGCTAACAACCGATTCCTCTTTTTCTGTTTCATCACTCTTTTCAACATTTACATTATTATTCTCCTTTCGTTCCTGCTTAACGGAAGATTTAATTTCAGATTCTTGCTGTGCATTTTTTAGCTGGGCATTTGAATTTTCCTTCACAGGTATCTCAGGTATAGACATTTTAGGTGCAGATAAAGTGACTAATGTTGACTGATCAGTTACGGACAGTTTAACAGGTTTGCTAGTCTGTACAATGGAGATTATCTTTGTCGTTTCAACTATGTTGGAAGATTCACAGGATGTACTAGCAACAGTGCTAGTAATATTTTCAGACACTGCCATTAATGGCTGTGACATCGTGCACTGTGTTTCAATAGTGACGGCATCAGATTTGGGTGTTGATTGTACCGACGTTAAAGCCATATTATCAGAATTCACAGCGACAACTTCCAAAACCTTCTGACTAAGTTTAGCTGCAATTTTTGCATCCGCTACAAGACTCGCCATTGTAGATGGCAGAATAGTTTGATTTGGATTTGTGAGATTGTTTGTTGCTATTACTTCCTGTATGGTAGGCAAAGTAGTGAGAGACGTTGTTATCTTGTGGATACTATCCAATGTTATTGTTGCAGTTGTTATCACTGTCGTGACTGGAGCACATGTAGATATTGTGGGATAAGATACTGCCGGTCTAGTTATACCAGGAATGCCAATATTAGCTTGATGCAAGCTAGATGGTGGTAATTGATTATGTGGAACTTTTTCTGGGAACACAAAAATCGTAGAATCGTTTTCTTCTTTAGATTGCTCTTGCGACTTTGTTTTATCCTCCGACGATTCCGAGGGCTTGTTATCTTTCACTGTTTCAATACCGTTATCATTGCCCGTCTTGTCTGTCTCATCACCACACGACTCCTTAGAAAGATTATCTTCCGGAGATTTCGTGCTAGGATCAATTATAACGACCTCCGATTCTTCGTCTAATGAAACCATCAAATCATGATCAGGAGAATGATCTATATATGGTCCTGGTGATGGATCTACGTTAAGTTCTTCTTGATCCGGAGATTCTGGCGTGTCAGTCACGGCCATGAGCCTTTTACCAGTTTGTAAAGTCCTGACGATATCCAGTCGCAATCCTTTCTTGTTCCTTGTTTGAGAAGAAACCAATTCCTCATCACTCAAAGCAGCTCCATCGGTCTGTGTTCCTGGATGTTCAATTTCTAGTATTTGTACCAAATCGTGGCTTTGATTGCTATCATTGACTAAAGCATGACTCAAGGAATCATTACTATCTACTGACAAATCTACTACCATGTCTGGTTCAAAGAGAACATATTCCTCTTGTATGTCAGCTTCAAGTGTTCCAGATATGACATCAACTAATTCACTATCACCAAATTGTTCTATAACTGTAATGTCATCGTTATCCCTTTGCGCAGTGGAACTTAATGTTACTTCAGTATTAACAATTGTTTTATCATCGTCGTAATCGGTGGTATCAGGAATGGACTCGAGTTTATCGCTCGGACTACCCAACGGCAATGCAGGATTATCGGCCAACGAGGAGGTTGGTTTTGGCTCCACTTCTGTTGGTGGAGTTTGAGGCGGCGTGTGAGAATCATCATCGAAGTCATTATAATCAGCACATACCAATGAATTTATTTTCGATTGCGAGATACCCGTTTTTCTGTGCACTACTTGTGAGGTGTTTGGTTTCTCATCCACATTTGTTAAGTGCGATTCTGCGGTTTTTCCTTTACTAGATTCTGCCTTCATGGACCACATGGGTGATCCTCCTCTCAATCCAAGTTTAAAGTATCCAAACCTACCAAAACTTACCGGTAGAGGCAAAGCATTTGATGGATTATGTGGATTTCCTCCTCCTCTACTGGTAAGATCTGAAGAATTTTGATCTTGCTGTTGTTGGTGTTGTTGATGTTGTTGATGCTGTTGTTGAAGTTGTTCGTTCGTCCCTACATGATTTCCCGAATTCTGTGAGGCATACGGAGTGTGAGGAGTATGTGGAGTATGCGGTGTTCTCGGTGTTCCAGGATTTTCAACACTTTGTGGTCGGTCGGGCATTGCTGGGCTATTTCCGCTCGATTGTCTTCTTTGCATTTGCATTGGAGAACCACCTACTACCATTGGACTTCTAGGCATTGGTGAGCTAGGAGTTTGTGCAGGTGGCGGATGATGTGTATTGTTCAACTGATGTTGAAGCATTGGTGAAGTTGAAGGATGATTCCGTGCCATTGGGCTTGGTGGTTGGTATTGAGATACCATTGGAGAATTTGGTGGATGCGAATGAATTCGCGAGCCCATTGGACTTGGAGGCTGAGAAGTTTGGCTTAATTGTTGTTGTAGCATTGGAGAACCCATGGTTTGCTGTACCATAGGACTGCGAGGCATAGGTGAGCTAGGTGGCTGACCGTAATTTTGTTGAATTTGTTGATGCAGCTGCGGACTAGGCGAATTCGCTGGTTGTGACACCATTGGGGAATTAGGGGGCTTTTGCATCATGTGTTGCTGTTGCTGTTGCATTTGGATAAATTGCTGCCTTTGTTGTTGTACGAGTTGTTGTTGTACAAGTTGCTGTTGCTGCTGTTGCAAAAGTTGTTGCCTCTGCTGAACCATCTGCAACGTTCGCTGAGTTATAATATTTTGTCCATCTTGTGAAATATTACTAACTTCGTGCTGCTGTTGAATAATCTGTTGTCTTTGCAACATTTGTTGATGTTGTTGTTGTGTCATCATTGGTTGCTGAGAAGGTTGTGGACTTCCTAGTGGTGAGCGCTGTCCATAAACAATTCCACTTTGAAGTTGCATTCTCGGTCGCTGTCCGGGTTCACCAACAGCCGGAGGGCGAACAAATCTCTGTGTGAGCCCATGAACTCTTACAGCTTGTTCACTCATCATTTGTTGAGGTGGTCGGCCATCCGGATTAAAAGCTCCTGGACTTGTAGCCAATCGACCGGTGATAACAGCTCTGTGTTGCGGCGATGCCATTCTTGTAGTTGTTGGTCCACATATGCCTGGAGATGGCATCGCACCGGGACTGAAAGGACTTTCTTCGCCCTGTGAATGCGGTGTGCCAATTCTTGGGGATGGCTGCATATTATGAGGTGACATCGTCCCAGGATTCGATGATTGTGGATTGCCTGGACTGTGTTGTAGCAATGGTGGATTTGGACTATGCTGAATGATAGAGGTAGCTGGTGAATGCTGAATTATATTTGATGGTACATTTCCTGGGCCGGGACTATGAGAAACAAGAGCTGCCGGACTATGCATCGGCGAAGAGTGCTGAGATGGCGACATCAAAGGTGAACAAGGTTCGTTAGTTTGTGGCTGAGGTTGCCTTTGTTGTTGCTTACTACGATACTCCTGTATCAACATTCCATGTTGACGAGTTTGCTTTCGACTGGCATCCAAATGTTTCTGCAAAACTGACTGTTCACTAGAAATCCGTTGTAATTCTGCAGCGTCGTTTTCCGCTAACTCATTACCAGATTTCCGAAGTTGACGTTGTTTGCTGTTGAGTGACTAATGGGCAGACAGTGACATATACATACATCAGAATGTTCCTAATGCAACGAATTATTCATGGCTACAATTTCTAACAGAACTCACTTTTCGTACTTTACGTAGCTTCTGAACTTCGGTTTCGTAGTACTTCAACTGTTGGGAGAGAATTTGAAGCTGATGATTCAGCCATTGCTCGTACTGTAGTTGTATCTGGCGATCTTGTTCATTAACAATGTTGTCTGGTGGTGCTGGTGGTGCTGGCAGTTGTGGAATATTGAACGTTGCAACTCTCGCTACATAAGAACAAGTAAAATATTATAAAATAACGTTATTAAGAATTCAAAGAATGTTTATGTTTACTAACGTTCTGGTGGCGTTTGAGTAGCGATCGGTTGTCTGGGTGTTTGTGCTACTAATTTTGCAGCGTCCGGAACGCCCTGAGGCCATCCTGCACCTGCTGATGGTGGTCTTGGTGTACATGGTGCTTTTATAACAGGTACACCGCTAGGAGGAACCGTTACAATCCCTTGAGGAGGCGATGCAAGTGGAGTAGATCCTAGAACGTCTGCTCGAAGCCTTTCAAATTCACTGTCGCTAAGTAATGCACCGCCTGGTGTTGTAGTATCTGCCTGTTGCTGTTGTTGTTGTTTTTCTTGCTCACGCTTCTCTTGTTCTAGCAGCTCCTCCAGCAGCAGCGGTTGCTCCTGCGAACATGACTGCTGACAGTTAAGGTCACTTTCAACTGAATCAAACTTTGTTACGTTGTGAATTACTCGCATTTTTGTCGTGTTATCTTAATAAGTAGGTCGTACCCCTTTCCTTCATCTTAACACTTGTTTACTTTCGGATTTTAACTAATGAATTATTCGGTGTAAAGTATCACGATGGGCTGAACATATCCAAGAAAATTCGTCTTCGAATCAGTCTGAATCTCAGTGCAAATGCACTGTATTGTTTTACTCTCAAAATTATCAGCTTCAAAAATATATATAAAACAGAAAGCATGCAGAAACATCATTGCGGCAGCCATTACCAATGCTTTAGAGAATAGTGACAATTGAGAAAACATTGAAAATAATGCCTACTACATTATTGGAAAAATAGTACGGAGAGTATTTTATCTCGAATTGATTGAATTATTGATTGAACGCTGATACAGAAATTACTTTTGAAAACAGAAAAGAGATGAATTATATGGGTTAATCATCGACTTTACTAATTTCCTACAATTTTATGATATTTTAAAATTATAGCGCTCTGAAACCCAATCAAAATATTCTGTTCTTCAGTGGACTTATTATAATTTCCTAAGAGAAAAAAATCAGCAGACAGGCTTGAAAAAAAACGTATTTGTGGTACCTCTTTCCAGGTTGTCCATTGTGTGGACACACTCAGATAGCAAAAGATTGCTAATGATAAATAATAGCCGCATAATTAGACATATGCAGGTGTTATGCCAACACAAGTTGCATTATCGATTAGCATATCCTTTACTATCTAACCAGTAAAACAAAATTTTACTTTAAATGTTCATATCGAGAGAGGCTATTTTTCTCTGTTTAATTGTGCGGAGTGCGGGAAATGCCCCAAGTCTTGCTCACCTGCAGAAGCAAGGGTCTCCGATGTGGATGCGGAGTCATTGGGGGCGCACCCGCATGAACCACTGGGGCCATTGGTGGACCTCCCACAGGGACAGGATGCCCTATATGGACTGGGGGTCGCGCCATAGCCCGCCCCCCTGGGCACAGCCCCATCTAGACATGCACCAACACCAATGCATTGCAAACACCCAGGCCAAAACACCATTTTACCAGCCAATACTGTTATATCAAATAAATCACTCGTCTACACCTACTTCTGTAATAGACTTGTAAAGTCTACTGGTGCTGCAATTTGCAACTTCAGCAGAAACTTTCGAGATCTTCATTTGAAACGTATGAAACGCTAAATTAAATTACTGGCAATACTTTCATTGTTAAAAAATACTTAAAAGATAAAGAATCGCTTGATTATTATTTATCTCACAGGTCTAGTCAATAAAATGAAATTGATGTTGGTAACGAGAGCAGTTAGATTGATGATAATCTCACATGCCCTTTTCACTAAGCGATCAAAGCGCTTTTGCCAAGGCACGTATTATATAAGATATCCAAGGGTTAGAGTCAAGTGTTAACAGCATTAAGTGTAAATACTGAATCTGAAAGCGATGCATAAAATCCATGAAACCAGGTCTATCAATATTGTCTACACACCTGTATAGGTCCCGGATATGGCGGTGGTGGTCCGGGATAAGGTGGCGGTGGAGGAGGAGGCGGTGCAAGTGGCATTCGTGGTCCAATCATGTGACCGATAGGCACAGCCCTGCCGGGAACACCGGATATACCAGGAACGCTAGGAACCCCAGCAACTCTCATACCAAGTCGTTGTTGTTGTTGCTGTTGCTGTTGTTGTTGAGCTTTTAGCAAAAACGTAAACGTAAAAAACGTAAGAAATTATAATAAGATGATACGGCAAAAAATAGTTTAATAGTAAAATGGTTACCTTGCAAGTGTGCTTGTGTGATTCGTTGAGGATGACCTGGAAATGTGGAGGGGTAACTAACGGTCACAGTATTAGTCGATGTCACAACTCCAATAGCACCATCGGGAGAGAGTAACCTGGTACCCGGTAGCATAGGTCTCCCCATAGCTGCTGCTTGCTGTACTTGTTGGTGCATCTGTTGTTGCACAACAACAGCTTGTGGAGGTGGAGCCTGAGGTGGCATCGCTGCTTGTTGCTGGGGATGTGTTTGTTGAGCAGTTGGTGCCACTGGAGCCAACTGTTTCCCTTTAGTAAGGGCATTGGTGGTTGTCTCAGTTGGTGTTTGCACTGTAGTTGTTGCACTAGCTTCACTGATATCTGAGTGTGCTGTTGTTGTTCCTCCCAAGTTCTCAGACTTCGGCTCTTCTTCTTTACTCTCTTTTTTCTGCTTCTCTTCTTTAGTCTCTACCTCTACTTGTTCTAAATCTAAGTCAAGAATATTTGTTTTCTCGCCACCCGTTATGTTGTCGAGTTCAGGATCGGCATACTCCAAAATGTTGAAGTCTGCTCCCATTTCGGCTATGTGGATCATAAAAACATTATTTAATTTGAACTTTGAATCACCTCCATAAATGATTGATGGAAATGATACGTACCCAGAAGCTCATCATCGTCGTCAGCCAAATCCCCCAGAATTGCACTTACTCCCTCAACCTCGACCATTGGTGCTCCTTCTTGTTCCAGTTTCTCAAGCTCCGCTGTCACGTTATCCGGTATTTCAGAGGCATCCGATGCATTGACAGTATTCTCGCTGGCAGATGCTGATACAAGAGGTGGTCTGACCATTCCTTGAGGCCCCATCATTCGTGCACCTGAGTTTATATTATCTTGTCCCGTACGCACTATGCGCTGACCTAAGTTTTGCCCTTGATTAAGTTCTGTAAGTATAAGTGCGCAAAGATGTTTGAACTTCAATCTAGTACAAGGTAGTATTAACAGAAATTAAATGGAACATGGTGTTTTTCACAAACACCTGTTTTTCGAGTTAAATAGATTTTCTTCATTTACCTGAAAATCTTGGCTGTTGTAATATATCGTATTGTTCTGCGAGTGGGTTTCTTGGACTAGGCATTCGTTGCTGCATTACTTGGTTGCCTTGAAAATGTTGAGGTATACCTACTGATACTGGTGGTCGTTGAAGAAGCATTCTTGTACGTGGATCCATTCCCTGAAGTCTAGCATCAATATTTCCTGTTCCAGGATGTCTTGGATTCATACCTGCTAAACAACAAATAGTGTCAAGTGCGTGCCAACAGACATATGTAAAATATACGACAATGGAATTGAACCTATTGGATTCCGTATAAGGACGTTTGGCTGAATAGGCATCCTTGGTCTAACTATGCCAGGTGGTAGAGGATGCCTAAAAGTCCCTTCGCCTGTATTTCCTGAAGGTTGTGAATGCTGAGGAAGTTGTACATGACCTGATTCAAATTGTTGTTGTCCAGGGTCACCATTATTTTGCCCGTCTGAATATAAAGTTGATGTTTTTGTTAAATCATTGTCAGATGCCAACAAAAAAAAAAAATGTTCTTAAAACAAAAGTAATACCCTGATTCCAGGATGGATTCATTGTATCCATCTTTTTATTAAACTGCTGTCGTTGTAGAAGATCACGCAGTTGGCGATTGACCTCAGGTTGTTGATTGAATACCTCAGGCGGTTGGGGATCCTGTCGAGATTCCGGTCTAGGCGAGGTATAGCTTGATGTTGATGACGGTGTTGGAGGTTGATTATTGTAAGGATCAGGTGTACGAGATGGCGCATAAACATGACTGGAGGGACGAGGCGTAGGAGCATTAAAGTGAGGTCGTGGCGTGCCCGGAGGTTGAGAGTAGGCATCATTTCGTGGAGAGGTAGAATATGCTGGAGTTCCAGGCAACTGTGGTCTAGGCGTTTGCGAGCCCTGAGGGTAAGCATCCCCAGACTCGAAGCGCTGGAAGTGATCCTGCGATTGGGAGGAAGCTGGGGATTGTGGGAAATCATGAGGAGACTGAGGAGCCTGAGGAGAGAATGGAGAAGGTGGTTGCGTAAATGTATTTGGAATTCCAGGTCTAACGACAGCCGCGACTGGTCTTGCAACAGTGCCACAAGGTTGATTGGGCATTCGCGGAATACCTTGATGAGGACTCTGCGGTGCCACTCCTCGAGTTAGTTTTATGGGTGGGGTGGCAAATGTACCACGGGATCCCGGGGATGGCGATGCCAAGGGTCCCAAATGATTTCCATCCTAGAAAACCCATGATTCATTTACATTACACAATTTTAAGATTTATAGAAGAAAATAGAACGTATACTGAGCAAGAATAATGTCAAGTGAGACTGACGAACGTAGCAATTGCTACAAAAATATGGAAATATACCTGTGACGTGGAGACTTGTAGCTGCGTTGTAAGCCCCGAATTGTTATCATTATTCATTTGCGAAGTGCCATCTTCACTTATCTGCCTATGAACTCTAGCCATCGCTATAATAAGAAGTAAAATGTAATAAGTATTATCGATATTTAAAATATGCATGAGTATTTTTATTATTATACCATTTACACGTTGATCATGAATGACTTGTTGTTGCAGTTGAGCTTGTTGTTTATGTAATGCTTGCATTTGCTTCCACTGACGCTCCTGCTCGGCTTCTTTTGTCGATCGATCTCTATTCGAGATCCTGTCTTGCTCCTGTTGAAGAAGAATTTATTAAAATTTGATATTCACATTGTAATTGAGAATCATTACATCCTCGTAGCGCATACACAAAACTTTCAAACTATCGTCACTTTGCAATCTCTTAAGTTATGCACGTCCTGTGATAAGAGAAATCGCATACAACCAAATTCTTAAAAAGAAAAAAGTGAAACAACAAATGATGACTTGCGTATCTTTAAATGAAGACAATAATATATGTTTGTAATAAATGCAATTTTTTGCAGGATGTAATGATCGAAACTCGTATTAAACAATTTGTAACGCGGGATTGAGGCATCAATGACAATCAGCCAAAATTAAATAGCAAATCCCAACATTCATAGAAAAAAGAATAGCACGATACTAAATTAATATGTTTAACGAGAGTTTGAGAAATCTTTTTTTTTCGCACGAGATATGCATATGGATATGTCAGAGGCAACAACCAGCACCATCTAAAATAAAGAACGCAAAGTAGTCACAGTTTACATCAAAGTTCCGTTACACCACGTAGATCAAACAGATACCATAGAAAATTCGTCATTGCATATTAAATTCAAATAATATGCATGCAAAGTATTCCCCAATTATTCTAGTTATTGAAAAATTAAACGATTATTATAATATTGTGCAATAAGAGTTATCAAATGAAAATGGTGCATCGTTTTGAAAAATTGTACCGTTATTGATGTGGTGACGCTTTTTAATGCTTATAATATATGTCGCTTACGATCAGTTCACAAGGATACCTAGTCTAATCATTAGTGAATAATTAACATACTTTAATTAACACTCAGATGACTATTCCCAAGCAACAAAGTGAAAAATCATAATTCCTATTCAACAACTTGCACCATAAAAATTGTGATATCCCAGTTAGAAAAAAAATTCAATGGATCCGAATGACAGCATTGTGTCCTTAACAAATGAGTATACAGTGAAATGAATATAAAAAACGTAGACAACCTGAAAAGGTGTAACATTTAAACAGCCTAGCTAGAAAACATATGCATCGATAATCGATCGAATCTCAAGAAAAAGCAATGGGAACGTTGATGAATTAAGTGTTCAACTAATGAATGGAACAACTGTACAAATCACTACTGCAATACAGTACAACGCTACAACCACCCAAAAATAAAGTAAATACGTAATAAGCAAGATTATTAGTAATCGGGAAAGAAGAGGGAATTGTATATGGAATGTTTCATTAGGATCTATACAATGGACGAAATAAAAACATGTGCTACCAGATGTCTTCAACATGCCATCGAAAATAAAAATCATCGAACATCACCTTGACTCAAACAATTATAATCGTACGGAATTTTATATAATATATCAAAAGTAATATTGAATTATGTAGAGCAGCCACCCAAGAAAATACACTGTTACTAGTAATATGCTGAAACAGTGATCATTCCAAATGAAGTAATGAAATAACATTGATAACTCGTATATCTTTACGGTACATTTAAATTGCGCAAATACCAAACTAAGTCTATATCTTTAGACAAAAGATAACGACCAATAACACTCCGCGTAAATGATTACCTCGACTCCTCGGGTCGTCAAAAGTGACCCCAGGCAGCACACAGTGAATATTATGCAAGGAATGTTATCGGTGGTCATACATTCGTTTCGTCAAATGATAAACAAGACGTTATTGCATTGAAAACCAAGGTGGCATATACCATGACAACCTGTGTAGTCTCGTACTAAAAAATAACAATAAAAAAGAGTAACGGACACTAAATTTCGATCCGATACGTGGCACAAGGCAAGACACTAGAGGCACAGAATAGGTGGCTCACCATAGCCGGGGACTGTACAGGTACAGTGTGAATAATTGCAGTGGGTGGCGGATCGTAGTGCTCCTGGCTGAGGGAAGGAAGGGTGCGCATGATTTCAGATGGGGTGAGCACTCTAATCTGATGGTCTACCGAGGATAATTGGCGAATAGGGCCTTGGCTCATAATCACGTTGGCAGTGGGAGACGCCTGGGGTACGCTCAGATTGTTAGCGATAGTACTAGTACTGATCGTGATATGAGCGGGTGTAGGACGTTGCTGGGGTGGTGACGTTTGATGCGGCCCTTCACCGACGCCCATGTTGCAGTAAGAAGCAGTTGCTGATGTGCAAGGCGTGGCTGGCGACTGAGCTACTCTAGCCTGGCCACCGGCTACCTCCTGGTGCGCCAGGCTGTTAATGGAACTGATAGAATTGACAGAGCTGGGTCTGGGTGAAGAAGATGGGGTCGTGGAGGTTGGGGATGGACTTGGGGAAGTAGATGTTAGCTGCTTCGGCGGTCCTTGCACCGCACACACCTCCGCTAGATGACCACTGCTAGACGCCGCAACCCCAGGAACTCCTGCAGCAGGCGTACTCAATCCAGTCTTCTCCTGGGACTTATCACTGCCCATCGAGGCCAAAAGTCCAATTTGTTTTTGACTAGCGGCCATAGCTACTACTGGAGAAACTTGAGCTGATGTCATAGTTGTGACGGGTTTGGTGGTGATGGTGGGTGCGCTTGTTGCAGTGACTGGGGTCGTGCTTGGTATGTCCTTGGGTATCTGTCGGTTCAAGGGGTGCCTCGTTCACACACTTTTATATTACACAACAAGACATTTCTTACATAGTTTTAAACCAGGTCGCATCGCTTGGGAGAGTAACATTATCAGTTAGTCATAGCAAGGGTACGAAGGAACATCATAGAGGAAATAGATGATCAAACACAAAAAATAACTTATCTCTAGCTTTCCTAAAATATACTAGATGAGCTGGGACTGCGCTCCTAATATATATTATATTAATGGATCACGTGTATCATTAATGTCGCTGGTGTCTTAACCGAGCACCATACGTCTAAACTACACTGTAATGTCAATAGGACATTTTTCTAAGAAAGAAAACCCTCATAGACTGAACCGACCGATTATTAAAATGGTTGGTATTAAATTTCAACCAATTACATTGACTGACTTCATGATGCCATTGGTTGAAATTTATTAACCGCAACCACGATACGGTTACGGATTGTAACCTTATGATTAAATTAAGGATTACCAACTCAAAATCAAACAAAAACACGCCAAAACTTGACAATTGGTTTGTTCAAAATTTTAACTGTGAGTCTATCGATATTCAACCAGTCGTAATTCAGGACTCGATGTCATTCTGTGATAGACTTATAAAAAGGAACTCATATTTAATCATTTGCAATTTACATTCACGTTCTTCGTGTGGGTGATCTACGGGCGCGGAAAGTATAATTATTTATTTAATTTTCCTAAACCAGATTAGAATTTCGTCGGTTTTTAGATAAGTTTGTTCAATTCATCTACAAAGCGACCAGTTGGTTTTAAATTATTTTCAAGCTGGTTCAATTTACGAGAGATGTGTTTAAACGATCCTAATATCTTTGAGACTAGAGAAGCTGACATTGGCAGATACTAAAGTTAGGCTCGAATTAGTCCCATTATGTTTAGATTGCAAAATAATAAAAATAAAATAGAAGTCTTATTCATCTGTACATCATTGTAAATGTTGTACCAGTAACCTACATGGCAGTAATATGTTGCGACTTTCCGATAACTCTAAAGAAAAAGCTGTTGCTTTAATATCGTCCATGGTTTAACGTTATCGATATATTGAGCTCATTAAAACACCAGCGTGTGTTCACATTGACTAATATAAACTAACGTAGCATAACGTAACACAAAAACGGCGAGCTGTTAGTTTGACTTATATGTTAGCACAAGACACCCGTATAAAACGAAGATGACTACATATTATGTAGGCAACATGATATTAACCATTATGTATCACATAGGAGTATAGGAAGTATCGTTACCTGTTGAGTTTTCTTCATACGGATTGCTGCTCTGTTATCACGAGCTTGTGTCAAGTAGGGAGCTTTCTTTTCGTTTGGTAATGCACGCCATTTTTTCAGTATTTGCTTGCATCGCTCAGACCAAGCTGAAACAAGTATATTTACAACGAAACATAATTAATCTCGATTTTAAAAACAATATGCATTGTCGATATCAGATGTTGTGTATTTAGTGTCAAGGAGAGAGTGATTGCTACGAGCTGTACCTGGATATTCACTTTTCCACTCTGGATGATTCATATTTGCATAAAGTACAGATGATATGGTTGCACCAGTACCCAGAGCTTCATCTGCTTCCATTTTTAAATTACTTCTTTGATTATAAGAGATGGTTGCACCACCGGAAGGAGCTGCACCTTCATCATCTGGATTTACCCATGGACTCGGTGGTTCCGAGAAAGCAGGGCTAAATTGTGGACTGCTGTAAAATAATAAAAGTACCTGACAGTTAAGAATTACCTCCAAAATAAATTTAAAAAAAAAAAGTGAAACATGGAAAAATAGATTTTTATTGAATTTATCTGTTTCTAACATACTTGCTATACTCTGAATGATAAGGCGATGGCGGTGGGAAGCTCATTGGAGAGTTCAAGTTAGATTGAACAACCGAAGGCAGTGGTCCAGGAACTTGCGGTCTACCTAATGGCAGTCCTGTCTGCATTCCTATCAAAGAAATGAATTTGGCATTAATTCACCCTCCATAAAAAAAGTAGAATTTTATCTATTGTATATTGCTGATAATTATGCCTACAATAAGATGTTAACATTAACCTGGATGTGGAGAAGGAGACACAAGTGGAGCCGCGGATGATGGTACATGAGGTACTTGTGGCTGTACAGGAAATACTGAAGATTCCTGTGATTCTTGAGACTCATCCGTTAAGACTCCTTTAAATATTTCTTCTACATCCTTACTATCCATATTTGGTAATCCTGAACAAACATTAGCAGTTGTCACACAATTCACTGTGAAAGAAGCATGTTATAGAAATTAAGTACATACCAGTATCTCTGACCATTGACTCCAGATTGAAATGTGGACTAAGTATATCTGTTAATTCGTCTTTACTAGGTCCTGGAGCATCGTCTAACTCCTCTAGAGCCTCACTGGCTTTTGCTAGATCCTCATCCGGTTCATTCATAATGGTATTGACCAGATCGCTATCGAGAAGATCACCGGAAATGGGTAAAATATCACCAAGGGCTTCGGTATCGCTACCATCATCATCCAAAATTTCTTCCCGTTTAATTGGCAACTCTGTAGTTAATTTATCTTCCTCCTTTTCTTGTTTTGCTTTAACCTGTTCTATTGCTTTCAACTCATCCTGTGAGAGTTGTATGGTATCAGCATTTCCGGAAACATTACGTTCACTATCCGAATTGCTACTACTCTCCAAGTCTTTCTCTTTGGTCGTGTCCATAAGGTCTTTGCCGAAAAAGGCTTCCTGCATATACGGAGGAAAACATTCAGAGAGTTTGGTCTTTGGTTTTCTTCTTTGTGGCTTTCTGCGTGGCTTATCTTCTCCCAATCCAATAACTCCCTCGCTCGGCTTTTCACCACCTTCGCCGTCTTCTTCCTTATCTTTACGAGTCCCTCTCAATCTGACCACGAAGCCACCGATGCCCAGTTTTTGCAAATTGCGCTGTCGTTTTCGCCTCAGTACCGGAACTCCATTTTCAGTGGTGTAGATGCTGAAACCTTCTGGCGGTGGTTGATCTCCACGAGGAGTCCAAACCATACCTTCTTTGAGTACCTCAGTCGGTTCATCCTTTACATCTAGAAGATCCAATTTTCCTCCATTTTCTTCTAGAGAATTATCCAAGCTACCACCAGCTACTACGGATTCAATGGTCGCCATGATGTCCGCTTCCTTGTCAATCAAAGGCAGCATCTTTCTTCTCTTCTTCCTAGTCTGTTGCTGTTCGAATGTTAAAGATTTAATGTGATTCATACCAGCCTCAGACAGGTACACGCCGTCGACTAAATACTGTTGTGGAGAAGGCTTATACAACTCTGGACTTCGTACAGTTGGCGGTGGCGAACGTGGATATTTGCTTGGTTGCGGTTTAGGCATATTACACACAATGTGAGGCGGTGGTACGTCTCTTGGACGACATAGAATACAATTGTATCCATCCTCGGCACATTTCTCTGCTTCAGCTTCAGTTTTTATAGAGTCACAAGCGCAATGTAGCCATCGTTCACACTGAATACACTGTATAATAAGATCGCCCTCAAGATATGGTTCTTGACAAGATGTACATGCTGTATGAGAGGCGCAGGGGCCGCACTGGGTGTAATTCTTTTGCCAACTACTATTGAAGCCAGGATCGTTAGAACCACAAGTTTGACACTGGGCGCACCATTTACACTTCCAAGTGCCATGGGGTACGTAATCTAGTGGAGGGTCCATACAATAGATATGATAACTGATATCGCAATCGTCACATAGAATTAAACGACCTTCGTCATTTCTTTCTCCGCATCCTTCGCACACGGTACAATCAAGGCATCTCCAACCCTTCTGCAGGATCACCTTCGTAACTTTCACGTTAGCACAGTAGGGATGATAACATTGACCACATTGCGCACATGCTATTAAACATCCTTCTTGATCGGTACCTATTGCTCCACACATAACGCAAATGTCTTGCGTTAAAACAAATTTATCTTTTGCCGAACATAATACTAATCTGTTCTCGACGCCCGGTTCTTCTTCTTTAGATTGTGAGTCCGAAATCGGTCTCTGGAACATTATGAATATTTGCCATTAGACAGTCGATTACTTTTTGGGTAATTGTTCACTATATCTGGTGGACTTTTATTAATGGGACTTTATTTTACTAACTTTATAACTATACTGTACTGTTCTAACGAACTTTGAACTGTACTTTGGTATTTTTGTTTTTTCTTTACGCATAGTGATTGAATGAGATAATTTTTAATTTTAAAAGGAAAGATTTAATTACTCTAGGGGTTTCCTCATGTACTGACAATACTAAGTGCTCTTTGGTGATAACAAAAGACTCTTCAATGAAATTAACAACGAACATTGTGTATCCATTTGAAAGAATAAATACAGTTTATGTGTTTCTTCACGTATTAGCTTCAAGCAAATAACGTGCAGGCGATATTTTGCAGCATAAGTAAAATGACATACCTGTAGTCCTACACCGGGAACACCAAAAATACCTCTCATTTTGGCTTTAGGTCCCCTTTTTCTTCCAAATTCCGTCATTTTCTGTCGCTTTTGGTAACCTAGTTTACCAACTCCTTTTGGTCTCCCAATCATTCCACTTCCTAATCCAAGTCTCTTCTTAGCTATCTTGGAGGCACAAAACGGCTTTCCTTTGCCAAGCCCAATCGAATAAAGCGTATCCTCAGAACTACCTTGATAATCGAATTCCGAAGAGTCTCCATCGCCGTATAAGCTCTCTTGGGAGGCTGTCAAGCTAGAGTCGCCCCCGTACTCGTCGGCATTGTCTTTACGCTTCACAAGAGCCATGTTCTTACAGTGGAGGCACACATAGTCATAGTCAGGCTTTGCTTCCTTACGATGCTGGTAAGTAAGAGGATCAGCATCAGGATCGCAGGTGCCATGAACGAACTTTTTACATGAACTGCATTGGACCATTTCTCGATATGCAGCCGCACGATAGGCTCTTCGACACAGTGGACAAGAAAAGCCCTTGTTTCGCTGCTGATAACATGAATCACAGACCGTGTAATGAGCGTGCCAACGAGACGATAATCCGGCACCTGGCGTACGCGATCCACAATCCGTGCACACCCGACAACACTTGCACTTCCAGCCATACTTCGGTATTGAAGTCACTATTGGACGCAAGCAGCTTGGATGGTAAGCTTTTTCGCACTGTTCGCATAGCATCACCTTAGAAAGTTCCTCTGGTTGCCGGCATACTTGACACACGCGACATACAGCACATTGCCAGCCAGCACGTACTCCTGGAAAAAGAGCCAAACCAACGCAGCTTCCGTGATAATGTTGCCCACAGATTGAACACATGACCAGGTTAGAGACGTCGCCCATTCCGTAACACTGCATACACGTGACGTCGCCATTCACTGGAATTCATAAAAGGGAAACACGGACTAGTGAAGTGAGAATGCAGTGTGAATAATCATGCAAAGTTTCTAGGACTCTCCGTAGACTCACATAGTAAGGGAACCTGGCCCAAGTGCTGACTGCAAAACAAAGACAGGGTTTTTGTGTCTTGAAAACAACCTGATGCTGCTGCACAGGGTAAATGAAAATAACGATTGCACGATCCCACCTGTTGAGAACGTTAGCATTAATTATAATCTGACGAAGTATTGAAGTAACGTGAATCAAAGTAAGGGAATGTAATTTTACCTTGCAAGGGATTCCAGCTCCATAATGAGAGCAATAAGCACAGCGGCGAGAGGATGCCTGTACTACAGTTAGACTGACACTTTCAGTAGCCAATTCTTGACTATTACTTGACCAAAGAGCGCAGGAATGGTGTACATAATAGTGTCCCATTGGTTCAAACAATATGCTCACCTCCGGTTCATCCGAATATCCAACTATAGTTAACTCTTCCACCGGCTCCGTAAAATTTGTAAGACTAGGATTCCTATATAAGAATCCGTTACATATTAAGCAATGTGCAATAAATAGAAATTTTTGTCAGTGTTCTGCTACTTACCTGCATTTCGCTAAACTCTTTTGTCGGCGACAAGTAACAGCTCCAGGTCCCGCTGCACGCGGACTCTTATCCCCTGTGGAAGACACGTCTAAAAGAGGATCCGGCGTTTCATCACGATTTGTATTTTTCTCAGGAGTAAAGCCTTCCGGAGAGGTCAATCTCAGCAACTCTCCCTGTCCTAGTTGACTCCGTTCACCCAAATTGCACAGTGCGCAGACTTTACCAGGCCTAAGAATGTTACTGGATTAATTGAATGCAATTATTGATCTGTAGGCTTAGTAAAGGCGTTACGATCGAATATTGATTCGTTGGCTAAATTTCAAAAAAATGACTGCGATAAACATTATGATACCATTGCTCTGGAAAGTAAGGTGGTTCTTCCGGGGCTGGCATAGATTTGTCCGTACTAGACGTTTCTCCATCGACTGTAGGATCCTCGCCAATTCTCAGGGGACTCGGTGATTCCGAATGAGTGTCGTCGTCCTTGCTCTTCGTACGACGCGGCATACCCCTCATATACCCAAGACTGTGATAAAGAACGATGTACGTAAATAAATGTTATCCCGTTCAGCTTCATCCGTATATTTATATCCCATAGGCATTAACTAGTGTTTTTACTAGCACTACATCATTGCAAACTACAGCTGCGTGATACATTGAAAGTTGAATATTTTTTCAGGCATCAGGTATATGCTGTCATAAAGCTTGCTAGTACCGTAATCACATCCCGTATAGTGAATAACACCACATAAAATATACCACAATTTTTCGACAAGACATGTCTTTTCAAGAATATTAATATAATAATGTTTGTATCCATACTTTAAGCATAATTGATAATCTAGTATGCTCTTATGTATTTGGGAGATCTTTAACGTTACCAAGGACATTCGACTGTATTGAATTTACGATTAGGCAGTCGATAAAATTAGCTAAAATATATCAATGATGAATCTTACCCTTTGCCCCTGGTGGTTCCTCTTCCGAATGGTCTGCGTGTCACTCCGCCACGGAGAGTTCCAGGCGGTCGTTCTTTTCTCGGCCGGCCTGGACCTCTCCGTATGCTTAATGGTTTTCCGCCGGGAAATGGAAATTTCTGGTAGCGTATCGGATCGGGAAAAGCTTCTTCCGGGGTTACTGAAGAAACCGCAGAATAGTACGTCATTACTTCCTGCATGTTACGTGTGGCACTTGAAAATTTGTTGGGATACTGACTACTGCCGGGAGTCGGAGCGCGTCCGATCAGTTGATCGGAATTAGCTGGGGATACTGGAATTCCTGTGGTTTCGTCGTCCTCATCTTCTCCGTCTGAAGCTTCGTCCAGCTCCATCTCTTCCTCACCCTCGAGGCGTTCTTCGTCCTCCATGGCACTCCTTATAGGACTTACGTCGCGATACCTACCTGTATTAGCAAAATTTCAATCCATCTTCATAATTTGTTAATATTATTATTAATTTAGGGTGTGCTTATGTTATATGTATTATTAGACGAGATTGTGGGTATGAGAATGCTGTTTGTTATCATTATGCTTTCTCTTTCTAGAAAAAGATACACATGCAAACAATGTAATAGTCTCTGATAGATACATATTATTCCATTGTATAATCAAATTTTATGATATCTAGTATTTTGCTTTTTGTTGGTTGTTTCATATATAATGGAAATATTGTTGAAAGTATTTTGTTTAAATGGAGTTACTGTTTTATAGCTTATAATATGCATTTATGATTTCTGTAACTGCTTTATATTTAGTCTATGTTAGATAACAGTAAAACGTTGATTTACTACAATTTCATATTTATGATATAAAATATCAAATATTTTATACTATTACAGCTTTAGTTTGGAATTTTCAAAAACAACATATGTTTTACACTACTGTAGAAGGTTCTTTATTTTGTGAGGCATTGTAAATAATAAAAGCGTTCACTTCATACAGGTAGCACGCACATCCCTATTAATAAACTATATACAAGGTTGAATCTTCATATCCATATCTCTATGTATTTTCCATATTTCAGAGTTTGGTGGCAGATTAATGGATGCTATCCACTAACTTCATGTTCCTAACTGCTGGTAGAATCACACTGCCTGTCCAATACATCTAGCTGGCAAATAGCATCCTGAACTATGAAAACTGTGCAGTCACCTAATTTACTATTAAAGTAGAGCAGAAAAAGAAAACAAAATTAATAATATCGCTATTAAAGAATCATCAGTGACATTAAGGCAACATTAAAAACAGAATGTAAAATAAAATTAAGCTGATCCTATGTGCCAGAGATTTAGTATGATAATTAGCCATTCATACATGCCGCCCATGGTACGAAATGAAATGCACGATAAACGCGTAAAAGCGAGTGCTTCTGCGTACAGTGATATTGGGATGTCCCGAGATTGGAGTAAATTCGATATATATCCTCTTTTAATGCCAGTAAGAATGTATAACATTAGTCTCACATTCGGCGCTCGGCCACGGTAGGATGGCGTGCCGCTCAGCGATCGGCGCTCGCCCCACTCGGAAACCCACGACACTGCAGAAACCACCATAGAGCACTTTTCAACACAAAAAACCATTGAAAAGCGGGTAAAAAAGTGGCCCCTCGATTTTATGTGTTTTCTGCTTATAATTCAGCACAAAACGATTGCGTTAAACTTATGCGATATGAGCACAGGGAGGATTTTGTTGGCACAGCTTTAGGGCGACAGAAACGCCATTGCTATGTCAGAGTTTGTAGGCTATAAACATACAGCCAGAGTCCTGCTCAATGACGTTCCACATACCTTCCAATTACTGCAGTCTCCTTAAAGGTCTCATAGCGGTTGTGTCTGCGGAATGAACGAGACGCTCGGCGAATTTTGCACAGTTTATCCAGGTAAACATCTTGTAGTAACAGAAAAAAATGTCACAAGCTACTCAAACGGAAGAGTAAGCGACGAACGAAATTCTAAACTCACGGAGTCCGGATGTCGAAAGCCCGCGGAGAATGTATGTACCAATGTAGAATTCGACGGTGCTGCCACGATGCGGCTACCTAGGAACAAATGGTTGTAAGGTTCATATTGGGACCCTATTCATCTAGCTCACCCATCTTACCGCTAGAGGAAACATTACGAAATTTACTGCTTGTTGCGCATATCGTCATCTCTGCTTATTTGTAACATGTGAGAAAGACACAATTATCATTCCAGTATGTTTACTGGGAATTTTGTAACGTAACCCTACTGGGCAGTGGAATGGTCGGAATAGCTAGCAGGTGTTTTTATGTTCATGGCATAAAAATGTGGTTTAATCAATTTTTAAGTTTTGGACCATTGTCATTGGCACTTTCCTATATTTTATTTAATTATATAAGTTTAAACATCAGTGATAAAATATGATCAAATGTTGTATGCTCGACGTAACGCTGAAATGTTCAATGATCCATGTTGCTCCAAATGTTTGAATAGTATTTGGAGTACTGTAAAGTCGAAGAATCATTAGAGCTGTTGCAAATTAGTAATTTTTATAGTAGTTATATACCTTCGTTATCGTTGGAGTTCATAAACATGCAGATGATTGAAAAACGACTTAGATGACTTAATGATGTCAAAAGTCCAAAAACCAGATTTGTATCCTGTGGATCTCTGAAGTGCTGTTTCAAACACTGTAAGATGGTACTGAATATATCTCCATCCAATTTATTTCCTACAACTGTTATCATTTGCTGCATTTCAAAATTCTATTAGCATAGATGTATGTTTAAAGTACAATATAAAGATGCTCTTACTTCTTTCAAAATCTTTTGGTCTTATAGATCGCAAAAGTTTGGCATGCATGGACAAATCAGAATCACCTTTCAATGATTGCCACTTGCGAGTAAATTCGTATGGAGATTTTGTAGTTTCAAAATCCTAAAGTATACAAAAGTAGAAAAACATCCTTTCATTATTCATATATGGAGCTAGTTAACTCAAACACATCAACAAAAAACTATAGGAAGCAAGTCGGTAGAATAACTTTGCTCTATATAATATAGAATGATGTACCATGGTAGAATTTTCTTTTGTGCCACTAACAGATTTCTCGTATTTGTTTGCTATTTCAATTTTTTTTGAACCAAGAGACTCTCGCGTTATATCCTCACTTAAAATATTATCTTCTTGCAGCGTCCTCTCAAATTGCTTCATGTTATTTTTGTCTTTCTGTATTCTTTTCACAACTTCTATTCTGAGAGGTTTCGTTAATTTTTCGTTACCATCTCCAAGCTTTATTTCATTTTTCTTATTATTTTTATTAATATCTTCTTCCACTTCTAAACCATTTTTGAATATAAGATCAGGATTACACTTTTCACTTGGTATCTCCTCTATTATAATGCCAGAGGAATTTGTCACAGAGTTAGTATTATCGACGTTAGTAAAGATGGATATCAGTTTTCCATTATTAGTATCCGAACGATTCTTCATAGTGGTTGAATAAGAAAAACAAGTTTCCTTCCGTTTCTTTAAGAAATCATTGTCATTTGTTTTACGAGTATTTCCTTCATTTTTCAATTCCAGGCAGTAATTGCTTTTAATATGTGGTCGTGGGTGTAAACTCTTCGATGGGCCAGGCGCTCCGTCACAAAAGCAAATACTGCAATCATTATTTTGTTTCCACGAGGTTTTGCTGTCAAAATTATTATCTGTGAGAATTTGAGAATACGGAGCCACTTCCGTATTTTCTTTGTCGTTACTTTCTTCCTTAATTTTCATTCTGCAAGCAACACATCCATTTTTGTTCATGCCTAAAAAACGTAAGTCGGATATAAATCTATTAAAACATTTTAGTTACTACCTCAATCCTTTCGAATCGCATGTTCCACTTAGTCTATTGATTGCAGCAATAGCTACTTTATTTACTGGTTCCAATATTAAGACCGCCTCGTAGTCTGCCAAAGCCTTACGCACACGACAGAAATAGAAAACATATTTGGTTAAAAAACAGCGCAAAATATTGAGATTGAGTTGTTTACTTTTTGATATTTCAGATAAAATACCTGTGATTTCTTTTCCAAATACTCCGAAGCCAGCGCACGACGAAGAAGTGCTTTGATATTCATGTACTCCATACAAAGTACTCTGTTACATTCCCTGACTGCATCATCGTATCTCGACAGTTTAATATCTGGTATAAAATCGTTAAATCCAACAGATAACCAATATTTGTTTTATATAAAGAAAAATCTTAATATAACGCCTTACAAGTGATTGCTAAATTGTTATAAGCGCTAGTGGTAGGCTCTATGGAGATACTGGAATTGTAAAGTCGTAATGCCTCGTCGTAATCGCCAACTTTAAAAGCTTCATTTCCTTTTTCTTTTTCTTGTTCAGCCATTACTTTCAGTTCAGTTTGCGTTAATGACACTGCCATGAAATACCATTAGATATTCTTATATGTTCTGTACAAAGTAATGAAACCGTCACGATAAAAACTTACATTTATTAATTACTACTTCCTTGGAGACTTTCTTTGCCCTTTCTTCGTTTTCCTTTTGTTTTTGTTGAATTCTTTTAGTTTCAGCTTGTCGGCATTCCTCTTGTAAATCTATGCGAGTAAGTTCAGTATCGACATCGTACTTTTCCCATCCCTCATAATCGCATGATGCCAATCGGTTTTCTTCCCTGTGTCGTACCGATTGCGTCGTTTTCTGATGAAAATTGAGCAGTGAGTTATGCTTAGAGAAACGTGAAAGAAAAACATAAGGAATTTGTACATTGTTATTAATAAAATAAATCCTACCTTTTCCTTTTCTGCAACATTGATTTTTCTGATTTCTGGTTCCAGTATAAAATCGGTAATTGATGAAGTCTTTCCAACGTCTAATTCTTTTTCTTTATAATGCATGTCACGCGTCCAATTGTCAATATCGTTTTCAATTTCTTTACGTTTTTCAAGCTCCAGCATGTTTCGAATAATTACTGGTTCTTCTACACGTAGGACTTTACTATCAGGCTTTACTAATGCAAGTCTCTCTTCTGCGTGTCTTGTTAAATCTGGATAAACACCTTCCTCGCCAGATCTACTTAATTCAATAATATAATAAAACATTAAGAGCATATGTAAATTGGAGTGTGTATACTCGCCTCAGTACCAAAATTATCCGCTCCAGTTCTTTATCATTTACACAAGCCGAAATGTATTCGTAAGAAAGATGTTCTACAGGAATGTCATAGCGCTCTAGTAAGGATTTCTTTTCATATTTATTCGATGTTGAAACGTAGTCTCTTTTTTCGTTGCTCATGATCAACGCAAATATTCAACAAATCCACCTTAGACTCTAGTGTTATAACCCGATTCTTTCTTCGGATTTTGATTACAAGCGTTGCTATGGACACGCGTATATCACCTGACATCCAATGTGAAGCTTCCATGTAAAATTACAAATACTGAAGCCTTACTGTTCAATTTTACACAGGGTTATTCTGGAAGCTTGGAGCACCTAAAGGTGGTTCTACCATAGAAATCAATTGAATTACAATCACAATTGTTACAATACTTATAAATAACACTGTAGAATACTTGAAATCTTTTATTTAAAAAATTCATTGAAATAAAATTTAGAAAAATTTACAGACATTATTCTTGTAATATAGCCAGTGTATAATAAATGTAATTAGTAATTTTACTAGTATGATCTTCGAACAAACATTTTTTAATTATCTATAATGGGATCTATTTATTACATCATTCATTCACTTTTACATCCCGAGAATGTTATAAAATTATATTTAATTCGTGATAGATTCTCTAATCGAACACAACTGCTATTTTGCACTGTGTCCCTGTTGCATGTACACGTTCGTTGGATAATGCAGAATATCGGTGCCCAGAATGAAGGTTCTCAGTGCCTTGAGCTGCTGCCATCTGGAGTAACTTCTGAAAAACATAGAAGCTTCATACAATACAGAAGCTATTTAAATAGATAAGTAAAACAATATTATAGAATAAAACACGGAAAATGTCTAAGCTATTATTCATCTGAATCCTTAAACCTGAATTCAGGGATTACCACTGATCACTGTTTCACGACACCTTTTCTTATTGTTTTTTAGTTATTTTTTCATATATTTCATGAAAATAGTTTTGGATTGTTTGCTTTTTTGTCAAAAATTGTAGATTTATTTTATTTATAAACAGACTAACGTTTCAAAAAGGAATTTTTTTCACAGATAATTCGATTATTCCAATATTACTTAACGAAAATATGTTAATCCTTTTTTGAAGTGTTCAGAATACTGTGAGCTATAAAATATACTTTTTTGCACAATTTTTAGCAAGTTCAATTTGTTGTTACACGCAATGTATTTCAGAAAAATTCGAAATTTAGCGGCGTAATCACATGTAAAATTTGTTTCACTGATAAGTGGCAGTGAACTAGGTAACAATAGGCTTTTGAAGTCGCTGATGGCGACTGATATCGAAATCGAGTATTTCATAATTATTCATCCAATATGCTGGATTGTCATTTACTAACGCATTTTTACAAAACGCAATTATATTTTTTCATTTTTAATTATAAATTAAAATTTTTAAAAACTGATTTCAGTTATCAATGACTTTTTGCAATTTTATATTTTTCCATAACCCATTCCGGATTAAATTATTGATGAAGTGTTAAAAAAACAAGATTAATTATATATCCCTTTAATTCTAGGCTGTAGGTGACATTTTATCCCACACTGTCGCCGTGAATGCAACCGTGCGCGTATTTACATGTGCATTGGGCTCGCCGTTAACACAGCAGTCACTTTGTAGTGTAGAGCAAACTGGCGAGTAAAGCCGGTGTAGTCGGTAGTGCATATTAGACGGAGCTCACACTCGAAAGCGAACATTCGCCCGTGAGCGCTCAACGAGAGTGGAACGTTTGTAGCTTCATCGAGGCGGTTCCTACTCGTGAAACCTTTTAAATTTACGGCGAAGTTTCGCGAGACTCTCCTTCCCGTATTACCGAGTTTGAGATAACAATAAACTGAGTGTATTTCGCGCTATCGATAATCTCAAGGTGTGGTATTATCAGACTGGAGCAACCGTTAAAACTCTTTAAAGAAAATAAAGAGTTTCTGTGACATGCGAGTCTACTGGTGAATATTTCTGTTGTGTACAATTGTTCTGATTCGGAGACTCGAGAAAATTTGAAGAGTGATACATGAATGTATTAGCTTCAAGAGGTGGAAACTGTTATGTGATTAACTCGCAATAAGGAAATTGTCGAGCTGCCGGAAGCTCGTTGTGGAGAGATCGCTTTGAAGGTAAGTCTTCTTCGGTCGTAGTTTACGAGCGATTGAATAGTTGGAAGATACGAGAGACTCAATAACGTGTAGTACTTTTTAACGATATAAGGAACTGATTGTTATTTTGTAAAAATGTTCACGTGAATTTGTTTGCTAAATATCAGTACCTGCGTTGCTGAGTGCTAACAAGGGTTCTTTTTCATTACTCTAATACTACAGTATCAAAAACTTGGTGTTTCATATTTATCAAAACTGTTCCACGCATCTGTGTTTGCGGTATACAGGAGACGACCAATGATTTTTCATACAAGAGTCTCGCGAGAAAATGCTGACTGCTCGTTTCATACATACATATGCGTATAACCGGACATACTTTGTAATAAATAAGCGATGCTATTTATACGTCTCCATGCTCCGTTTCTCTTCGGTTTACCAACTTCATTCGGACGATCGCACATGCTCTGTGGAATTTTCTAAGAAATCTCAAAAAAAGAATCGAAATAAGTCATATCTGATTGCGTTAGCTGTCAAAAAATATATTTTTAATACTGAAACCTCTTATTTATCATCATTATATATAATTGTCTACATCCTAGCAGAATCCTTGAACTTGAAATCATGTTAAGATCGCAAAAGGCCAAGCACCGTGTCTTTATCACATATGCAAGGACAGGCTTTCCAAGCCGGTAAGGTATATCACGATATATGGAAGAACGTGGTAAATCGAAGGGAGCTGGCGCCATGGCGCGGAGAGAAGTACTGATCTGTTATAAATGGAACTAGTAAAGCGACATTTCTGAAATTATTATTGCCAGCGTTACCGGCGTGTCCGTCTTGGCTCCCTCCATTGCTGTCTCGCGTGTCAACGTGCCAGTGCATCTGCTACTCTCCTCCGCCAGCACCACCTATACCACCACCACCGCACCACCATCAGTCTACCAGCATCGGTAACGCCACTACTACGATCATTCTCCTGTCTGCAGTCTTGAAGTCAGCCTGTGGGATGCAGAGAAAGTGAAGCAGCTCAGTGAAGTACAGTTGAGTGAAGAGAGAGAACTGAGAGTTACTCTGGACTGGCGCCTTTCGTGACTTCGACAGCAGGATACGTGCTAAATATACTTGAGGCAGCAGTCTCCATTGCTCCTGGAGAAGTTGCTGAACGTCCTGGATCTTCGAGATTAACTAGGATCAATTGCTAAAGTACTGCGAAAGGATTGAAATAAGAGTTAATCGTGTGCTGGTATATGGACTCTAAACGGAGACGTGATCGTCTGGACGTTTCGCACGTTTAGAATTCCTGCTTCGTGCTACGAGCTGACTTACGCAATAATGTCTTCACGTTTATTGAGTCGTCGAAGCGTGCTGTCATTTTTTATACGGTCATAAGATACGGCATCTATCTCAGTTACAGTGAATACGTTCCACTTTGAATATGGAATAGTGGACTTGTCTATCTGAATAGTGTCTGACTTGTACTATCTTTTTTTAAAGGTATTGTTAAATCAACTTTATATACTTTATCGTGTAACTGGGGTTGCTGATAAGCATTGGAATTACAAATAAATGTCAATGAGTGTTCAAAGACGTAACCACGAATCGTGTAATAAAATACTAATCGTGTACGTATCTCTCGCGCGTTGCCATTCTTGCGATTCTTCCGCAAGTTTGAGAGTGTTGTGTTTACTTGCTATGGGGATATAAAAAAAAGTAACAGAAAGACGTAAATATTAGGAACGCCTGTGATTAAAGAAACTTTGTGTAGAGAAGAATACGTTGGGAATAAGGAACTTATAATTTAGTTGGGGAGTCGCTTGAAATAATTATAAAGCGGTTTGTAATCGTGACTTCTTTGTCGGGAAGATGGAAGGTCGGTAATGTCACCAGTGAGAAACCGACAAGCACGATCAATCCTCGTCGCCATTTTCAACCGAACGACGCGAAAAAGCGTAAGTGTATTCGCAAGTGCGCGTTAAATAGCCTCCGGTCGAATTTCCAATTGACAGAGACTTTTCTGATTTCTGAACATAACTGGGTCGGCGTTCTCTCTCTTTTATTCTATCAAACAGTTGAGAACCGGATTATTTTTTTATCGTTACCTAAGTGACGCGCGCGAATGTGAGAGACGAAAGGATTTACCCGACAAGGTTAAACGTATAAAATAAAAGTCAAACCCTAAAACTGACGCGTGAATCGACAAAGGACTCGAAGAAATAATGTGTGCGGAAGAATCAAACGACACTTAACAGTCGCATCGCCGGCCGATGACAAACGTCAACAGGATCAGGGTGGTCGTCCTCGGCGGCCCCAGAGTCGGCAAGTCTGGTTAGTATTCTTGTACTACAGTGCCATATTTTTTGATTATAATTCTTCTATTGCAAATAATTATTTGATTGAAATGATTTTGTCCTTCTTAATTTTGCTATAACAGATTATTACTTTTAATTAGAATTAACACTATCTCGTATGGGCTACCTATAGTATCCCTACCCTTTTATAGAGTATATACAATATGCCTGACGTGACGGTTTGGGTCAAAGACCTATTTGAGGTCTCGAACGAACGGGGGAATATGTAAATAACTCTGTGTATCATAATGTCGATCGTTGAACAGGACGAAAATGACAGAATCTCCTGAAACGGAGTCATTGAACTCTGTCGAGCAACGAGGGAGGAAGAAAGGCAGGAGAGAGTCCTCGGGTAATAGGCGGGACGATAGGAGCTGTTTTAGGTTGTTTATTTCGAAAAATGGAGGATTTAGTAGACGCTTTGATGGACGACATATACATAGGTGTCTACGTATAGTTTCCATCGAGCGATTCCTTTGGGATGCAAGGTCGAATTTAATGTAAGTAATATTGAGACGGACACCCATAGCCTAAGGCGTAATACTGCGTATACATTAACTCGATAAACACGCCTTGCTAAAGCGTAGGCAAACGAAAAATGAGTGCACGTGTAGATGCACTCCAGGGTTATAGTGCGCTTGTAATATACTTTTATCGTATGGTATATCAGTATAATCATCGTAAAGGATTTAACTTTATAACCTAGTTCACGTATTCTGTCCTCGGTACGTACTTTTTATACAGATTTATTCGTTTCTCTGTCATACCGATACGTACTGGATTTTGTCTGCAGTACTGCTGTACCCAAGTGTTCTACTCGGTGTAAATTCTCACGCGGCTATTTTTCTTCCGTAATGGGAACGAGCCGTATCGGAAAAAATGTATCGTGTACGTCGTAGGAATCCGTAAAAGTCATGGGATCTCTGGTTCTCTTGGCTATAATAATAAGGACCTCCGAAGTGGCTATCGAGTATCACAATGGTGGTATAGTGCTTGGTTAACGTAGTACTTTGAAATAACCTCGTAGCAGGTAGACAGAGGTAGATGAGGACATCTGATATCCATATGGAATCTTGCATTAAGACGGGGATTCCGTCATACTTAACCATAGCCAGAGTCCACCTGGGGTACCAGAAGTCTTAGTGAATTTTTAAAAGAATTAAATTAACATGCCATGCCTCGACTAGTTGTTTCTATAATGTACTACTTGGAAATAATAAATTTCAAATTACATGATAAGTGAGGTTTTCATGCACCTCATGTAGAACTTTGTGAAATGCCTAGAAAAATGGACCGGCCATGGTTAATAGTCGATAGCAAATTCCTCTTCATCTCTTCGGGGTAGCTTTCTTGTCTTGTTCAAATTAATTTCTGCCCTTAACCCTGGACACTGTAAGATTGTGAAATTTTAGAAAATATAAAAGTTGCCGTGCAAAAAACTTTTGAAAAAGACACACGGATCTAGCGGGCAACTCGACAACCACTTTCGTAACCGTCGCTGGCTGTTGGCATACTGAAAGCGGACTTACGCGCATCCTATAGTAGGAATCTCGAACTAAGTTTACACGATGCAAAAACAATACAGTGTCTGTCAGACCGTAGATTCGGTATGGACGTATACAAATAATATAATGGGTATTATAGAATCAAGTACTACAATGTGTGACAGTGACATCTGGACGTGCCTCAAAGCAAACTTGTTTGCTTCGTTATTTTCGTTCGCGTTTACTAAATCAGTGAAACGAATACTCAAAATGAGAAAATATGAGTCACTGTGTTTCTCGTGATGTATAATTTGGTAAATGACCGACACTATGAATGGACAATAAGTTAAACTGCGACAGCGCATTACGTTACCGTTCCAATGATTGTTTTCAATTCGCCGTATTGCGACGCGGCATCCTTCGTTCTTAGGCAGAACGTAATATTCGACTTGCATAATTATTTACGTCAACGGTACTCACGAAAGCTTCATTCGTCCAACTCGCGTTACGGAAACGTTACATAATTGCAAACAGTTCTATAAGTTTTGCAACGGACGTCTCCTCGTTCCCCTTCCAAGTTTAGCATATCGAACGATGCGAACGAAACTGCCAGCCACATCGGCACCGATATAAATACGCATCAGCGACATTGAAGTGGCCATTTGCGACAGTCGAAATGACAGGAATACGATTATATTGCTCGCGCAATTTATCTGCGTTAGAGCCTATTGGAGGTACAATTGAATGGTCGATATGGACATATAAGCTTGTAGCGTTCACCATAAATTCATTTGGGGCGAATGGGGCCGTTTTATTAGTCAGCTGCGAAAGTATATTCTCAGCAAAGGGGACAGCCAATGAAAAGTCGTGAAGAGATTCGTTGCCTCTCGTTCTCGATAATGTACGGTCGTTAAGAAAAGACAGAAATGTTCATTGCTACAATTAGCAGGTTCGTTACTGCGTACTATAGGCTTGTATTATATTTTATAGGGAATTTATGAGGTGAGAATAATTGAAGCTTCGATTAGCTTTTTAATGATTTTATAAGTAGAACCCACTGACCTATGGTTCATGAAGCGGTTCGAGCTAGCTGGTTATACCTTGGTAACGGAGTCGTACTTCTATGGCACGTCGGTCGAAAGGCCAAAGAACGAAATGAGGTTACGGCACTGTTGAATCGTTTTAAGAACTTAACGAGTTGTCGTGCGCATTTAATTATTCTACTAATTAGCGCATCGAGAGAATTCGCCGAGTGTGGCGATTATGGTACGTCGAGTGTCTTCCGAGATCTTCATGTTCTTTGGGTCTGATTTTACCTCGGACTGGGTTTCGCAGGCTGCTTAGGAGAAGGAAGCAGTAGGATAGAGAAAGAGAAGGAGAGATTAAACTGTAGACAGTAGAATACCTAAACGCGTGGGTTCTAATACCTATTATAAACAATACAATATTCCTATATTACTACATAGGAATTGACACGTGTATGTCCACGAACACATTCTTATACGGAATGAATCAGTAATTTCTGACGATTTATTATCGCAGCCTGAATTCACCGTTGCCAGAGGCTTCAAGCTCTCTCGGTTACATTGCTTTATTTCAGACACTTCAATGCACCTACAAGAACCAAAAGTCAAGCAGGAATACATAAAATGATCGAGTGCCAGGATAAAACTTATTGCAATTGTAATTAAATTAATTATGAGAAAGTTATTACGTGTCGAATGAAAATTACTTAGTCATCATTCATCAGCACGTTGTGTTGCAGTACCCATAGATTACCTTGTTACTTTCCAAAAAAATGTGTTAAAATTTTACGAAATATCACAATTCTCACAGCTTACGTATTGTACACAGTAAACTTAATGATCGTCCAACAGTCATAAGACGCAAAGTCATAAAGTCGCACAATTCCACGTTGGTAACATTGAGCGCGGTTAAAAAATAAATATCAAGTTCCATAATCGATCAATGTACAAAAAAATTGATTAGGTCACTCGGTTCCTCGTGATCCTTCGTACAGCGTAGAGAAGGGCAGGTACCACGAGGCAGCTAACCTACCATCGCGCGGTGGCCGGTATACGGCGACTTGCAATAGGGATGCTCAAAGTACTATCCTTCTATAGATAGATGCTAGATAACAGTGTTGGTAAGAAAGTAGTAATTACGGGCACGATCAACCAGTGAAAAAGCATAGAGATCAGCCAAGCGTATCCTCTCGCCAAACGAATTCTCCTTCGCGATATCCGACGTCCTGAAAGTCGATTGACGTAGAGCCGGTTCGTTTAGGAGAGACTTATAGATACGTTCCGTTATGCAGGTACTTATTGAATGAAGTTAATAAATTTTTCGTTAAATTACGAAGCGTAGATATATAACGGACATATATAGCTACTCTGGTAGCAGAGTGTAAATATAAATGGTAAGTCTACGTGAATCTTTTCAAAAGCACAAGAAGCATCGTGGTCTAGTCGATACAATTTTTGCTAAGGTTCGACGAGTGCGTCTAGTAGGTAGGTAGGTAGGCAAGTACTTGCACGTATGGTTGGTAGCTATTATAAGGAATTCCGTTAGACATCGAGAGCGTTGGGTAGAACGTCGTTGCTTGTACGTCACATTGAAAACGTAGATGGGCAGGTATGCTAATTCACGATCCGATTCGCGCTACTCGATGATTTCTCCGGAAAGAGCGTTTTCGTCTCTTCTTCTTCCTTAGCGATTAAGGAATGACTATGTGTATCCATGTACTTATATGCGTATATATACATGTACTTGGCCGGTATGGGTACAGGCGATGCCTTCTTGACTGTAGGATGTTCTTCCAAGTCTTTAACGGGATTTCAAGACGTTTGACGTATCTCGCAGGATTTTATTAGCGGATGGACGGGGAATCTCGTGCAGGATTTGCATGAGGTCTCTAGCATCCTGACGGTCGTGACAGGACGTGACGATGGGCTAATGGAAAATAAGTTTCCTAGTAGCGAGTAATGGAACCAGTCAGAACCTTAAAGCGATATCTGTCAACAGTGTCGTGTAGCGGGTTAGGACTTATCGTTAGAGACTTCTTGGATTTCATCTGATGCCTGATGACTTTCAGATGTGGTCAAATCAGACGGCAAGAATAACGTTGACTTTGTTGAGGTCAGTATTGCTTTTTGTGTACCGTTGAAAAACAAGCGGATACCTTGACTGTTGCGTTTTATCAGTTCAGGGGATTCTCGATACCCAATCGGATTGACGTGTACGTGGCTATGCTTATAATAGATTTAATAGACGATCTACTGTTACAATTATCGCTATCCAGTCTTAGTATGATAGGATTTGCTATGTGCTTTGGCTTCTACGTATGATCCTTGATCATCCTCGTATTGGGGTACGAAAAATCATCGACGAATGGATAAATACCTGCCGGGCATTGGCAATCGGATCAAGTCTCTATTTTTGAGGTGCTAGAATGTTACGGTATGTAATTACGGATCGATAAGAGAACATGGAGGTGCAATCGTGGTGCGCGAAATTGTAGGGTTCAAACTGAACGCAGTGCGGCGCTCGAGACGGAGCGTGTGCGGTGCAGCATGGGTAGATTCCTGCGCACCTATACGTAGGACTGGCAGCTCGTCGACAGGAGGTGGACCCTTCGTCAATATTTTTATAGTACATAATCATAGTCCATACGAGTTTCCAAGCCTATTCAATGGGTAACTCTACACATACCTGGCCATACGAATTGGCCTGGCAATGACCCGCGAAATTTGAATAGATCGAACAGAACAAGTATATTTAAGCGTTACTTTAATGTCTAGTACCTACTAGACTGTAAACTCTTCATATGTTATTAGGTCGGGAAGCTTAACATTGCTTAACCTAAATCATCTATACTGTATTACTGAGAATCTTGCGTACGAGTATTACGACACAATATTAATTGAACCCCTTAACTTTATTATTATGAGATCGGTCCTGATTATCTGACGTTCTTATACTTGCATGTACACGAGGCTGTTAGTATCGAAACAGTAATGTCTTTTATATCCTTTAGTGTCAAGTTTCTGAAAATTCTAGAAACGACCATAAGATTCCTCACTTTTTACGACAAAGTGGACAGGCATACGTATATATGTGTATTCATTCGAGTCGACTGGTTCATGTAAATTTTAACGAAATTGCAAAAGGACTTAATTATCACTGGATTTTGCCGCGAGATGAGGTAAGTTAACGAGGCGCAAATGAATAACGCATGCAAATGCGAGTACTTTCTAACGGCTGCGACTACCTGTCAAATTTATCGATAGCAATTAGCAAGCCGGGACAGGAAAAGCGTGCTAATTATTCATGATATACCATCAGCCTCTTCGCCACGTAGTCAGTAGCGTTAACAGGTGTTTTCGTACTGGAAGCACGCGATCTGCTGTGTTACGTAGAAAGCATAACATATACGTACATACATCATAGTACAGCCCGTAACGAGCGTTTCATAGAATAGGAATGTAATAATAATAAACCGCGATAGATTACTTTCGAGTGATTAATTAAATCCATCGATACATTCGGTTAGGGTTACTACGATAACGACATACGTTTACGTTCCTCTTTCACGGATCATCCGGTACTCAAGTGTTTTGATATCGAACTAATCGGTACAACTTTACTGCGTAACTGTTATACTAAGGTACAAATGTTCATTTGTTATTTTTTTCATTTTTATATATTTTTAATTTTTTTTGTTACAGCTGTAGTTGTACGATACCTGACGCGACGTTATATCGGCGAATACAGCTCTACGAGTGGTGAGTGATTTTATTGTTTTTATACTTTTTCCAGTTTTCTCATCTGCATGTCTCTAGTCGCCATACTTGATCGTAAGAGCAACCTATAGTCTTGCTATAGGGTAGTTTTTGTGTGCTGATCTTATAGCAATGCTTGTAGAGCCTTTGGGATTTATTGTTACTCCCTTGAATTGTCCTTTTACAGGGGAAGAAGTATGGTGTGGTACGGTGGGATAGAATTTTAAATTGTAAAATTTGAACTTTACTAGCTGATTCGAATTGGCACTGAGTCAGATAGTTCTTATATTGTCAAGGGAGCTGATGGCAGGTTGCTGTAAAAGCTTTTACGTCAGACGTGCTTCGTGTCACTGGACTCTGAATATTCGTGGGTTTACGAGGCTATTGTAAAATTGGAGCGAGGCTTTGTGGGATTATCACTGCGCGACGGTGGAGCTAGACGAGGAGGAACAGTGGAATGGGAACGAAGTCAGAAAGAAAATGGATATAAATAAAAGTGAAAGACACAAGCAGAAGAAACGCTAGAAGAACTAGACGCGTATGGGTATCTACGAGGCTGTGGTTTCATACCGTGAAATACGGTAGGGTAATCAAATCGAGACTCATCAGCGGCGATTAGACGTTTCTCCGGCGTGAAAGGGTCTCGCGAGTGGCGTATGCCGATGAAAAATAATAGGACCCTTTTTGCTTTTGTTTTTCTCGTTCCTCGTTCTATGCCTGGAATTACATTTAAACGTGTTCTTCGCGTCGCGAGGATTTACGTGGTGTAGATTTTTTGGATACAAGTTACATAGTTACTATATATGGTAGAGGGATGAATGATTACGTAGCTAAGAAATTTCTTGAAAGATTTACATACGGAGAATTGACTTAATTTTTTTTACTCGTAATACATCGTACGCAAAAGTGAAACGGGGGTATATTAATTTTAGGATTGATACGACAAAATAAAGTACTTATACGCGTAGGATAAAGAGTATAAAAATCTCGCGCGCTTCCTCCGCGTGTCATTTCGAATTCTTGGAATACCGGTAGCCAGGCTACCATATATAAAATTATCTAGTCTCCGCGTACCAAGCTCTAGTTTCCTTAAGGCTAAGTAGCCGGGATCGTGTTAGCCGTACGGCCAGTCAGGAAGATGCGTTGCCACGCATGTCCATAAGGGGTAAAAACAACGAGGTGCCCAGAAAAATTCCATCGGGCTCACCCGTGTATTGTCTCCTACGTCCACGCTAGAGAATCTAGGCCATTCAATCCCGTGTTTCCCTATTTTTTCTCTCTTTTTTTTTTCCTCACCTCTTACCTCCTTCTGCGTCGATTCCTCGCGTGATTATTCCATTGGAAGAGCGTGGAGATAAAGCATGGCGTACGACCGCGCTTTTCCGTGGCGATTTACCTAAACGTAAGACGAATATCATTTGGCTACGGCGGGTGGCTTTCTAACGGATGCAGATATATCCTAGGCATTGCTCCGAGGGCGGAGATTTAAAGAGTCGATATGAAGTTGAGCCCGGAGGAGGGCCCGCAGTATGTAGAATGCAGAATGCAGATCTCTCTCATAACTCATGCGGGTTACCTTGCCATAATAATTGCTACACGCCTGTGGATATAAACCCCGGCGGTGTGTAGACGATAACCACGCGAGACCCTAATCTTATACTTGGAAACAGGTGCCCGTTGCCGATTTATGATACGGCACTGCTCGTTATAGAAACGTAGAAAATCGGACGCAATAAAATACAGTTTCATAAGGTTTGCTACGTTGCTTACTCGACAATGTATTTCATTGAGGTGTTAGGGAGGAATCGAAAGGAGAGAATCCGATAGATGCATTCGAGACTGTAGATGATTGTCTTCGTACAGATTTATATAGATGAACGTCAATTTGACGTATTGCCCATTTATATTAATAGGGACTCAAGCTATTTGGAGGTGGATGACACCATGGGGTGTTGGGAATCTCATGACTCAAGAACACGTATTAATTAATCTCTGGTAAAGATTACACATAATAGCGGCTAGATGTAGCCAGGATGTAGGTAATCTTGCGTGTCTAAGATATTACCGGCGTGTAATTGCTTAATCAATTTTCAATGTTAAACGCGGAAAATCTTTGAATTGACCCTTTTTATTACTTTTTTTTTATTTCGATACGAGACAAATTTGCAACAGGACACGAGGATGCTCGACACTTACGAAGGATCTGTCGTAGAAGTGATTAACCCTTGTGAAACGAATAAGCAAAAGGCTGATTATTTTTCATTCCACGTGGCGTTTCTTATCATCTCGTGTACGACTCTCTTGGTAATTGAGGAAAGAGGAGCAAATAGGATAACGCGGTCTCCCTGATTACGCAAAGTTGCAGTCCTCTGCTCTCCACGTGTATACTTAGTCCGCCATGAAGACGAAGGATCAGTTCTTTTCATCTCTGCGCCCAGGGTGGATTGGACTATTATTATTTCGATCTCGATTAACAATGCAAATTTCTCCCATCTCCAGCTATTGCATGGAATAATTCTAGGTAATGATTTAGAAAGCGAACTTTGCATTGTGATGCGATGCCCGACCTACTGGCTCGCCATCTGCGTTGTTATGAGCGTCCGAGACTAGATAATAAATTGTCAGCATCAAATTTACGTACTGAATGAAAATTCACCAGGTACTATTCCAGAGTATAGCACTTGGGTGAAATTGCCTGCAAGTGCTGCAAGTGCATGAATGTGAGTAACTGCGTTAACGATTTTCAAAATTGCCGCGTATAGTTTCACAGGCAAAACACCACTTTCACTGCGTATCTAATTTGTCGAAAAAGTCATCCCCAAGGATTTCTATCGAAACTTCTTGGATCGGTATACGCGAGAATACCGATTATTAGTCGGGAAAGTATCCGAAGACCCTTACATTAGCAACAGTTACGCCACACCTCAATGACGCCTTGTCACGATGTCTATTTAGGCATTGCGATTCTCGCTCAAAGATAGCGATCACTCTCGTGCGATTCCTGTTCATTAGTAAACCCATTCAGTAACTTCGTATCGTACGGTGCGTAATCTGCGTTATCCACTTAGCCAATGTTATTTTTAACGATCGTTAAATAAAGCGGCTTGGATAGGCGCGAGCGCGCATGCGCACGAGAGAGCAGTCGAGTAGGCCCTGTATTCGTTAAGGATTGCACTCATTGAGAAACATACCTCGTTAAGGGACGGGATGTTTATTTGTCATATATTCTTTTAACACTCTTGAGTATCGAAAGATACATTGATAATTCAACCGTCAATTAATTTGGTCCATGTCGAGGGGCAAATGTTCCATAATCTCTTCAACGTACTTCACTGCGGTATACATGGCGCGACTGATGTACGAAAATCTAAAGGAATAGAATTCGACGGGAAAGAGGGTAGAAGTTCATTGGTAAAGGAAATTGCTGAAAATATTCTACCTGTGGACTGTATTGTTCGTAGCAGTAAAATTCACTCGGGCGTTACGAAATAATGTAGTGAACTTATTTTATTCCTTTCTTTATCACGCTTCGATTCCATCGCCTTTACATGGCTTATCGTGCTTCTACACTCGTCAAGGGTAGGATACTGTTTACCGCTTTGTAAACTTCCGCATTGGTTGAATTTGCGTCAGCAGTTCGGTTAAGCTCTGAATCGTTACGATTATACTTATATGAATGTGAAATTTTAGGTGAAAAACAGACATTGAAAAGGTTCTTGATACACGTGTACACATGCGTTATATATCTATGTATATCAGGGATCTCACGGGAAAGTTGTTATTGTACGATAGAATGTAATGACAGAGCGGTCCCCGTCGCTGGAGTGATGGCGCGTCCAATTCAAATTGTCCTATCTAGTTTAGTACTTTCACGCTTGCATCTATTATCCTAGCTACTTAAAGCTACCTACTCATAGTCCTGACTCGTACGACGGAGTAAACGAACGACTACGCTTCCATCGTACAGTAATAAAGATATTCACGTATACTTCTCAAATGTTGCACATGATTGACATCATAGTACACATTCACTAGAATCACTCGGACTTATTACGGTTAATTAACTCCGTCGATAACCACGTGGGCTAGATTAAAAATCAGCAACCGGTATCCATCCTGTAATCTCAATTCCAAAGAATTCCAAGTATTTCGATGACTCATTATCCCAGTTCTCTAGTAAGTACTCGCTCCTCTGTACCGGATGATTATACCGAGACACGAAGTACGTGCTTCTGGCCGTGACTCGTAATCGTACTGCGTATTCATATGTATCTTTAGGTACCTGCCTCGTCCCAATTTCCATGGCGTACGTACGTCATTAAGGAGGCGAAGAGTTTTCGCGCGATCCTGCACTCGCACGGCCCTCGAGCCTTTAAGCAATTTACATGTTACACGCACATCACTGCCCACGGAGTCTGTAAACTCTTGGGTATTGGTGGTCAAGTATATGTATGGCTGCAGACTCGTCTGTCGGAACGTAAGTAGGTATTTGTACTCTCGTAGGTATGCGATACGCGATATAAACGAGTGCAGGTACTGCGAGGACCAGGTATTGTTGTATGCTGGCACGATGGATGGAGACAAGTAATGTATAGGAAGGACGGAAATTTGATTGAAATTCAAGGACCAGGTGCACGTTGACATATCGAGACTCTTCTGGGTGAGAAACCTTGTATCTTATTGGGCGAGTGGTCGAGTCGGTGTCCTCGTTAAAAATTCATTCTGGCACCACTGCAGGAGTGCGGAGGAGTGCAGCGTCACGTGGCTGCATTGTTTTGATAAAACGTACCAGTACCGCAATGATGGCCTCAGGCCAGAATTTATGTCGTATTATTACGAACAGTCGGCGAGCAACACGCCCTTGCTTTGTCGTGTATCTGTACTTTTTCTTTTTCTTGTCTACGTCTGTCTTTCTCTTCAATGACCGCACTCCGTTTACTTTTGCACTCCTGAGACTCCTCTTATACTTGTGCTTTTCTTCTTGGTCTGCTACGTCTCCTTCCTACTTGGGTCTTCTTTCTCTTCTCATGTTCCTATCCTATTTTGCGGCTCAAGCGGTGACGGGCTCGTCGCATTCACTTCCGGTACTGTCAATATGCCATTTCATTTGGGACGACTTTTAGGTTAGGCCTATTGTCGCTCGGGGAATAAATCTCTTCTGTATGCTTGAAACTTTTAAATTTAATTGTTTCGTTCGTCACAGAGCAATCTTACCATTCATTCGTGATTCTTTATCAGCTTTTAAACTGTATATTTGGCGAATCATTATCGATTGACATATGGATTATTAGTTTCATGTGTCTACTATACACATCCCCGATAGCTGTACTTATAACTATATCTTATATTACCACCTGCAGATGACTTTTTATTTGACACTGTCAATTCAATGTCGTTTTCTTTGTTGCAGATTTTCTTTACCGACACAGCGTCACCATCGATAATGTCACAACCGAGGTAGAGATACTGGATACCTCCAGGTGCGAGGTGAGTTTCTACTACGACAAGAACTTTTGATATCATAGAAACCTTGATTCCCTTTGTACAATAATATCGATAGCCACGAAACGTATGTGTAACCGTGTATCGTACTTAATAGATTCCTTTATCGCGTAATCAATGGGGAATGATTATTAAAATACGTTAGAAGCTCTTAAAGGGCTATTGTGACCTCCTCGATAAAGATCCCTCGATTGATCTGTATAGCGTTGCGGCAGCATAGCAACTCCTTGCTCGATTAAGATTAGACATCCGACCGAGGGCCCCGCTAAATATCTTCTTTGAACGAACCCCGAAGGTATAACCAATGCACGTCCGTCATACGTCGACCGTAGCGAAATAATGAGCCAACACGATGCTGCGCATTGGCTACAATTCTTGTTATCCAGTCACAATACATCCGTTGAATACGTTAGCACCCTGACGGCCACACAACAAGGACGAGTCGGGCCTCGTCACGCTGGGACCCCTTGACGAAGACTATGCAGGCTGTGGTATCGTCTTTGCTCGTAGGGATTTTCCTCTATGGGTTGTACACTGTGTATTATACAGCTGTACCACAGAAACTCTATAGTACAAATACTCATGTAGGCATGTATGTTCTTACGTAGCAGTGCCTACGTTCTCTGGCATTGTCCAACGTTCGGTTATACATATGTCAGATATACAGGTCCAGCACCCTTTACTTCGTAGTAGGTATATGTATGCCATCAACACCTTTTTACGCGTCAAGCCGGCGGCTGTAAACACAACTATTTTTACTTTTATTCTCGGCGATGATGAAGCGTGATGCGTTTTTCTCGGTCCTGGCGCCGCGATGCCCACCGCTGTCAGGATGAGGAATCACGTTGTTATGCTGCTCACGAATCTCCTGATGAAGCGTGCCCGGTTCACGTCACACTCTTGGTCATCGGCCTTTCAAGACCTCCAGGTCCTGTGCCTCCTAGAGGATCCTGGGATCGCGGTACAGTTTTTACGGGGATTTGATCGATTTCTGTATAGGCGGTGTTAGCGGGGGTGTCGGTCGTTGACAAAGTGCTCGTGACGCTTTGTCGGCTTTTACAGAATGGCTTTCTATTGTTCTACAGGGAAAGTTGATATATCTAAGGAATATCAATGGGAGTTGATCGACGCTGTAATTGTAGGCTCGTACGAATTAAGCAATGTCGGCTTATCTACAATGCCTTGTAGCTACGTGATTCGCTATACGTTCACGCATTCAGGCTCACCTATATTCCAATTTGTATCAATTGCTATTCCATGCGAATATGCGTCTAACGGCAACCCATGCTGTTTTCTGTACCATATGATCGCTTTGCAAAAGTGTGAACTCGGTGAACAGAATTGCAAAAATTGTTCGCACTGGAATAAATTATGAAAATTTAGATTTTCCTCATTTTTGACAGTTTTGCTAGACCATCGGGAATGCTAATTGGGTATAATATTAATTTCTCATAGCTAGCATCTTGTATGGGATTGATCAGTCATCACCTCGATCCAGCCATATATACTTTCCTTCGTTGATCCCGGCGTAATCAAAAGGTCACTCGTCTTGATGATAGGGGCGGGTCAGTGTATGCAAATGATGACCGGGAATCAAACTACCGTTTCAACCTGTCAATCAAAAGAGCCCTGGGTAGTTTGCTAGTTCATGAGTATACCGACAGGGGCGTGATTGACGTACAACCATTCAATCACCTACCGCTGCTTTTACAAGGTTTACCCTCGGAGGGCCAAATGATTCTCTATTTTTCACACTTGGACAATGTTACGCCTAAGCATTGTTTTACTTCATTCCGTTTATCTTCGTATTATTTAAAATCGGTTAAAAATAATTGTTCTCACCCTAAAGTGTATCGACGAAAGCTCAGTCGCTTCTGTGTCCACTTAAACCAAATGGCTGAACCTGTACGAGGATCTACGGACAAGACATACTGACACGAAGGACCTGTTCCTTTTCTTCTTCTTACGAGACCAGCCCTTGATGAATTTTAAGGTGCGAGCTTAGATCTTCCAAGAATCAATTTATCGGCTACACATTTTCTGAATGAATTCGATTTTCCTGCCGAGAATCATCCTGCATCCGACACGGACGTTCATCGCCGTATCGAATCCGTGAAATTACGGATATGAATATTTTGTTTCGTGACTGTACAAGGTTAATGTTCATTTAAGTTTTTCCGTTTATCCGCCGTCAGCGCGCTTATAGCTCGTAGTAATCGATGAATATTTCAGTGAGATTTTCCTGAGAAACAAATCCGTAATGTCTTAACGGTTAGTCGTCTACGCGGTGGTCGCTTGGTCGCCCGTGTAACCATTTGTTTCTTGGAATGCGCGCAGCAACTTTATCCTGCGTTTTCTTTTCGTCTTCTCTTTATTTCTCCTCCTCTCGCTCTCTTCAACTTCCACAAAAACCAGTTGTAAGGTGAGCTTTGTGCGCGCAAGAGCTAATTTCACCCACAATAGAGCTCCTCCTGCATTGTAGAGCTGCTGCCAGTCTGGGTATTCACCTCCGTATCCTGTACATCTTGAAACGTTCGACAGTTCCCAATGAGATTGGTACCTCAAGATACCTTAGGTACCTATGTGAAACTTTAATGAAATTGTGACGCAAGTCATCTACAGGAAGCCACACGTAAACCTTAATTCCGACTTCTGGCGTCCCACTCGAGCCATTGAAGTAACAAAAATAACAGGTAGACACAGAGTTGTAGACACACTACCTTTTGTCAGTAACTTCGTTTGAGCACCCTCGAGGACGCGCATTCATATTCGGTAGCTGACTTCGTCGAGATAGGCCGGTTGTTTTTAGCAAACTGGTTTTTTCTCGGTCCGCAATTATCGTGCCTCCTTCTTATTATTATTACAAACCAAGTATGTTTGCACCTGTCGCTTAAAGGCCGCAGGATGCACGGAATAGAGAGCCACAATGAATTCAAGATAGGTTTCGTGAATCGAGTGAAAGATGCACACGTATTATTATCATCTCTGAAAAATCCAAGAGGTATATTTTTTATGAAAAATTTTTCATCAAAAAAAAAAAATACATCCACACCCCTAAAATAAATAGCATAAAGTACTGCGGTGTCGCGTGGTCATTTGCAACCGCGCTATAAACAATGGCATATTAGAGCGCGCATGCGCACGTGCATAGAATAGGATACGCGCGCAAAGGCACGAACCGTTACCGCATAGATCCAATAAATAACCCAGTGCAGGAAGCTATGCTAACGATTTGTATGTACTGTGCATAAAGCCGCGTTTGAAATCGTTGCGTACAGTCGCTGCCCCGAGTCAGCAAGTCGGCAAGTCGCTCGGCTGAACTCAATTGAAGTCACGTGAAATCGTTTAAGCCATATGTACACGTAGCATTATAGTTGCAGTCTCACGAGTCGAGTCGCGGGATCGCAAGTCATCCAGTAGTCCCTTGCGAGTCGTCTTTAAAAGCTCAGAATCATCTCCATCCTGGTATAGCGCAGATCGAGGTACTACAAATGATCATTCTCTATCTCGGTTATTTATATTTGTGGAATTCATAGCGATATATTATTTCTACATTGTAAATGGTAATACGTATAGGTATATATACTCTAATAATATAAGCGTGCTACTGATATTCAAATTGAAGACGCGTTCAAAATCCTATTGAATATTAGGGCACCGGCGATCAGAATCCCTGATAATTACACGCCATTCGAGGGCACCGGACTGTTCGAGCGTTCTAGATCGATACGAATCTCCTAGAACTGGGCTGCTGCGTTAATAGCCATATATCTCCTTGCTTTACGGGCCAGCGAGAATTTTTGTCTAACTGCGAAATAATTTACTGGATACTCGTACGAGGATTTATGACCAGGCTAAGAGCATGGACCGATTATTATTATTTTTTTGGACAATTCCCATACCCCGTATATATTATACTTACGGTTGAATTCGTGCGAAGTCATACAGCCGTTATCGAGACGCCGAGAGACGTGGTATTAGACTGCAATTAAATAAACGACACGTGCACTACGAATATTCACAGGCAACATATAAATTTAATTCCATCAAGCAGACAGTCCCCGCGCGAGTACCTAATGTTAATCCGTAATATTGAAATTGGCTCACGAATAATTTCCAATTGAGATAATCACAGTCTACTTACCTGCTATACAAGTATCTGGACTAATGAGTACCGCACGAGCAATGCGTCCACGTGGGTAAACAAAGCTCACAAGAGATTCATCTAACAAATCATCTCGTAGTAGCTTGTTCAAGTAAGTACATAAGTGTACAGTAGTGTCCTCGCGCAAGACGAGGTTAAGTGGGAGTACGGATGCGGATACACGTAATGGTGCGTGGCTGGGTTACGCGTGTACGTATAACATATATGCATTGGATGTCTATATGCATCACGTTATAATATGTATATATACATATGAACATGCGTACATAAAACATACATAGGGCAGCCGCGTGTCAGCCTAAGTAACTTCGGTTAGCCTACCTACCTACCTTTGACCATCTTACGCGTCATGCTAACGACGAATACCGTTCTAATGCAGCATCCATATCTACTTTCGAGTCGAACGGTCGTCTCGCCTCGTTAGTTCGATCTGCTCCATATTGTTCTATATGGCGCGTAAGTCGCTGACTCGTGTGTCATTATGAATTGTATATACTACGTCATTGCCGGGAGTGCATCCGTGTGACGTGGCCCGAATTCAATGACAGACAAGGCCACGCTGAAACCACGGCTACGACCTCTATCGCATGTTGCATACGATCGTATATGTTTTAGCCGATGCCGTGTGTGGTTTCTTCGTACGACTGCCGCACTCGTAAAGTCGTTCTACATTTGCGTGCTGCTGGTAAGGCTCTTAGCAGTCGCTCGAGATAATCCTCAATGGACACGTAGTATTGCTCAATGAATGCCGTGATACGTCCTGCCGAGTCCTAAGGGGGTTGTTGTGGAGAGGATACATTAAGCTTTGCGAAAAGTGCGTAAAGGACGACTGCATCGCGTCAGACTCCTAGTACGTATATATTCGTACGTTAAATATTCATTGGACGACTAGCCGATATCCTCTAGCTACGTCCCTTTGGTAAACTAGAGAGGGCGTGTTTCATATCCTCAGGTTGGATCGATCTTAAATCATTTATTTTCAGTATCGATGTCTCACTGTGGCGTTGCGTTGGGAATGTTTTTCGTAAGTTTATCACCCACGTTAATACCGTTTAATGGCTATTATTAAGATGCCGCACGGTGTTCGTCGCAAGGAGGCTTTATACATTGAACCCTGGCAAGCATTAGAAATTGAATTCTAAGAAATATAAGGAGCTCGATGTTAGTCGAGTGTATATGTATATATGTAGTCTGAAGTTATCGGCGAGTGCGTGCGACAAGCAACAAACGGCCGAGAATCCTGATGTCAATCACAATCACGGCGAGCGTCGTGTCTGTCGTTACGGGAAGTTTCCTCGGCCGCTTAGTAGTCGCTGTCATTGTGGAACGAGTGGCACGCGACATGCGTCACAGCACGCGTACACAAATTGCGAGCAGCTGCTTAAAGAAGTACGGAGCTCTAATAAATCTAGTTAGACGATACAAAGTGTATTACTTGCTTGACGCTTACAGGGAACGTAGCCCTTGTGAACTGGCACTACGTTAGAAGCTTCCTGTGCAGCGAATTTACCACATGGTAAATCCAATAAAAAATCCCTATACAGGCATAATCTAGTAGCCTGTTAGATAAGCAGGTATACTGCTCCTCCCCTCCTACCCTGTGATCTATGTGTGTACTCGGTGAACAGGCAGAACTTTCGTATCCATGGTAATTCGGTGAGAGGATACCGAGAATGAGAAATGCGCGTTAACTATATATGTATATATGTATGTATATGGATATACCTGAAGAACTGTGCGAAATCCTCTTGGCTTCGTAGCTATTGTATTTTAATCGATCCATTTCACAAGAACGTCCGACTATGAGTGCCTGACTATAATGTAACCGCGTCGTGCTGTGGCGCGGCATCTACTTGATAAACCGTACGTGCGGACATTAGGTTCGATAAATTTATCGGTCTTCGTCCTCGTCCTCGTCTACGCCCTGGCATAGGTCGGTGCAAGTGAGCGGACGTCTTTTCACGGCAGGTACGTGTTTACCTGCAATGTAGTCTCAATGGAGTCTCGTTTGTTCTCTGTCAGGCTTGGGATCATCTTGTACATATCTCTTGGAAGGAATATCCGTGTATCCTTGTTTCCCCCTGGAAGACGAGACGAGCGCGTTAATAAGATGGGAGATAAACAAGCGGGCAAAAAGATATAATAATCGGCAAATTAAGAGGTAATCTTGTGGACGTATGTCTAGGCGCAAGGGATACCTGCCGTCTAGGAAGTCAAGATGACTCCTGTAGTAGGTGGCAGAGGGTCTGGCGTATCAGACGCGGTCGTACCAGGATTAATATTTCTATTGAGTATTGTTCCTTGTCACATAAATCTTGATGGACTCGCAGCTTCGAGTTAAGGTACCGAGGGAGGCGTGCCCGGGGATCTTACGTATGTACGATCATCCGAGCCTCCGGGGGATGGGAGTCCAAGTGCCCCCATATACTATACTCCACACGCCTGTATCCCCACGGTCAGTACCAGCTGTGGCACACTTCCCCAATTCTTACATTGTTCTTCCGCCTTTGCGATCTGATATAAGTCCTGGTGCCGGATTGGCAGGGCTCTTGGCCTCCTATCTGGACGGTAATTGCTACGTCCCCGGCACAGTCCCCTCGTCGTTTCTCGTCGGTTCTTATTACTCGAGAGGATTTCCGGGACCTCGAATTTCGAGAATATATAGTCGAGCGAAGAGCAACCTGATGAATAGAATGAAATCCTTGACACGTGTTACGATACGCAACACGCGTCCACGTGCAGTCTCGGGACAATATTTGTCTACTTCATAAAAATTATGATTACGCTGGTAGCCATGATTCTAGAATTATTCCTCTGTCCCACGCGTAACATTCCTCGTGGATACGACGGCGACGCGGTTATCACGAGGCAATAGCAACGACAATGTAGATACTCTGATATCGTTACATATACTACGTTTAGAGAAGACTGGCGTTCACGGTTGGTAGCCACAGTTACAATGGCAAGGATCGAGCGATCGTTTTGTCCCGCCCGAAGGTATGCAGGAATAAAGGCCGTACGTGCCGTAACTATTTATAGGTAGTCCGCGAGCATAGCCGCCCTCGAGTCCTTTCAGTCTTAGCACGAATTTCTAATGCTCCCTATGATCTCCTCTGCCCTACCCCTGGTTCTTTTGAGTTTCTCTCTTTCACTGATTTCCTCATCCGTCTCTCTTATTACTTTTTATCGACCTCCCCGTGGCTATTACAGGGACAAACGACCACGGTGACCTGACATTCTTCGGGCTAACTTCGTAGGAACTGTATTACGGTAATAAGGGCTTCCCGTGGCGATGGCTCGTACAGTGGAAACAGTCGGCAAGTAACTGGTCAAGATAGCCCCACGGTTTAGGTATATATGAACACAGTCATATGCATATACCAGAGGAGTTACGAAGTACACAGAAGTTGCATAAGCGTATATCGCCAGTAGAGAAGCATCGCGAGCATCTACAATGGACAGCATGACGTGGCCTTTCCTGGCCAGAAGATGTCCGATAGGAGTCCCTTCCTCTGTTTCCTTCTCCGTCTTTTCTTTTCTTTTATACTCGTCCTCTGCCTTCTCTTTCGTCTTATACTGTATTCTTCCTCTCCTTTTTTCTCTCTTCTCACCCATACGTTCTTCCGTCACCGGAAGCGCAAATAATACCGACCGGTTCTACTATGTAGACGCGTAAATATACCTATAGCGTGCACATCGATAGATATACCGGATCGTATAAAATTGTTCGATCGGCCTGCGCTACGTTCGCGTATCGAGCCGAGCGGAACGAGAGGATCGTTATCTTTTGATTCTTGAGGGCAACCGCTTGTTTGACAGAGCATCGGTTATCTGCAAATCGTGTGGGCGGAGAGCGCCGCGTTCATCGCCCACTTGGCTTTCATGTTCTCAGGAACAATGAAAGGCTTCCCCGTATCCGCCTATCAAAATCTTCTAGGAATGCTTTCGATTTCGGATGTTTTAGTGCCTATGGATTACGTATTGCCGGTATACTATTCCTGAAGCTGTTGTGGAACTTTTTACTACTTAGAATCGACTCACGTAGTGACACACGGGATAGTAACGGTCGATGATCCTTTTTCATGAGTTACGATACGGTAGGCGACCATTTCCTGTTTTTATCAAAGTACTTTTAGGATTCTTGAATTTTACCCAGTATACATAGCTACTTGATACTGGAACTCAACTACACCACCAGTGATATCTAGGCTTTACTTTTAGTCCATGCGCAATACCATTGCGTATGGCATTACTTTGCATAACCAATAATTGCCCAATGATTCTCGCTTGGTCTGCTGTTTCGGGTTATAATGGGCTAATATAGGAACAACGGTATATTCGTGCATCGCTTTTGTATCAATATTATTTCACAAGGCTCGTATATCTCGAGGTATCGAGGACCGTTGCGCAACACGACGACTTCACGTCACAATATTGCAAGTGATTCGGTTAGTAGCTACAGACGGAATCCATTCTAGTATCTCATCCAATTGTCTTGATACAATCGATCAATAAATATTTATGAACTATTAAACCAAGTTACCACACACATCGTGTACCTTGTTTCGACGTATCGTCATAATAACGTCACTATCACTGGGTTCCACACGAACATTTTTTCCATACCTCATATTCACCTCACTGAACGTTTAGACATCGAAACGGAAAGATACCACAAATAAAGTATCTAGAACATTCTTTTTTTTTTGACAATTTCAATAATATTTTCGTTTACGTTAAAATCCCGTTTTTCATTCGCGCTATGCTTTCATGTAGTGATAGGACCAATCGGATACTAATTAATCATCTCGAGGATCGGTGGATTTTGACGACCTAATTTCTTTTTGGAAATACTTGAACTGTTTTGCATTCCATCGCTTTTGACTTGTTATTATTTGAGGTTAGCTCGAATAGCTTGTTTCTGTGGTAAAACAATGTTAACGCATTTCTCAAATTTTTTATGCAACACACACGCGTATGTGTATATATATATATAATGCTTTTTTTTTAAATTACTCATTGTCTCATTTTGTATTATTCGAAAGGTGATCGGTCAATGTTAACTTCGTGGTCGTCAGCCCATGTCATTGATACACGACAGTCCCTCAAAATTATCTAGAGTAGATTGGTGTATACAGGTACATAAGTGATCAGCCACTATTCATTATTACTTACACAGGTCGTCGAACCTATTGAAACGATTTGCTTTTCACCATGATCGTGCATTCATAATGATATAGTGTGATTATCGCCAGGCAGCCAATAGTCAATGATCGACAACATCAAGACAGCTCGCTATTGAACAGTTTCTCTTCTAGACGACGGAAAAAGAAACTTAAAATTACTATTCGCTAGCAGTAAAAATAAAAAAAAGGATCCAGTGTCTATTGTGCCTCCATGTAGCTACTGCTCTACAATTAGTCGAAACAAGTTCTGTTGGCTTAGCAAAGAAAAGAAACGAGAGAGACAAATAGAAATTTCCTGGCGGCTGCAATGAATGAAGGAGCCAAAAAATAAAGGGGGACAAAAAATGAAAGAAAAAAGAAAACAGGAAATAATCCGCGGCAGCTTCTCGGGCTAAGTTGCTGGTTTATTCTGAAACGCGTACTTTACGATCTGCCCTATCTTAACGATCCATAAAGATCTAAGTTAGGATCTGGGTGGCGCGTTCATCAGACGAGTGGCAAAAGCGAGGCTTGGGACTCGTCTAGAAATAAATTAGACGGAATATAATTTCGCGAGCGGCAACATATCCAAGTGGCAGCACGAAGATGCTTGTACGGTTACTCTGTGTATGCGAGATACGTGGGAATAAAGTCTGGCTAGTCTTCGTACTAAGCGGCGTAGGCTTTTTCGAATGGCCTCGTTTCGTTCTGAAAATGAATTTGACCTTGCAGGAAAACGGATGTTTGTACTCGCACATAAGATGGGGCGAGGCCTTCGTCGTGGTGTACAGCGTGACGTGCAAGCGCAGCTTCCAGGAGGCGAGGGGTCTTCTAAAGCAGCTCGCAGACTTACGTCTCCCGTCGTACTTCACTGCCCTGCTACTAGGGAACAAGAGAGATCTCGATCATGCTCGGTAAGTAGTATCGCTGCAACTTGTAACTCGTAACCTTCGCTCAATAGATTCAAATGAGAACCGCCGATCGATCTAATGCGGAGGATCGGACAATTCTGAGGAAGACTCGTTTCCTGTGAAACTGCTGCAAAAGAAAACGTGGTTACGCCATTACTACTTGAACCCTGTAACCCGATCTACTTACGTGTCTACCTATATCTCCGGATGAATTATCTATTAATCGAGATCCATCAGGTACACGTACCTATAGGTCGAACGGCGAGATCTTCCTGTACGTGTATGCAATGATGCAGGAGACAGGAGACAAAATCTAATTGTAAGAGGAGCAAATCGTGCCAATCGGCTTATGGAAAGCCCACGATCTGTCCTCGACGAAACTCGGAATCGGTTCACTTTCCACCTTGCGCACATTGTAATAGGATCCTTGATCGTGTTTCCTAGCGATTTTAAAGCGTTCTCTCGTGCTCGCGTGACCATCCTCTCTTCGCTCTCGTAGATGGTCGGCGTCTCGTTCTCGAATCCTCCTTCTACACTCGGGATCGTTATCGTTGTCGTCGTTGAAATCGGAGACGAGGCGCCACGACGTTCCGCCGCGTGAGTTGCTCTCTCTCTCTCTCTCTCTCTCTCGCTTCCTGCAGGCAGATAGAAAAGAGAGACGATAAAGTAAGAGAGACTAGACATTGACACACCCGGCAGTGGTCGATCGGACTTCTCTCACCTAGAAATCGTTCACGCGATCTTTTCTCTCTTCAAATATACTTATTATTACTTATTATAGAGACCGGCTGGAGCGATCGATCAGCTTGATATACCATCCCTCGTGTCGGGACGTAGCAGATCGGTATCCACTTGCGAGATGAAGACCGGAGTGAAATACGTGACGTTTGTAGGCGCTCGCGAATAAGAAATTCCTACGTAAATGGCACAGCGTATGTGTCACTGATTCTGTCCTGTCGAGCGTGTATTATTTATTTTCTTGAACGATCATTTTTAAGGTTTCCTCCGCGCGAGTCCGTACCGATCATGTGCGTGGAGATACGCATGTGCACTTTTGGACACTCGGATTTTCCATGACCTTGCACGTGGAATGCGGTCTCGTGGGGTGATTAACGGTGTTAATTAAAATCGGAGCCAGTGGCTTTTTTGTCTTAATTGACCGGGCACTTTACGAGCGTCCCGATTGCCTACACACTGCTGGTACACATACGCTAGACTATAGCCACATACTCTCATTTCATATACTGCCTCACGAATCGTATCATGCGCTCATGTAGGACGAAAATCTTGTAAATTTTCTGTATCCGTACCTGAATATCGGTACTATAGGTACTATGGGTATTTGTTCGTTGCTATATATATATATATATATACTATATGTACTACGACTGTCGGGGACACGATTGAGGAACGAAATGGGAACCGCCATTAATAAGCAAGGACTATCTATCTCGACGATAAAGCCGTTTGTTCCATGGTTAATTTCATTGATAAGAAAGAACTACGATGAGAGCGCCGATAAGCATGTTAAGCGACGGCGAACAGCACGCGCTGCCTGTCCCGCCATGTTAACTTAACGCGGCGACTATACCTACGGAGCTTTCTCCTCTCTTTACGTCTCGCACACAAGAGTCCGAGCACGGCCCATTAAATTCATACACGTGAAAAAGGAATCCATATACATTCCCGGAATGAGGGTTCCTAACCCATTCATAAGGACGCTTTGTTTTATTACTCATTGAACGTAAGCTAACTAGGTGTACTGTAGATACCTTATTCGTATATGGATATGTGACTGAAATTGCAATATTGTAAAAACAAGTGAAAAGGATAGGAATGATCTGGTCGTTGCACTCTGACGCAGTTTCACGTGGGCACGTGAAAATATAGAATGGCTTGTTTTCCTTGGCGTTTCCCAAGGGGTCGCAGGACGACGTGGCTGTACCGATGGTGTCCGAGCAGCCCACAACCTGTTTCTTCGGGCTAATGTAAAAAAGTATGGTTTCGCGAGACGCGTGGAGGGCTGTTGACCGCGTTGAAATTTCAAGATCGCTGCCAATGATAAGTTTATTAATATGCGATTTACGCTGGATAGTCGGACACTGCCGGCACGTAACTCGTTTAGCGGCCCGAGAGGAGTTGGCTTCGCGTACAGGCCTCTCTCTAATCTTTATGAACTCCATTAAGGCGACGAGGACGGAGCTACCAGAGTAAATACTGAGATTGCATACTCGCCTCTGCACACGTAGAACCTGAACAATAATAATACAAAGTTCTCTGTGACACTCCTGTTATTCGTGCTCGGGAGGAATTCATTGGTGTATGATAATAAAAAAGATATAAAAATAGTAATATATATCACATCCGGCAGAGATAATAATGCTGAGTTGAATCTCTTTGTCGTAAGACTGATTTTATCTGAAGCTAAACGATATCGTTCAAACGAATGAAATTCTCTGTAACTCTCAAGGGTTGGGCTGAGCTCGATTAGAACTTGGTAGAGTTTAGAGATGCTTAGAAGCTGTTACGTCTTCGAGATTTCCGGCATGCGTTTCCTTGATTACCCTGGTCAGCTCTCGTGAACGAGACGCTATAGGCTGGATATGATCGTGCGATGAGTGCGAAGATCGTATACATAATATGGTTACACATATAGAGGAGATCAGAGCGGAAAGGACTCTGGTGCCAATGGCACTCGTAAAGCAAAGTATAGCTCGTATAAAATAAGGGAATGGATTAACGGCGTGTGTCCAATGCTGGCACGTGTGCAGCCTCATGTAATCCCGTGCCTTATGTGCATTATAGGTGTATGGATATACACACTGTCTATGTCTATATGTAGACCGCCCACGCGATAGCTCAATGCTTCGGATGTCACATGTTCAGCGAATTTAATTGCGACCATAAATATCAGCTGGACTAGTCACCAGGAGGGTTGGGATCCTCTCGACCCGCCAGGGTCTAAAATACGAGGTCTCAAGTGGTGCCGCGGTCTGACTTCGTTTCTTACCTTTCTAAAGAGAAAAAAAAGAATCATCGTGCTGACCTTGCTGACTTCGTCGCCCTTCCTATGCGTCGCTGGTTAAAAAAACATTATTTGTAAATCATAAACGCGACGGATTTACGTGTCGTTTCTCCGTATTCTTGATACTTTTTTCTCCGGGTAGAAACATCCAGGTCTGAACGATTGGACTGAGCTTTGTCAAACCTTGGCACTTCAAGACTCGGTGTCCAAGCTTGGCCCAAGTGTATTGACGAAGTTTCAGCTAAGACTCGATATTCCAATTGTAAGCCCTGGCCAAGCCATGGTCAAATAAAAATGTTCTAGCTGGATTCAAGTTAATTAATATTTTCGTCTATTTCATTTATTTACTTTTAATTATTTAGAATAAATTATGTTTATTATTAATAATTGTCGGTATTAAAAGTTTTGCTGACTAGCCCTGGTTTGCCAAGGCTTGAATCAGGCTTGGGTCGAGATTTGAGAACCTAGCTTAGTCCAAGGCTTCATAGCCAAGCTCAGATCATCATTTTGGGTTTCAACCAGCCTTGGGTCCCACGTTTGGTCAGCGCTTTGATATGGCTAGCATAAACCTCGTTCAAGCTTGGACCGTTCGTTCATTCCTACTTAGATCATGCTGATCCCCATGGGATTTTATATTTCTAAGCTGGGTTTACCAAGCACAAACGTTTTATGATCATTCTGTTTCAGAGAGGTCTGCGTGGACGAGGGTCAACAGTTATCCTTGGCTCACGGCTGTCAGTTCTACGAGGTGAGTGCGGCGGAGAGTCCTGCTGGTGCCGCACTGGCCTTTCAGGCTCTTCTACGAGAAGCCAGGTCGGTGCAACTCCTACGTGCACTACCCATAAGACGAAAACTCGGGGTCCACTCGGTGTCACGAGTACTGGGCACGATCTTCGGGAAGAACACAACCAAGGACAGAAAGAAGAGGCCTTCCCTGAGTATATGACGTCTCCTGTGCGCGCTCCTACTCGGTGGACGTGATGACCCCGGGAACAGGACGAGAGTCATCGTGCTGCGTAGCAGCGTGCACGCGAATCGTTGAGAGTAAATCATAAAATCCAACATTCTTGGGATGACCCTGAAGGAATTCAGTCATAGGTGATCCATCACCCGATCTGAGGTGTGGACGTTGCCTTGGGAGGAGTTTGCATCCGTGAGTGAATGCCACGTGCACTGAGTGACGTGGATTCAATCACACAAAACCTACAGAGGGAGAAAGTGAGGAAAAGTAGAAGAGATAAGAGAGAAGTGTACGAGAGAGATTTAAAGGCTTCGACGGTAGTCAGCTGCGACGTTTTTAGCTCAACGCTCAAAGTGCACTTGGCCGTTGACATTCCACGATTCCACAACCGGTAGACGATTAATCGCCGGGAGTGCGTGCGTACGCGATGCATATATGCACACCAGTGCATCTCATATGATATGCTCCTATTGCATAGGTAACATATTGCAATTCTTGGGATCTTAGAGACACGGAGAGAAAGAGCGCTGGCAGCGTGTATTTCGTCGAATGGTACGTCTTCTACTGAAATCAACTATTCCGAGTGTCTTGGTTCTTGTGACGAATCGTAAATGCCTTGTACCATGACGGTATCAGCAGGGAGGCCAAGAGTTCTTCCATTTTGGTATATAACCAAAATAGGTACGGTTTTATGCATGTATAACTGTGATTATAGGGTTGGAAGCTTAGCCTGCCAGATGTGGCTCAGAGGGCTAAGAACACGTTAGGTATACTGTATTCACTTCTAGACGCTTAGCAAATTGTACACTTCCGTTCCTACTCTTTTCTCTTTTATTTCATGCCTTTCGAATCGCTCCTTCTCTCTTTCTCTTTGCTCGCCTTTGCGCTCTACGATCCTCTGCCGAGGAGGCTACCGAGTGCGGCTCTTCTAAGTGCCTTATCGAAGCGACTGATGATAACGTATAATTGCCTACTACGATATAATAAATAAACGCCTTACGAGTGGCTCCGTCTTCTGCACGGGGATAAAGGATTCCTCTTGATTACTAAGCAGTATCGACTTTACTGAGAGATCGGTGGAGATACAAAGATAGACAGAGATTTTGATGCCCGGTGAGTGGAGTATGAAAAAAAATCTATGAAGAGAAACTGACAGACGTCATTGAAAGAGCATTTTGTCCCCGTGCAGAAATTTCGTAAATTTCTTAATGTTCCTACCAGAAAACAGTAGCGTCAATGTAAAAATCATATAATATATACTATAGATATATATATAAATATACTTAGTATACGAAGAATTGTGTAGATATAAGGAATAGTTAAAGGCATGGGAGGAGATTGGCAATAAAGGGAAAAAAAGATGGCGGACCAAACGAGGAGAATTGCCGAGTCCCTTTAGAGATCGAAAAGTTTCTCTTCCGAGTTGTTTGTATTATCTTCCTTTCTCTAAAATGCTCATCGATTGTCAATCGACGCGTGCCAAGTATGAGCAACTGTTCACGTTGTGATTTGTAAATGTTTTTCTTTTATACGTATAGATTTTATAATTGAAGTACTGTCAAGTATTCGCTATGTGCGTACCGATACAATTATACGTCAGCGAGCGTGCGTATAGTCGAGCCCCGATATCAGTTCATTTTGAGGGGCCAACCTCTTGCGAACCGAAACATAAATGAGTCCCCTCAAAGTTGATCCGGCGTCGCGGCCCGACTATAGAAGTGCAGACGTAGAATGTTCATCGAGAGTTTATGGCGAGCAATTCGGATAGCACAGACAAAATACATGTACATTTCCATACGTGGTTACTCGGGTACAGCTGTATTTATACGCACAGAGCGAATAGGAACTCATGCAGTGCACAATATCCACATAATGTCCATTAAATCTCCTGTGTTCTAAATATCTGCAGAACCTTCGCTTGGATGTCCATGTGCGTATGTCTGTCCTGCATGGGGGGTACTATAGCTGTATATTATATGTGCCTTCCAGAACTACTACTAGGTATTATTACTCGTGGAGATTTTGTCAGCGAGCGATGATAAAAAGCTTTGATTAAGAAGCTTAATGTATGCACGTACTATTCGATAGTCCTATACATTCCAAATGTATGAAAATTGACCTTATTCACGCGATACCGCCGACGCCCATGGAATGACGGTTTAATTGTATTCTAAGTGCTAGTCACTTGTTATCGTAAATTGAAGAATACAATTCTTTTGTTAAATTTCACGTGTTATATTCTATCTGTACCTGCAACACACGTCACATCTATATACAGGAACAGTATAGACGAGCATTGGAGCTGGGCGATTGTACAAGGATATTTCGATTAGGTGAAATCATCCGTGACAGGACGTCCCTCGTAAGGACGTCTCTCCCGGCATCAACTGTCAACGACCTCCAAAACTTCATGGCGAATCCCTGTAATGGTCATACCGGTAAAGTAAGCGCGATTCGGGCCAAGGTTTCGTGTGTCACGCAATTGCGTGTTCGAGCGACGCTACAGAAATACATGTTGGATGCAAGTCTCACCGAGATAGGGGGCGACACGTTCGTCTCGCATGCATGCATGCATCCTGTGATTAACGTGCATTAGCGTGTGGACCAGGCACAAAAATAGCCGGATCATCGGCACGTATTGGGAATCCCTAATAAATTTCTTCTCGTGGCTACCTACTCTGTTTCTTCTTGGGGTAGACAAATAAAAAGGTACGATATAAGCTAAGAACAATAATTGCTTAATGGGTTTATGGGTCCATTCGCCTTTATTGTGTGCCAACGAAATTATTTTTTTTTTATACCAAAACTTACTCAAGGTTTGTATCAATGAATTAGATTCGCCACCCACCTTTGGGCTTGTGTTCGCTCGTTTGGGAATCCTACAAATTTCTGGGAGGAACGATACCGGCTGCGGTGGGATATATTGAATGCGACAGGTACAAGGGTTGAAAACATTGTCGGTTCTATGCGGTTTCCAGTTACTTCGCGCACGAATCTTCATGGTCGACCTCTGCACGTATGTTATGGGTTCGTGTTTAAGTCGCTAGAGAATTCCTCGTAGCCCAGGTCGAGCTCTCATATTACCTTAGCTGTCCTTAGTATCATCCCTTCTTAGAGTTCTCGTACTTCTACCGAGCTGAGTTCCCCGAAGATAAACTTTCAGCTTCTTACGATAAAATAATGTAGTTACGAATTTATCACTGGGCTGTCCCAGTGTGTTATCCTACTACAGTCTTCTGGAAACTCCTAGAACGTATCTGGACGCTGTACTAAATCGACTGGTCAAACTCGTAAGTTCATATGTGTAATTCGATTTAAGCCTGGCTTCTGAATATACAGGGAGGTCGCACTCCCTTAGATCATACTTAGAAATCCACGGGTAACACTAAAGGGATGCATCTGGCCGTATAGTAAAATAAAAGAGAAATAGAGAGAAAACACGCAAGCAGAGGCAGAGAAGATACTGGCAACGGTAAACTCGGCGAAAGCTGTTGAGTTTCCAAAGAGAAGTATCCGTTCCGTGAACTAACCTAGAAGAAGCGAAGATATAAGAGCAAAGTGTAAACCTGCGATACGGTATGATTATTGGTAGACGTAGATCAGATGGTTTAAGGTTATGTTACCACGTGAAAAATAAGCTTGCGTATAGCGCGTCGTGACGCACGGCGTCTGTTACCTGAAGCACACGAACGTATGTAAGTAGCGTGAAAAAATGTGTAATAAGCGTGCGCCATTGAGCGTAATAAAATTGAAATGAACAACGGTATTCCTAGTACTTAGAGCATCGGAGTCGTGACGCCAAGGTCGTAGGTCGGTGCGCTGCACCTTGCACCTCCACCTTCACGGCAGGAACCAGCGTGTCTGGCCTCAGGCGAGAGTTTGAAATTTAATACATGCGCATAACTCCGACTGCATACAACGTAGCTGCTACAGGCCTGGTCTGGCCTGTAAGCCGTCTATCCACTGTTCTGCCCTTTTGGGGCTACCTCAAGCGAGACTTGAACAGTCTATCGGTAGGAGTAGAATACCTCCCCCATATACTCCCCTAACCGTACCCATATCTATAGACTTTGCTATATGCTACATAACGTAGGTAGGTCCATTAGGTGTAAATCACTCGAATGTGCCTGGCCGTAAATGTCAAAGTCGACAGTTCGCGCCCGGTCTGGTAATTGAGGTCGATAGGACATGCTGTTCTAAATCGAGACACTTGTCCCTTATAGGTTAGGTCCGACCAATTTTAATTCGAAGCATCTCGTGCCAGACTGACTGTATAGGTAAGTAAAGCTTTGCCGTGGTACTGTACCTAGTGCAAGCTCAATGATAAGCAGTAGGTAGCACTAGGGATCCATGTGTTATGCTCGATTGATGGAACGTATCGTTGTTCGGAATAGCAGGAACAAAAGGGCTTCTAGCTGTAGGCTTACTTAACGATGGCAATGTCGGCATTGAAAGGGCCGAGTACCGAGGGCACGTGACGTGCAAGGTTTTGTAATGGTCGTACGTGTAGCATTACTGGAGTCCGCATTACTTGCTATTTCCAATGGTTATAAATGCACAGCGTCGACGCTACAGGTTAGCTCACTTTTGCGAGCTAGGACGGCTGCGAGTTTAAACGTTACGTGATTTCACTATTGCATCTTTTTGGTTACCAGCTGGCTCTGTCTCCTTTTTCTCATCTCAGAATACTTATAGGAACAGGTTACTAGTCTAGCATTGTATGTAAAAGCACCGTGTATATTAAAATCGTCCATGGTAAAAGGCGCGAGTAGAGCGTGACCGATGGAAGGCATAAAGCAGTGAATTGCCGGCATTGATTGAATTGCAGCTCTGACCCTCGCCATGCATTTGCATCCTAACCTACCTCAACTCTTTATATTATTCTCGTCTGACACAAGCACTGTGTATGTATGTATATATATATCCGACTTGGTAGGGTCAAACACTTCACTCTTACGTGAATATGATTGGTCACAGCAATGATTAGAATTCCGACCACCAGTCCAACATAAGAATCGTTTCACTCGATTATACAAAGCAAAAAAATAAGACCAAGTTATTTCCCACGTATGAATAAATCTTTGGGAACCTTGAAAAATCCCCGCGATATGAAAACAACTGTATTTCATTATTAAATCATCGACTGAGTCAGTTGCCAGCCGCATTCCACCAAGATAAGGAAATAACATGCTGTTTATATAACGCGAACAATGCTAATCACGATATCAGTAGCGGTAGGAGGCTGGAGCGACGTGTTTTCAAAGATCGAAGGTGTCGCGGAGCTGCCTGTCGCGCAGAATCTTAATTACCGGTAATCACTGGTATTATTTCGCCAGCAGTCCTGATGTAACGTAATACTGAGATTCAGCGTGTACCAGGAACAATGATTTCATGACGTTCCAGTCTCATTCGCGAGACAACGAAAAAGAAAAAGAAAAAGAGAAAAAGAAAGTTTGCTCATCGAACTAATATTAATCTTGAATATTCTCACTTTTAAAAAGTAATCAGTATCTTCGGACTTTATTTTACAAACTCCATACTTAGTCCTACACACGTATTGGTCCTGCTAACTTATGTAGACAATAAATTAACGATCACGGAAGAGAATTCTCTAACAGTATATGTATATATATATAGGTACGAAGCAAGCGCCAGAATTATTATCGATCTCTATTGGAGTACAAGTTAACGCAGTAGCCAGTTCGTTAAGACAAGCCGTTAAGTACAAATGCACTTTTATCGCATAATCTTAACAACACGGAATCGTACTCGGTGGCAGCAGGGGTCGGCGTTACTATAGCCATCGCCAAGAAAAGCCACTTTACGAGGGATCTGATCCAAAGTCTAACGGCATCTGTCGCATCAAAATCCTTAATCCCAGCCAGTGGCACGGAGGTACTTAATTGCCCAGAGGCGGCGGCAGATAATGGTTGCACTCCTGTATGCCGGCAAGATGCTTCGCGATAGATTAACGATTTCTTAAGGCGCTATCGGTTGACGCTGCCATTGCCGCCGCCGTCTAGAACACTTTACCTACACTCGAGAGCAGATCCTGGAGATACAGCACAAGAGTCTATAGCACGAGCCGGGCAGTACTTGACTGTGGTGCTTTGAAAATCGGCCCCTATCACTCAGCCACACTGACACAATAAATATCTCGATACTTTTAGTTTACAACGGTCGGTGCAGTTGAGGATGTCCAGGTGAAGGAAAGTAGAAAATAGCTCGGTTGCTACGTGAACTATGGGGATCTAGAGTGCGATGTACTCGGGTAAATTAAAACTCCATAACCACTGCAAGCGTAAAGGAAGCATTTATACAAGAGGGTGTGGTAAACCCCTTTAAGGGATGATTGCTCGTTCGAATGAGAACTAACCTTTATGTACTATATTATATAGTGTGTGTATATATATATATGTAGCACGTATGTTATACCTAGGTTACAGCGTGCGGTGCATCGCGAAGCAGGAGGCCAAGACAGTGCAACCTCGCTTGTAAAAGGGAAACTGCGTAGCTGCACTACATCCTCATATTGCACCGGTAATTGGCTTGCATTGTTTGTTCACGGCTGGAGGAGTATGTTAACATCTTCTCCTGTACGCCGAGGTGCTTTCACCTAAACTTACCAGGTATTTATCATTGTAAATGTCCCGCGAGGCTGCTGAAGCGATACGATACGATATGATATCGTTGCACCGCCTGGCGTCCACGCGTGCAATTTCTCTATTATGGCTTGCGGACGCTTCTGGGATTGTCCTGATTACGTTAACGCGGTACTAGACGGTAGCGCGAAGAGGAGTTATAGAAATTTTCTCGTTATGCTACTTGTGAGACTTGTAACTAATTATCCTTGTCGTCGGGATGCATTATGCAACGAGAACGAAGCTCGAGAGGATCTTCGTCTGCTGGAGACCTCATCCTCCTACACCTTCTTCTTGCTTATCTTATTTGACTGGGTCGTCTGCCTCTTCTCCTTCTTTTTCGTATTCTTCTTCTTATTCTGGTCCTGAGAACGTATCGGCTCGCGTGCTTACAACTCCCTGGTGATATTTAGCCATTAGCGTCGCGATGCACACGAAAATGGCTGCGTGCACTATTTATTGAATCGCATCGAAATACTTGTTGGTGTTGCGTGTGAGGGGTAATGAAATGAGAGATCTAAAAAAAATACTTCGAGAGACCCGCCCCTCTTCTTATTCTCTACCGAGATGTCGATCTCATTGTGTTGCCATGGTGGCGGTTTCTACCCTAAGGCTTAGCTAAGCCGATTCAACGTTTCCGCATATTGTTTCTTGATAAATGGGAAAAATCTTTAAATGCACCTCGCTCGGTGCACCGGATCACGATTATATTGTTATACGAAGGTACATATACCGCTCTATCCATTATGGCGAATAAAATAGAGATGTATTGTCTTTACGCGGGAAGTTGTATGCCTTCGAGGTACAACGCCATTTATTACTTACCCGTAACAACTGGGTTCGCTCGTGGGACTTGTTCAGGAAACGTGAAATCATATAGGCCTTGGTGGTCTTCGATTCTCTGATCATGCGTCCATGTGTTTTTCATTTTCCCGGCCACAAGCATTTCTTTTTATAATCGTTGCCATCTATCAATATAACCTTTATGTTAGTCTTGCTTTTTCTACGTGGTAGACGAACCGATACTGATGGTTTATACTATTCGTACTGTACTATATGTATACTAAAATATATTACTTCTTGGCTACGGTGTAGTACGGTTGATGTCGAACGTTAACGTTTATAACGTCTTGGGATTATTGTGGTATTATCGTTACTATGGTTCAGGAACGCGTCACTTTCGTTGGCACGACTGAAGAGAACAGAGCGAAATTTTGACGTGGCTAAGTAATGAGTTACCGTATATAGTACAGTTTTATGATAATGTAGTAGCATAATAGTTTCTCGTCCCTTTTAATTACATTGACTGTACGAACGACTTACCGACAATGAGAATTGAAGTTAATTAATTTTTTTCCTCTTGTTTGACCATTTTAGTCTCGCAGTTGAAAACTTCTTTTTCTCTCATCCGTTCTATATATAATGATTGCCTAACAGTTCGAATTAATTAAAAACCTGTCGGATTCTCTCCTTTCATTCCTACACATCAGTCGCTGTCTTTAACAATGGTCCAGAAGTTTTGTTTTTTGTCCGGCTTTTATTTATCCTCAACGGTTCCATCCCTTTCCCCGAGAGCAATTGAGGAGTAATTGAGGAGCAATTAGCCACTTGCAGAATGAAATCCAAGAGTCTCAGTGGGCCATCCCGAAACTACCTATGTGCTATAAGGAAGCCATTGAATACGTATACAATCCATAAGAAGATTGACCTCAGTTAATTTACGATCTCGGATTCGTACAGTCGCGCTGGTTCTCGCTGGATGCCCAGTAAAAACACTTAAAATTCCGTGGCGTGAAATCGAATGGACTTGCAGTACGTATACGCCCGACAACGAGGGACAAAGTGCCGGGTGTCCGATTCAAAGAGAATTCCGAAAATATAGAGCGTGGCACGTCGCGATTTATGGACGTTCAGTCGCACTTAATGTGTATCGCGATGCGTTCGCCCAATAACTTTTACCTTCTGAACCTCCTTTTTTTTCACTCTTGACTCAAACTCCTTTCCAGTCTTTCTACATCCCCTTGAGCACGACGGTCGTTTCCTGCGTCGGGACGCGAGTGCTCGTTGATGTCGACGCGAACGCTGCTTGTTGTTTCGCTGTATATAAATATAAACTCGAGGAACTTAAATAGGTTTAGAGAAAGGAATGCGTTCTTGTCGAGCTTGTAGTACGGTGACTGACCTAGAAACACATTATCGCGATATGTTCTGCACGCCGACCCACTGACATGACACGCCCAGCAACCCGATCCGATGTTCTACGTATAATCAACGTTTGCCAAGAACCAGAGTGCTTGCAGATTACCTAGAAAAGGACATCTTGATTCCCGAAGTACCTTAGCACGGAGTGAATTGAGTAGCTAGACGTATACAATTCAAAGTTACAGACGCCATGCGTTCCATTTAGTAATAACTTATATACTCATAGCCTACAAACTTATTCATAGTTCTTATAAACCGCCATTGTTAATTATCTCGATTGACGTACATTGTCTCGAATTTTCGATAAGACTCGTTCCATAGGTGTACCGCAATCGCCTGAGGGTAACGCCGAGCAGCACGCCCATGCTGGTATCTTTTGCCATATGTCAACTTTTGAGCGAGTGCCTAACCTCTTCCGAGTCTAGTAAGCACTATAACGACTCCCGGTGGTTGCTTGGTGGGTAGGTGGGTAGATACGTGCTCAGCAATGATAAATTTGTCATCGTCCTAAGAAATCTACATAGAGGCACAGCCTCTTTGAAGATCGGAAAACCACGATTATATTAAATCAAGATGCAGTTAACTAGTGCTCCCTCATAAAACGATATAGTACGTGCGCACGTATTCCTTGTTGTTGTCATCGTCGTCGTCGTGGCGCTGTTGGCGTCTTTAAAAGCGCAAACGTTTCTGGATATAACCACTTCCTGCGCTGCTATTTATCCATACGATTTTCCCTCGCTACTTTCGTGGGAAGGTCGACGTGTTAATATGTACGAGCTTTTGTTGGATACAAGATCGAGGAATATCGATTGCGTATATACAAGAATCATATTGAAACAATACATACAGTATATGAACTCGAATACATTGCTTAACAACGGACAAGTATACTTCTCATAAGTGAAACGTACAGTGAGCTTATTGTCTGCCTTAAAAATATTTCATTACACAGCCGTGAATGAGCAATATGAGAAAAAAGACGATAGAAAGAGGGACGTATGGGTAACATTAGAAACGCATAGATTCGATTAGGTCTCCAGGTAAAGAAACACGTTGAATATTGATGCGTGATTAAAGACGCTGAAAGGTCTCCTTTGTGAGCCGTACGATTCCTGCCAAGTCCGTAATTAATATCAGACAGGAAGGAGGTGTGAGAAGAGTCAGAGCTGGCAACTGGCCAATTAAAACCCTGCAACATCCCTGTCGTTTTAAGGAGGAATATTTAGATCCTGCATCTGGCCGTATACACAGGGTAATTCGATTGAACAAAATGAGACTTTCAATTGAACGAATTCTTTTTTTCTTCTTCCTCTCTTTGGTAGCCTCCGTGTACCAGGCCAAGATGGCGGTTATGGATGACAGCGGTGGTCGCGGTGGTATCTGTCGAGTAGTGTCTAACGGTAAAGTCGCGCGTAGCAAGTGCGTAGGTACCTTGCCTATCTTGTCTATACCTACCCGAGTACCTAGCATTCGCAAAGTAACGGAGTTAATTAAAATCTGTAAGGATGTTTTGTAAATCCCTTCAGTTGGGGCCAACCATTAGTTACTACTAGCATCTGAGCGGGTAGCGAACGGTGGTCGCCGCGACGGCCTTCTTCTTGCACGGTCCCACTGGTTAGTAAGGCAGAACAGTTTTATCGCAACTTGGACGCGCTGCTAATCTCGTGCTGGTAATATATTATTCCGTGGGTTCTGTTTATGATTAATCTATTTCGAGAGTCTGCGGTACCGGAATAGCATTTTCGGTATATTATTATATAGACTTCGCGCTGACGTTCGTTGGGCTCTCTTCTACGTGCGATCAAATAAATACCAGTCTAAAACCGTCACGCTGAATGATGATTACGCTATTTGCATGGCTATTTTCGCTGCTTGACTTTACCTTTCAAAATAATGAAACCCAAAGCACATTGTGCCGATCGGTTCCATACCCCTGGAGAAATCGGAAATGAAACACGTGCCATGAGCATCCAACTCCAACCCAACGTCCAATCTCTGTGGATGGCTGGAAAGATGTTACCCTATACATGTTTACGTAAATATGCAGTCGGTGTTATACATATGATATAAGGAAGATATACAACATTCGTTTGCATATATATATATATATATATATATATATATATAATCGTATGCTGTAGCCATTCCGTATTCACTGCTAATCGTACATCGTACTGGCGTAATCCTGTGCCTTCCCATGGAATTGACAGGCGAATGGTGCTTGGATTCATTCTAACGTCATGCCAAGTATGTCTCTTATACGTCTGTATTTTCCACCAAAGTAACTCGATGGTATTTCGATCGCTGTACATTTCTTACACGAGGGAGTCTCAAGGTCACAGCAATGCCTTACGAGGGATTTCGATTGTTCCGAACCGGAGTGAAAAGTAAGAATGAAAAAGGAAACAAAAAGGTAGAGACGTACGTAAAACAATTGTAGAGAAAAAACGCGTTCAATTTGCCAATGGAGACGCGAAACTTTGCAATTTTAAAGACGCTGGACATACAGTGCAAATACTATGGGCAGTTACAAAATAAGATGAAATAAATCTCAAAGAGCAGAGACCGCAATAAATTTCTTCTGTATCATGTTTGACGACTATTTTCTTTTCTCTCCTACACCTCCTCCTCCACTATCTCTTTCTTTCTTCCCTTCACGCAAAAATTCCAATTCCGTCTTTGTCACCTTTTTCACTCTCTCCTCTCGTTCTTTTTCACCGTGAAATAAATTATTAAGAACGCCACATCATTTCTTAGAAGATAGGACCATCCACAAGGTATACCAGAGAGGTAACAGTAAGGTAATACCAACGCAGAATACCATGGTAACATCGTCCTATAGCAATTCCTCGCCCTCCCGCTTTACGAGACTACTTTCGAGTAATCGCTTTTATCGCGTGTCCGAAGCTACACGGTATTAGCCCAGTAGATCACATCGCAAACGCCCGGGTAACAAAGAGAGTAAGAATGAAAAAATGCAGCTGAGCAGGCTACTTAACGTGGACGTTCCTCCAGTGTACCAACTCAAGAACCAACCACATTCCCTTACAAAAGATACGAGCAAATTCGTTACCCCGATGTTTCGTTCTGATCTTGCTATCGGCCAGGTCATTACTCATTCTTGAGCCGCCCTTGTGTTCGCATGGTATTTTCAGGACACGTGGTCCTGAAAACACCACGTTCTTGCATGGCAGTCATCGCGCGTTGCAATCTTCGGCCAAATGCTTTCAATTCGCGAACACACTGACTTCTTTTGTACTCGATGAAATTTTAAACAATCTTATGCACATTGTTCTCCTAACAGCGTGTGCTTCCCAGGACATCCTCATCCATCGGTAGCGGTTTATTGTGTATCAAGGAGGCTGGGGATAAATCAGGCCTCGCCCGATCATAGTTATTTTTAACGTTTAAGAAGAATAGAGTTAAGTACCGCTACTTCGTGTCGCAAGTAGGTACTACACGATAAACAAGCGCACGTAGCATTGTAGTCCTTCTAGGATCTTGTAGACACTATACATATTGTACAAGAAAGCATGAGATCCTGTTGTACGTTTCTTTTTATCGTCTATCAATACTCGTGGTACACAGAACGTGTAGAATTGAGCCTTAGGAAACAAGTTCGTTACTATAATATCCATTCACACTGCCGCGCTACTGCCACACTGCTCTATATCGATAGCGATCTCTTTCTTCAAAGTGAAACACGACGTTCGGAGCGAGAAACAGGCACGTAAATATTATTTTACCAATGGCAGGTATAACGGGCGAATCTCCATCCCACTAAATCCGGCTAATACCAACCGTGCTACGCCGTATATAACCAAGCATTGTAAATTATAACATAACGCGGCTGAGCATATGCCTATATGCAAGCACGCACTACGGTGGTAGTTTTCATCCGCGAAGAAGAGAAACAAGTAGAATCCTTGTGCAGACTACAGATCCTATAACACTATCGTAGGATCGACCGTTAAAGTGATTTTGTAATATCGATTCTCGATAATCGATTCTCGATACTCGATTGTCGATACGAAGCTGCCTCAAAGTTGTCTCCATTGTTGTATATGGGCTCGTATTAAGAGAGACGAAGGGATGGCCGATCGTTACGAGTTCTTTTTAGAATCGATATTATACGTATACGAATGAAGGCTAATGCGGCACCACGGATCGATGAATAATTAATGAGATAATCGATACTATCGTAGCTACAATGCAGCCACGATAACCGGCGCGATCGCATCTTACATACTTGGGTTCCCCATACGTTCCGTGTGTCTTGGATGTATATGCACTTGGCGTATGTATATACGCTCGTGGAACATAGGTTTGTGTAACGCAGGCTCGATCTTACATCCTACCACGGTATCCTGCGGCCAACAAGAATAAAAGCTGCGCGATAAATTGACAAAAATAAAGGACGCCCGCCTATGCGTCCCAGCCGTGGTGCAGCCCCCTGCAATCACGCGCTATATTTACCTTCCTGTACTTACGTGCGTACATGCGTGAGTATGTAGAAATATGTTCACACATGTCAGACACCTGGTGTGCGTATGCGGTTGATTGTGTTGATGTGTGCGCGCATGTGTGTAACGCCTCGTGCACCACGTTAATCGCGTAATATGGGTTAGGTCAGCGTTTCCAAAGTTTACAGCCACGAGGAACGCGACCTCGATGAGAGTACGGTTGGTTTTGTTTCTTTCTTTATTTCTTTCTCTCTCAACCGCTTTTTTTTTGTTATGATGAAGTTACGCGACAAGAGAGATAGCCAACACTCGGTTAATTCAATGTATGCCGAGAATGCAAGGATTTGTAATAAGGTGAAGGGTGGAAGTGGGAGCCAATGATTTACGGGATTATTTGGACAGACGCCGTCGGGGAACGTGGCCAGGGAGCCACGAGGAGCTGCGAGAAGTCGCGACTGAGAATTGAAAAGAATCGGGTGGCGGAAAAGGGACGCACGAAGGCAGGACTTAACGCGAGGCTCAATGGAGCCACGTTTCTGCTCCATACAATTTGTTGTTATTCAAAAGTCCAACATGCTGTGATAAATGGAGCGCGGTTCTGTTAACTCGTGACATTGTGCGCATGCGCGACACTCGTCTGTGGCTTTTCTCGTTTTATTTTAAGATCCGGCACCATTTTATGCTTGCAGATTATACGGTCGTGCACCTCCGTGAGATTTCAGAGCAAACGATTCTTCTTATTAGAAGACTTTTATTCGAAATTATAGACCAAGTGGCTCGTGTCTTGTTTTACTGGAAACATATTGGGAAATGCTAGGCATTTTGGTACGACTTGACACCTAGGACTTTGCTTCGAACGAAGTATAGGGTGTTGCTATATATTTAGGTATATAGCAGCAGACTGTATTTTCTCTCTCTTCCTTGACGCTTTTTAACAATAGTCTATTCTTTCTATTTCTAGCGCGTGTCGTCACTCTGAAATCAGAATGACAGAATGATCAGAAATTAGATCATAGGAAAAGAAATGGGAAAAAATGAAATTTTGAAAAATACGACGCTCACCGCATACGCGCGGGTCGCTAGCTGCGATTTCACAGTCGCATACCACGGCGGAAGGATTTGGTCGTGGTTCGCTGTGTTATTATGCTTGCTTTTACGTTCCGCGCACGCATTCGCATTCGCCAACCCACGCGAATATCCGCCCCCTTTAACATCGAGGTATTCGCGTGATTTATGAAAGCGTTGGTTATATTTAACAGCATGTTCGCCATTGAAGACATGCCTAAGGCGGCGAAGAGTGCGAGTGCGGACTAAGGGGGACCTGTGTCACGCGACACGTAAACGAAACACTAAACTTCAATTGGGTGATTATTGATCACGTATAAGCAATAGTAATAACTATTGTAGCACAATATATCTGGAGCGTATAATTTTAATAATTATTTTTTAGAACATTTTACGACTGCGATCTCGCGTGTAAAATTGTCGAAATTTTTTAAGATGCCCACGCAAATTAGTATACAGATGTCACTAGGTGTAACGAAAAAGCCATCAAAGTTAGATTTAAAGGAGTTACGTTTTATGATGTATAAATCCTATCGATCGTAAAAATCGTATAGCGGAATAGATATAAAGATATAATAATAATTATTAATTAATCATGATTATGTAAACTAGTTGATTTTGTTGTTACGTATAGCTTTTAAGTGACTGAAATACATCTGCTGTCGCAGTGACTTTTTAATTTGTTTCATTCTAAACCGTTTAAGTTTATACAAAACCTAATTTAATGGAATGATCCGTTATTACGATAAGAGAGTATAGAGATGGCCGCAGGCCGACATTTTTTTTTCGAACCGAATCAAATTTTTGACAAGCTGTATCGCCCAAGCACTTTACGATGTGACGCGAATGATCAACGATTTCGTGGTATATGTACCGTATAGAACCCAAGCTCAGTATCGAATGCCATAAAAATCAGTGCCACAAGTATCAATGATATTAAGGCAAATTTACAAAATATCTAACATCAGATATCCACATATAAGCCGTGCGAGAATTATTCTGTATGACCTGAACTGTTCAGACAGCTGAGTACCGCAGGAAATTGATCATCGAGAGACCAGTTCCGATTATAAGTACATGACAGTATGTCGATCCAGAGTGTATGGCACACTTGCCCAATTTCACGTTCTTCTACTATGTCCCCAATGGGAATAAAGTACGATTGGAACGTTCGATAAAATGTAGTATGAAAAAAAATCAAATTATACTTTTCCCTTTGTCGTTCACTCCTTCTGCACATTGTAAACAACGCGAATACATTGTGAAAACTTGAAAGTTTATGTATCCCAGGTCAAATAGAGAAGTAGAAGCAGCGGAAGTATTCCGGTTCTAGAATCAACGGCAAAGGGCTCAACAAGTACCTATCCTTGAGATCAGTCGATGAGTCGAAGAGTCGTCGTTTACGAGGAAGTTCACCTTGGCGAAATAAGGTGGTGGGCAACTTGGGGTTACAGGGTTTCTATGAGGGCCTCAACCACCGGTAGACAAGAACTTCTGCTCGTTGCTGATTCTCGCATGGGGGGATTGGCTGCTGCCGGTAGTCCGCGTCGGTGGTTCGTTATCGGGCATCGGGCTGGGTGCACCGGCCTCATCACGCCTTTACGTTAGCCTCTCTTGCTCGGCAGAGCATCGCGATCCCGGTTACTGGCTGGCTGACTGGCTGGCTGACTCTGTTGCTGGTTGCTCGGAAGCATCGATACCTATTCAAGTTATGCAACTATGTAGATCGCGATAGGGACTTTTAGAGGTTTTTAATAAGAGAGACGAGTGGGAGGAATGTCTTGTCTCTTGTAATATTAAATCAATCTTACTTGATTATCTGACTGAGGTAGGAATTTATTTGTATAGGGATTTTATGGGGACAGAGGGAATGCAAGGAGGTTCAGGACTCGTTATGGACCCTGGGGGTTGATCACAATTTAATTGGACCTTTTGCGGACGCGGCACGATCACACGGCACGCGGCTATCTAACGAAGTATGAACGGCTAATTAAAATAACTGATGGCACATTCGCCATGGAACATATGAAGAGATATGTCGACTGATAGGATCAGCGTCTTGGGACAAAAACAAAGGAATGTCGTGCAGGGCTACAGTGCCAATGCGCGACTCAAAGTTCAGGGCACTACTAAAGGTATGAGCTTGTATGGGACGTGCTGTATGGCTTCTGTGAAGCTGACACTTGGTAACGAATGAACCGATAATAACTAACGATTCGGAATGGTTGAGGCACTTTGTAACAAGAGGATTTGGAAAAATGAATTCAATTCAAAGGACCACGTTAGTATGTATATAGGGATCAATGAAGATATATATCTTTCATAATTGCCACGAGGAGATTAACCCTCTTGGCAATCGTCTATCTTACCCCAAGATGATATGGCAGGATCAATTAACAAAATTGATTACCGGTTATACGTATTTGCCAATCATGCTTACCGCCTTGCGGCAATTCAGGTTACCGACCTGGCCACCAGATAGTAGGGACAATGTGAATCTTGATCCGCGAATCATACTGCCACTTTTAATTCATTATTAATATTGATTATATAATTTTCTTCGATGAAACTAAATTACGGACATTCGCATGTGCGAAGATTAGTTTTCACATCGTTTGATAATTTTGAAATTATCAAATCTTATTAGTGGCCATAATCTATAGCTATAGTCGGTCTATGAGTCGAATGTGGTTTTTTGACAGTTTGCCAACTATGCTATCCTTGACAGATCGCACGTGGGTTTTCATAAAAATATTGGATGTGTATACTAAAGTGGAAAAATGTTATAAGATTCGGTGCAAAATCATGCACATGTATACTTTGTAAGAAACATGATATACAGAGCCACGTGTGGCTTGCTGGAGACTTCGTTGTTTACGATCTGTCAAAAAAAGACATCGAACTCATGGACCGACTATATGCGTTATTATTATATAGTTATGATTCTATATATCGAGCCGCTGAGAAATGAAATAATCATAATTCTCGGAGGAACAACCGATCAAAGAGACTCAATTTCAATGGCGAACGAGATACGTGGGTGAATCGCGTGGGCACTTTGGGTCCTCATGAAAGTACAAAATTAATTTACGCATTGCTATGGGAGCCTCGAAGAGATGAGAAAGCTAAAGGTCAGAAGCCTCGATAAACTACTTGACTGTATAGAATTGATTTGGTACGGCTGACATTAGAGTGCGTAGAGTACCGATCGAAAAAGTGCGATTGGCAATGACATTCCGTCAGATGACGAATTCTCTGGTTGCGATTGATCCAATAAGAAATGAATAAATAAAAACGAAGCTCTGATGAGATTCGTACATTAAACACGCTGCAGGAAAAGATACTTAGATACACGTCTAATAATATAATTTTAGTGTCATCCAAGTATCGTGAGATTATATTAAGATTTTAATAACGAGTAATAATAATAAAATACAGTTTAAAAAACCCAAGCAATTCTATACCCTATTTGATGTCTAAGATTATTACGCATTACTATTGTATTCACTAAGGCAAAGTTATGTACTGTAGTGAAGATGAACATATCGAATGGTCTTGCCTGATACTTCCGAGTACAATATTGCTAGTATACACTCATATATATATATATACACACACATAATGATAAGAATCATGAAATGAAACAATCACTAATTAATTATCTATGTAATTATTTACATTAACAATTAGAGACAGCCGGGATGGTAATTACATGGAAAATAGTACGGTTTAAGATAATACAAGTATAATACTACAGTCTGCATATAACTGCTTTCTTAATAAGCCGTGACGCTTGTGTTGCCTGAAACGTGAACTCTGTCATAAATTCAATGATTATGTCTACCCCATTTTTATCGAAGTTTATGGTGTCGCGTGGGCGAGCACGACGGCCCATGCGTCAATTCCCATATCCTGGCATTTGAAAACGCATCTTTAGAGAGTCCGTTGTCTGTCGCGCTATACTGTGGATTGTGTAGGTTACAGGTACCGTTTCCAGGGTGGGTCCACTGGGCAGTAAAGAGCGGATGAGTCAACAATCAAATCATATAAGGAACCACGTACAAGGGTGTGTTTGGATACTTTTGTCATAGAAAATGGCCGAACGGAATAATACAGAGAATATAAATCGATCTAGTTCCATTGCGGGGTATTATTAATGTAAAGGTCAGGAAGGTTTAAGCACACCGTGATGGTTAGCCGAGCTCGTAAATTGTAATCGACGTAATTGGCGGCGATAACCTCAAATTACGCGACTGTAAATATGTTTAAATGGGGAAATGTAAGCGACTCTGCCTAATGTGAGTTTACGAGTATAAGAACGTCGGAAAATTTCCCACGTACGTAAGTAGCTTCTAGCTACGCTCGCTGCCTACTTTTACCACCCGCTTTTAATAATGGCGGCTTTATACCCCGAGGGCCACGTCACTTCTTTCCATCCCATGTCCCTCACTAATTGCAAGTAACGGCTTTTAATTCTAATCGTGATAAATAGTGGATTTATTAGCAGTCTCGAGCCTCTCTAGTTAACCCCCGTAACACGACGACAGTGTCTACCACAAATAACGGAAGTCACCGACTGTCCCTTCTGGAGGATCTCACGATTTCTATGAATTTTCAGAAAAACTGGTAATGCACCAGCAGCGTCTTCGCGAAGCTGCAAATGCACAATGGATAAGCAAAGATTGCAGGTAGGAATGCAACTGTTCCTAGCCTCGTTCGTCCTGGCTAAAGCTGCTCTATAATTCATACTTTCTTAGCTGGGAACGCGCCATGGGGTTATAAATTAAGATCGGAGTGATAAATTAACAGGGATCCGATCATTGTCCATTACCTTGCAAGGAGCCGGAAAAAGGTAATTAATTGAGAAACACGAGAATAATTGGAACGGCATTAAATAAGTGGTGGGGGTAGATCGACCGATGGCCCTGCAGGGTAATTAGACATCCTTTAACTTCTGTGACACGTATTTCTTCGTGCACTTACTTTTACCTATGAACCAAGCTTGAAATCTTCCTTCCTCCTAAGCGCTCGAAGATGGAGACATTGATTAATGTTACGTCGGCCACGGAGTGGGTCACACAGCGCCGCCATTAGTCTTGGTTTTCATCTCCATTATAATGTCACGCATGCAGCTAATCCCGCAACCATTCACACGTTACAGAGTCTTCAGATGCGACAAAAAGCTTCGTTTACCAGCTGCACGCGCAGCCAGCTGCATGGCCAGTGATTTTGTGCCGCAGGGTGGACAACGCCGACGCAGGTCTTCGCACCGAGATCTTTTGTAGAGGAGAAACAAAAAAATAATAAAAATCCACGAAAAAACAAATTTCATTAGTGACGTAACATTACAATTCCTTAATTATAATTTGTAACTTCGTTATTTTCACTCTGCTTCGTACCTACGTGATATTCCTCTTGTTTCACCTTCGCACTTGAATATCTTTATTAACCCACAGCACTTCCATTCTCCAACTAGTAGTATGAACATTTGTATGTTACATTCTCTGCTAATACGTCGGCATGAATCACAAGGCGTAAAGGCAAGTTCACACAATCATTACATCCAATACCTGAGTAATGATCGGAACCCCCAGCGTGGTCGCTACCGTTTTGCGTCATGATCAGTTCTGGAGTTTGGGTCATTCGATACACACTTATTATTATACTCCTTAGCAGACTAAAGGAGTTGGACATAAAGGTGCATTCCCAACGATAAAATGATTCAAATTTTTTTTTACAAACAAATTTAGTACATTCTCTTTAATTCTTTTTTTTTTCAGTGTGAACTTTTCTTTATTCAAATATATTTATATTGAACCACCACTTAACCAATTAGACACTTCCTATTTCGATTCCGGGCTACGTACCATATAGACACGACCATAGTCACGGTACTTATATTGCCTTACTTTATTATTTCCTACTTAGAAATCTCAATGAGAATTCAAAGTAACTCTGATCTTTCCCAAGAAAACCACTTGCTCCTCGTATTTAATCCGACAGCTCGTTTCCAAGTGTGAATGCTCCTTAAGTATCCGATGCACGAGCGCCCAAGTCGTAATTCAATTTCACGCTCTCCTGCCCATGGTTCGGAATGTTATCGTGCTCTAATCGAGTCCCGGTATCGCACGCATGTACGAACGTACCTACACCTATGACACGTGCGATCAAACCCATTGTATTTTTACGGGTCGAGTAAGAAGTTTCACAATCAATCCAAGAAAAATTGCTTACTATTCCATCCACCTACGGTTTATACTAAGTGCAAACGGAAACCCAACTATATGTACCATAGCCAGGAGGGTTCCTCGTTAAAATCCTCCACACGATCCGATAGGCTATCGATTACGATCGACGATCGTAATTCAACCAGACGCTAATTGCTCTTTCACGGACACGTTAACACAACCGAATTACAAATCGTGAACGAGTCTCATGCACTATCGGTTCTTTTCCCTCAAAGATTTTTTTCCAGAGTATCTGCACACGTCCCGTCTCTGAGAGACAGATAAAGAGAGAAAGGGAGTAGCTAAAGGTAGGAAGATCGATTATCGTTCGTACTAATTGTCACAGTAATTAATTTCTTCCTCCCGAGAGAAAACTTGCCCTTCCCATGTAAGATCGTTCCTCATTGGTTTTGCGTTCAGCAGCCATAACACAAATTTATTCCTACTCTGTGCGTATATCAAATATTACATATATATACATATATATGATACATAAAAATTCACATGTCCACTGCTCCTAAGGCTTTTTCTTCCTCAGCGCCGATCATCTTCTTCGAGTGTCGTGTCTCGACCTTGCGCCAGGTTCTACCGCGGATCGGCAAAAGATAAAGCAGGGGGGACTCACTGCTGCAAGGGTTTAATCTTCGTAACCGCTATATACATATTTGTTTGACTAAGTGAAATGCCGTGTTCGCCGTAGCCGCGTCAATTAACACACTAAAATTGCTCTTGTATTATTGTTATTATTCATACAGATTTCTTCCATACCGATCTTCTCCTATTAGCGTATTATTTGTTTTTGTCTTTTCTATTATTTTTTGTATTCTTGTTTTAATTCATTTCCTGGGAGGTGGAGGGGGAAAAATTTGTATCGACGTTCATATGGTAGAATCAGTCACACATAAATTGGTAAGTTCCGCAATGCATATCATACGAAATTACAGATCGTGGAAACGTGCCAAACGGTACACGCGTCTTTCTCCACTCGGCTGGGATTCGCACTGCCTGCGAAAGTGACAACTGCAGGACTCAAACGCGAGCCGCCGTAATTCGTCTCACCTCTAAATTAATTCTCTCGCACGCGAGATATAATAGGTGCGTGCAACTCGATGGCAATTATACGCACGCCATCTTTCCTGCGCTTGGATCAGCATAAGAAGTCGTTTAGTTGTCGATTACTCTACATGTTTACTCTGACTGTACTTTTTCTTCGTCTGCTACGTCTATAGGCACTTGGTTTATGTTGCTGTGGATTCCAAGCACGCAGAACATCCTTCTGCAATGTCTACCTACTTTCCTACGGTAAATTCAAGTAGATGGGTAGATAGATATATATATATATAGGTATAGATACCTTTAACTTGGAATAGGTGAATACAGCTGCCATCTACCCTCTAGCATAGAAAACCACAAATCCTTACGGAAAGTAATCACTCGGTTACGATTATTGTTATGAAATGAGCACAGCGACGTTATGCAATCTTCGACAGTAAATAGATACTCGGTGTGTAATGGCGATGAGCCATAATTCAAACGATATCACCAAGCATTAATTCCCGGTGAAAGCGCACCGATCGCATTTACCGATCAACTTCGTCGCAGGGTCGTTTCCACCCGTATAGCTGAAACATACAGGCAGATCGAAAGCTTGAATTTTCCATTGAAAAGTGGAATCGAACTTATGCAAATCCATTAGTTATTATGGGATTACCTTACCTGCTTATATTCGCTCGTGTTTCATTTACACGTCTTCCATACCTGCTCTAGTGGTTTCTGGGCGAAAGAGACATAAGAAGAAGCCGGAAATACGGCTTGAGTCAGTCGAACTCCTTACTTGTTGGTTTGAACCTGAAAAGAATAATTCTCGGAGTTTCCTACTGACGGAACTTGGAATGACTTTCACAGAGTGCGTATATCGGCATTAAGGCGAATGCTGAGAGGCGCAAATAGGCGCGGCCGGAAACGTCAATTTCGTTAAGTTAATCCGCATCGCGTGTAATCGTTTATGCCCACGAATTCAATTTAACGCTCTTAACGTTTCATCCGCGACGCAGCGGCACTGAGATTTGTCAAAAAGATAGCGTACGCCGCGACGCTTCTGACCCAATTTACATATGCGTACGCCTTGTTTTAATTGAACGACTCCATAGCGAGAGAGCGAATTGACACACGAGTCTTGACGAGAAACGGGATAACGCTTCGAGCAAATCGCTCGGTCGTAGAAGAAGGTAAAAATTGAGAATAGAAGCATGACAAGAAAAACGAGCAAGATAAGAATAAGAAGCATAAAGAAGATCTACAAAGAAGAGACAGTGGCAAATAAGGTGAAAGATGCCTCTCGGCACGTGCTTCTCGCTACAAAATCTATATCCAGTTATTCCAACCGCTTTTTTTGTAGCATTTCTTCTCTTTCTATGTCAATCTCATCCTCCTTTCTCTCTCTCTTTTTCTCTTCGTTCTACCAAATTGAAAATTTTCCTTCTAGCTAGAGACTTTCCAATACATCAAGCACTATATATGCAATATATACACGTATACACCAATGTATGCATATATACTTATCAATATTCAGACTACGATCGTACTGTGTACATTGAAAACAATTACAAAGTATCATAAAATCACTATTTTTCTGAGTTTTAGGATTTCATTCGAAATTCAAATTCTCATAACTACTAACTGAAGATTCATAGAAACGGATCTGAGAATTTCTTTCTTTTTATTGCAAATATCTTCTCAGCCTCTGAACGTTACCAAGCATATATCTATGTGGGTTTGAAAAAATTCTTACAAAAAATTACAACGAAAACCTTCGAAATATTCATATTTGTTCCCTTGAAATTCGCTAGTGGAAATCGAAGAATAACGTTCAGACACGCGGTACGTGTTCAAAGTCAAAAAGCATCTTGGAACCAGTAAAAGGAAGGAAAGTAAGAGAACTGCCATTTATATATATGTATACGTACGTATGTATAAGCATATGGTTATATACCTAATACCTAAGTATATACATATATGTACTAACAAACTGCAGCTTTTACACTGGTTCGCTCATCTCTCTGGGTTCACGTACGTGTTCATACGTACGATCTCTGACGAGTAAACAAACCCGAGGCAGTTGTATACTCGCGTGCATACATCTTAGCACGCGCAGGAGTTTGTGCCGAGTTTGAAGTACGTGAGAAGAAAGCAGGATTAGATTACGGCTAGTTTTCCTGGTGCGGAATATACGCGCCATTTGGAATCGAACGGAGTAGGAATATTTTGTATGAAAAACCTGCAATTGCATTGGGCATATTTTTCTTAATTATATAAAAGCTACCCACCCGTATCGTTATGCATCAATCACTTGGTCTAGAATCATAATTTCGCCCAGCGAGGCTTAAATAACCATAGCCCATAGAAACCGTGAATCCCGGACACATTCATAGCAATAAATTGCTACAATACTTGAATCTTTGAAATTTATCAATAATGAATGCTAAATTATCAGAAATTCATTGATTTAACTTACAGAGATATCCTGATAAGTAATCCCACGGCATCGTTGATGTGGCACACCAGTCCGCACACGTATTTTTGACATAATAGATGAAATGAATAGTGATCGGCCAATGAGAATTTGCAACGTTGGCTGCACTGATATCAATGCCCTCGGAGTATTTAGTTAGTCTACAGTGGCGCTCGATACGTCAATTATGCCGGAACGCTAATACGTCGGATTCTTTTTCTGTATCGTTGCTACTCGGAGTTAATAAGAGATTGTACGTTACGGGTGCAAGCAATGGTTACGCTGGCCATATTACACGATGTTATCGTAGTCAGTGACATATCACGTGAGTAGGTACTCCTTCGTACACGCGTAATACCAAGGTAGAAGTTAACATAGTCGTATCTCCGTATTAATCTATACTTAAGCCGCCATAACGCGGCCCATTGTGACTGAGGCTAATGCGCATGCGCCACGGAAAGCCCATGGCTCCATGGCGGTATAATATGCAACTAACAAAGCGAGGGGACTTATTGGTTTTCATATCATTGATAATCCGATAGTTATTTCAATAACGGTATGTAAAAAGGACTTTAAATTTAAGTGATATATACATATATATTCTTGTCTGAAAGTTATTGATACACAGATGCAGCCTAGCATATGTACGTAGGGATTTATGCACATCTTAAATTAACGTGCCGAGTAATGGACGCGAGTGAGCATCAATCTTCTTTTTATTATCCCAGTGCCGTGCATGGCAAAGTGAATTCATACAATTATAAGCAAACAAATTTTTCTTAAGCTTTCGTACTCTCTTATATTCTCGGAACTGCATTACCGACAGATTCGCTTACTCGGCTTTCTTTTTTTCCAAGTCCGACCTTCGCATTCGAGATTATCCGAATGACGTAATTCATAATTTTCACGATGAAAATTCATTGACGATATAACCATATACTTTAGGATTACTTTGACTGCAGATTCCATTGGCTTTGCTCGCTTCCTTAGAACTCACGTTAATTGCCGACAAATATGTATTTGCAGGCGAGCAACTCCAATGGCGCTATTTTCAATGCCCCGCGTCTGGTGTTAACAACTCGTGCAAAGAATGCTGCTCGTTACTCGTACGATCCGCAGAAATTAACGTTCCTCAGTGCCTTTTACAATTAGTGCAACAATATTAAACGAGAATCTCAACCTCAGGTTGTTTGTTCAACGTCGTTCAGGAATTCCATGGAAATATATCTATATGTATATTGTGCCAATGGCGCCAGTCAAGGTCCCGTTTAAAGTGACTGTACGATGACAACGATGAAAATGAAATTATCATCCGTATACATTATAAATAGTGACACTCTGGTCGATCGAGTTATGTAACCAAGGCATAGCTTTGATTCTCTCATTGATAAGACACTGCAGTTGACGTGCAATCTTATTGAAACGTAAGTTGCGACCTCTGATCGTTCCTGTACCTGGCATCACAAGTACAGGAACTCCAGGGCCACCAGAGGCATAAGCCCTCAATTATAACGGCTCACGCGAAAATGCAGTTTAAATTGCAGGTTCACGTCACTTCGTTGCGTGAAGTACACGAGTGTCGGTTGAAATGATCCAATCACATATTCCCAGCATTTTTTCAGTGCCTTAAAATTTTTTTTATTATCCATACATTTTTTCTTTTGGTTCTTTCTGGTCTTGAAAAATACAGCAGGACACCGTTATACGGGAATTATGAATTATTGAAACGGTAGGATGTATTATGTAGACGGAACGAAGTCACGAGAGAAAAATAAGGTCCAGGTGTCTTCTCGTTCACGTGTATTGGGGTAAATGTCATTGCTGGTGATTAAAATCATTGATGCTGGTTGTATCTTCATGTGAATTTATGAATTGATAGATGGATGAATGAAGTGAACGAGTACATGAGAAACTATTGGCAGTTTCTATGGGGTTGATTAAACCTGCCGCGTTCGATGGCTTTAAATAACAATGGATAACTTTAAGCTATAAACATCTCTGTCGCGATCTATTGTTCACTGGGGACGGCAAGAACAGCCATAAGTCATTACACGTCAAGATGTTGATTATGATCTCCATTGTAGCCACTGCGTCGTGAGCATTGTTCGCAAACCACAGCCACCTGTAGTCCCTTCTATCCTGTAGCTAGTCAGTGCTTCCTCTCGGTATTAGAAAGCCGAAGTCCCATTACTAGCAAGTAAACGAAAGAGAGAGAAAAGAAATGTGCCTTTCTCACGATCATAGGCGTTTACTTGAGGCATCCCAAGAATAGAAGTATCAAAGTCTAGATCCTGGCAGGATCACTCGGTCTACGAAATGCATCAAGAATTAAATCACAGCTGAAGCGTTTCTACCTGGAATCATTCACCTCTCTAGGAGAAAATAGACTTGGTATCTTTGAAGATTGAAAAGCTAAAATTACAAAACAAGCACAACCTATGTATCCTTTTATGACTTTAAACGTCATGCAGCTTCATGCATTGCTTGTAGGTCAATGGTATCCAAGTCCAAGTTACAACCTCACTAGGAAAGTCTATTGTACCGTGAATCATCGTAATACAGTATGACGCATTAAAATCCAAAATCATCAGACCCAATCACGAGCTTATGCAGAGAATGGCGACCGTGAAAAGCAACCTAGGTAAAATATCTAGAAAAGTTTCTCGTGTACCGTACACGTGTTTCCTGAAGATCGATTAAGCACTGTAGGTATATTGCCATTCGAAGAGTCGTGCAGCAGAGTCCTCGAGGAACTAGTCGAGCGTTCACGGCATTTGTTACGGGCGAAGGGAGACAGGAAGCAAAAAAAGTCCCTAGCTCGTACACGTAAGTATACATATATATATAGGTTATATAGGGAACACAGAGAAAGGGAGATCTCAAGAAAAAGACGTATCCTTCTAGTCGCAAGCCAAGCAACGAGAGAAGACCCAAGGAGGATGTAACTTTTCTACGTTCACGCGCGAGCGAACTCACGCCACGACAGTTCCAGCTCTTGATATTGTCTATAGGCACCAGCCGCTTTGGTGTATCCCATGTAATTTATGCGATTTTCTGGAATTTTTGGCGGAGGGCTTTGCTTTATGGTGCGCGATACCGCGCGACCATCGTGAGACTTAGGTATACCAGGGAGAACTAGAGGAAGAGATGGAGGACGATGAAGAAGAAGAAGAGCCGCCTGAAGTGAACTCTGCTTCGTATAACCCGTTGTGTTTCTCTACCTACTACCTCACGCTCGAGCGATTCCTCTGCGAACCTTTTTTTTGTGCAGATTAGAATGCGGCTGCGTCCAGCTAACACAGGGATTCCATTAGTTACTCTTGTGAAGTGCGTGATTGAAAAGGAAAAACCCTGTTGCGCACGCGTGGTATAGAAGATACACGTATGTACCTATAAAATCAAGACTAAGAAAGCTGTCGAATGCGTGTCGAAAGGATCGTTCATTCATCGATATACTTTTTCCCCTTGATTCTAGAAGTTTCTCTGATGCATTTCTCGCCTGTCATGGAAAAAGTAATTCTTTATGGAATCCTTGGAAAAATGTATATTGTGAAGACTATTCGTTCTACGTGTATACATGTAGCTATGTAAGGTATAAATATAGATTATCAAATATTTTGATATCCTTAGAAAACACTTTGAATTTTCTCGTACCGGTAGTCAGGCCAGTGATACCGGATGCAAAGGCCCCACTCGTTACCCCAGCATCAGGACACCTTTCGATTCCGAGTTTATTGGTTACCAACAGCTACTGGCGTAGTTAGAAGAACTCGCTTGGGTCTCGCTCACGATGGTTTAGCAAACCTAATGTTATCTCGACTTGCCTCCATCTCTTTCCGCCGTCGGACCAACTTCTCTCAACCACTGTAACTTATCCGCCTACCTATCCTGTCCAGAGATAAGACCAACCTTCCACGGCTTTACGGTTCTGGTAGGGTACCTATACCCACCGACCAATGTATTTTCGCCCAGACCTTTTTCTCAGCCTTTAAACAGGGTATATCCCATTGGAAATCACAGGATGACCTGAAAGCTCATGTGACTCTTATCGTCCAACCTCAAATTTCGAAATCATCTCAGACGTATTTATAAATAATAAATATTTATTTATTTATGTTATACGTTAGTATAATTAAATTAAAAATATTACATCTCAGTTGACTCAATGGCTCATCTTATAAATTTTTATACTGCATTAAAACCAGTACGATTACGCATTCGAGAATATTATGAATATTAGTACCATTTAAGTTTTGCGTCTGCAATTGAATTTTATCGGAATCAAAAAAGAAATCCAGTAGGAAACCATATTCTATACAATTTATAATTTCACCTAGATGATCAAGTAGCCGTACGATCGTTATAATTAATTATTATACCAGTATACGTAACCGCAGACTCCATGCAAAAACGTTCGTTATACTTAATAACGAGTGCGTGTTACGAGATGCGATTCCACGTTTACGTTTACGATTTGATTTCATTCGTGATTGCCAAGGAGTTTATTTACTGTTCGTTTAAAGCCCTCAGGTAGCGTCCTCGTTTAAATGCCCTCGAGGAATGCATTATCTTCCACATACTGGTATAATTTCGTCATCTTGGTAACGTTACGTTTCGGAGCTTTGATCCGCCATGGTTAATTGCACTGTTAAGAATTTTTCTTATTCCTACAAAAAAAACTATATTTTTACCTGACAGCCTAGTAACACATTTTACATATTCATCTCTTTATACTATCCATACGAATAACACATACGGATACTCATAGTACATATAAAGACTTGAACAGTAACAAGATTTTGTGGAATTGTTTTCATTACCTTTACATTTTCATATATCGTTTCCACGGTAACCATAGTTACCATACACACAAGACGCATCCACGGGTACGATTTTGTTTCTATAGAGAGAACGAACGGAGCCGGCACAGTAACTGCGGGTCTTATAACGACCCAAACTCTTTCATGGAAGTGGTGAATATTTTGACAAAAATTCCTGTGAGGATGAAAAAGAGTATTCGTTATTTCGCGCATGCGCAATATCTCCCAGGTTAACTGTTATAATACACATTTGGTACTGGACGCTTAACGAGGTATCCTTACACGCGTTTCGCATAAGTGTACATATAATATTTATATCGAAGCGGTTCCAAGTACAGGATTAATAAACGGTCAGCGGTGAAATATCTTGCGTCTAAATACCATTAACGACGAGTACGTATGGACATACGTACATGTTTGCATATTATACCAACCCGCGTCTACCTACCTTGGCTTATAGTTTGTGCTTATAGCCCCTGGGGAACGGAGCGTATCATCCGACTGGCAAGCCGCAGTGCACAAAAGCCTATGCACACGAATGCATCTTGACAACTTGCGCACAAAAGTTTCGCCAGTGAATTATCGGCATTGCTCAGCTTAAAGCAAGGAGCTACCGAATACTCATTACACTCCCAACCAAAAATATGACTCGTGACTCACATTCGGTCGGACGAGTACAAGCATTGAGTGCGACAAAAAAAAGAAGCAGAAATATAGTGTGTGTGAGCGAGAGAGGGACAGGAAAAAATAAATATCGGACGAAGAATCCTGAGGGACAGGAAACTGCTCACACTTTTTAGTAAGTCGAATGATCGCCATCTTTATGTGCGCCATCCGATCGTATAAATTGCTCCCTCGTTGCTCTATCTCGCCACCGAGAAAATAAATCCTGCTCATTTGGCATTCAGCTCGGCAGTCGAGCTGGCTTGGATAGCGCAACATTGCTGGCTAATCACCGTACATCTCGAAGATGTAGAATACGGAAGCAATTCTGGGATGAATAAAACCAACGTTCGCACCTGATATTATAACCCATGTCCATGGATGGCACGAGCTTGTTTAAAATAATAAAAGCGAATTCCTCACTTTTTAAATCACCAAGTACGTTCATAGGATGCAGTCAATCTATAGAGACAAGACGTAACCGTATTAAAAAAATATACTAAGCTCATTTTCCTTTTTTTAATTTTTGTAATTAATACTTAAATAAATCAGCAGGATATGAGCGTCTTTTTATTGCTCTATTAAAAAAAGCAACATACTCGACGACGCCTCATATTGGCGTCTCGTAAACATTTTTATAGACTTTATCGAAGGTCTAATCGTTCTGCAATAAAGAATCCTCCCAGTAAAGGACTGTGACGTACCATTGCCAAACAAGGTGGTCCAGGCGAGCCATAAGGATCAAGACAGAAATGTTCTTTGCTCGAGGATCCTTTCTTCGTGCCTCAAGGACTATTTGAAGAACGAACGACCGACGTGCACGCAGCTCGGTACACAAACGTGTCCAGTCTCGTGACAATTAAAAGCTGCCGCCCAGGGTCGCGGAGTCTCGTCGATGACTTTTCCAAACAAAGAGGATGCGTGAGATGTAATTATCGTATACGACAGATCCCAGAGGGTCATAATGCACGCGACACGTAGCGGTGGGTTAATTATGAAAAAATTATAAAAATGCATGCAATTGCATAAATTTCATATTTTCTTTTTTTTTTAAGTCAATATCGCGTATATATAGTACACATAGTATATATAGTACACCAGTGAAGTGGAAAACCCTGTATAGCTTATGGCGGAGACAGCCGTGTTGAATGCATTGCAACTGCATCGGCATCTTGTAATAAAGCAACGAAATCGGAGACACTTACGAAAGCGGAAGCCGCCACTGGTTTGCATGACAAGCAGGAGCTAGTATATAGAGAGATAGAAGAGTGACTCCATCGAATCGGAAGTTTCTATGAGTTAACTTGTAATTAATTTTCACCTGCTAGCTACTGTCTATACGGTATATATAGCAGCAACAAGATTTTATACGTCGCTGTTGATTAGCGTGTCGACATAATACTTCTCGTAATGCTGTATAGCATGTGGGATACTTTAGTCTGCTTTTGCTGAAGTTCAGATCTTTGCATATGAATTTATACGTGGTATCACTATATAGGCATCGTAAGAGTGAGGCGTCGAGTAACGATCGATATACTCAGTCAGTATGGGCAGCCATATTGCATAGGGTATGGCTGGTTAAATTTGAAAAATCTACAGGTCTCACATTTCTATTGGACCTTTCTACGTCTACTGGGAGCACCGTGTACGTTCTCATTATAAAGTAACACTTTCCTCTTGGGCAATGGCGGTGCGGTCAGACGGTGTTCTTATTAGTTATGGGGCGCCGGTTGCTCCTGGCGTCGCTTCTGAATCCTTAATGCTTATGCATCTAGACTGTGCGCCAGTGCAAGGCAAGTGCATGAGTGCAACAAATCGTGATAAAATAGTCGTTCAGTGGGATTCGATATTTGACATCAGCGCCATCGTGTTGTAGTACAATGAACTTTATGAGACTTTTGCACACACTGTAGGTATTCGTCAGATATGTATATTTGCGATCAGAACGATGAGTTGGTATTGGTGAAATAACAGGAGAAAAAAGGGAAAAAAGTGTAAAATGAAATAACAGTCGATAGGCAATGCACTGTACAGTAATAGATCACGTAGTATAATTTTCATAATGTCTGGGCGAGATATGCGTGTTGAATATATCAGCCATGAGATTTGCGAGTCTCGTTGTAAAGACGTGCAGCGATTTTAAAGGTGTTGCGCGATAAAGCCGCATCTGCAATTTCGCGATACATATAGATATAGGCTTGGTGTATAAGGTACATACTATACCTAACCAACCGCAGAGGCGAACCCTTTCGTGATGACGCGACCTTTCGCGCTACACGTTCGCGAGCGACTCCTCGACTTAATTTTCAATTATCGGATGGGAATTGTACAACGGTTAATTGCGATTACACCGTGTTCTTCCTGCATGCGCACGCGCGTCATAATCATCCAACTGTTGGGGCTCGGTGCACGAATAGCTTTTGCAGTGGAACTACGTGATTTTATTATAAGGTCGAGTACGTAGAGAGCGTTTGCCCTTTTAGAGAAATCGCCATTAGGAATTCATTTAGAGAAGAAAAGAACATTGACTTTACAAATTTAACCTACATTAGCTAATCGAGCCAAGTATTTTCTCTGTCTTGAAATATACCTCAAATTCATTTTCTCCCATGTACGATGTTGCGACATAATACACACGTGTACATTCATTATCAAGGAGCTCTTTGTTCTCATGAAGGATTCGTGGCTTGATGCTTGTGTAAAAATGCAGTCGGTACGTTCCCGGAACAACGATTCATCCTTAGCAGAGTACATAGCATGTCTTACCAGGAAGTCTAGAGCGATTACGATATCGCACGGCGCCACCGATCGCAAAGACTCGCCATTACGCGAGGCGATTGTCTATAGTTATATATACTCGTATATTATACTGGAAGCTAATAAGTCGAGGTTGAAGGTGCTTGAGCGTGACAAGGTTAACAGCCTGCTATTCAAGGGAGGATGGTGCACGAGAGAGGCTTTGCTAATCGAGGATTTTCCTTTATATACCTGTGTTATACAGTACCTGATCTGTCAGGTACACAGATTGGTCGCCACAGTGCCAAGTTCAAAAGCCTGACGGGTGACGTTAGAGCAATTTGCCGGATGTAAATTAAATTGTATTTTCAGTATCGTGAAAGTTTATACTGCACGGTGAGGAGGATGCCTGATCAAAGCTCGATTATGTATAATGTGACGATACGTAGGTAGTAAGCAGTACTGTTGAGAAACTGTAATTTTTTTGTAGTCTGTAGACTGAAATTTTACGTTGAACGTAATATACTCGATCAAGCATATACATCTAGTTATAGGATACGAGACTGTAGAGTGTCTGATTGACTACCTACCAACTCTACTGGTAAAAAGTCTCATTGCCAGATAATGGAAACGTTATTGGCCAGAAGATATGTCCTACTTGTTAAGGTGCAATCCGTTCTACCTAGCCCACCGGCATGCATTGCACTATCGGGCAGTTTGCACTCACGAAGCAATCACATTGCAACGGGATCTAGAATCGTTATTCGTTCGGTTCGCATCGTATCCTCGGATGAATCCGAGCCTGGCCATGGCCAGGATACGCCGTCAGGGAAATCACTTTGCTGCTCCGCTTCCTCCCTATACATATGTGTACTCGCGAACGCCAATTCCATCGCCACCATTGCTACTACGTAGGTGCATTGACGATTATTCGCGCGGTTGCCATCTGTGATTTTCTTGCCGGTGGAAATTGCGTGAGAGAAAAAAGTGAGAATGTAGGATAAGTGGTAGTCGAGCTATTTCTATTGGTATTATTACGTATAGGAAAACCCGTCGAAATTTAAATGTCGAAATGGCTTCCGTTGTTATTCAGTTCACGTAGCAAATATCGTGGAACTCGCTGGAAAGGTTCTTTTCGACTCTAAGAAATTGAGACGTTAAAACCTGCACGAGGAAATATGTCTATGTATACGAAATGTGAAGCAGGTAACGGGAGGTAGGATTGACTCAGTGGGATCATGCGCAAAGAATGAAAGCTATGGAATGAAGTTTAGACTCGAAAGTATATACAATACAGATACGTGACAGAATGGTTTATTCGTTCTTTGGCTCTGACTAAGGCGCTTCTATTTTCGTTGAATCTTTTTTTAAACGCGCGTTCCAATGTTCTTTATATAAATGACATTCATTCTCGTAGGCCTCGATCGTGGGTGTGTCGCATAAGACAGAAATTCAGAACTTGGCAGCGTTTTCCCGGAGTACGATATAAATATACAGAGATTTATATAGGCCGAGTGAATCATGAATTTGAAGAAAAATAGCGAAGGAAAAATTCTCAGGTCCCACCGAGATTTGAACTCAGATCGCTGGATTCAGAGTCCAGAGTGCTAACCATTACACCATGGGACCTTCGTACTTTTTGTTCGATACCAAGCAATTTCAATTAATTGAAGAATACTTTGCCACGCATCAAAAGTATTACGAGTTTAATACCAAAGAATTTTTTTCTTCTATTTAATACTTTCTTTAATTTCATTCATTGAATCTTCGTTAAACACTATTTCGCGTATTCTCAGCTATAACGGGCGTCAACCCTCTTAAACCATATATGGTCTGTCAAATCGATGCCACTAATAAATTCCATCGTGTAACTTCTTTCCTTGATACCGCTTAATAAACATGCCGCGGGCTAAGTCGGTCGGCGGAGAGAGGAGACGGAAAAGCTTCGTCGAGGCGAAGTCGCGTAATGCATCTAAGCCAAGCTAAGAGCGGAATTAATAGCCGACTTGTCATAACAGGCAACGATAGGCGCCCTGGCAGCCACGAGAAACATGCCCGAGAGATGCAGCCAAGGATAGAGGGAACGAAGCCGCGAGCACCACCCCATGACGAATTTTCTACGTCGACTCTCCTACGTCAAACCTCTATCTGAATGACGTATGCAAATGAATAGATGCACCACGTCGACCAGCGAAACCCATAAAGTGCATAATACTCTTCCGTGTAAATGGCACGGAGTGATTAAATAATTAATCCAAAGGAAGTATCATGCATCCAATTTGTTTAGACAAAAATTATTTCTATGTAAAAATGCGCAACACGTATGAGACCTACGATTTTCATTATAGAAAATATGTCGAAGCTAATTTGCAAAACTAAAGACAAGCATAAGATTATTCACGACAGCCTGAAGTTAGGCTATGCATTTGACGTCCACGGTAAAACCAACGGTACGTTTGTCGTAAATAACGCTGTACGTAAGTCTGCGTAGTTATTAAGGCGCACTGTTCTTTCATGACGCATGATCTACGTTTGCGAATTGCGAAAAAATGTTCCATTCGGACGTGCAATTTGTAATGTGTATCTATCAGGTTCAACAGTACGATTGTCTAAAACAGTAATAAACTACCGAAAGTCGTCTATGCGCTATCAGTATAGCAGCCGTCTTTGGCCACTTTCGCTCGTACTTAAAAATACAATAAGTTATAGATATATACCAACGACAGACGGAAAGTAAGTGCGCCTCGGTTAGTCGAGTACAAAGCAAGCGTCTCGATAGCTTTTATATTTCTTAGGAGCCGAGAGCCGTGCAGTATGTACATTTCTTTCTTGGGATTCCTTGCTTTTGCATGTTGCGCCCAACTGGGATTGGGGGAAACGAGTCTGTCAGATTTATTTATTTACAAGAGTTTCTCGGGATAGAGAGAAGACCAAGAGAAGTGCAGAGAGTCAATGTACTTCCGGTATTCTTGATATTGCGGTTAATTTGTATACAAATAATGTCTGCTTGATTGATCTTCGGTTTCATTGAAATAATTTTCATCTAAAAATCACAAGTTGTTCCCTGATTCTTCAACATTTTCAAACAAATATCAGTGTAATGTTAAACGTGCCCTCACCCTCTTATTCTACCATCATTTACCCCTCTCTGCCATTCTAGTTATATTTGATTACGGGATTTTACGATTAATTAGATCCAGCCTAGCTGTTATTTAATTGTCGTATATCGCGTTGAGTTATGTATTTGTCTCGGACCAGGTAACGTTCTATGTTTCCGATAGCTGGTGATCAATATTTCAGGGCATGTCATTCCGCAATGTTCTCTATGGAACTTATTGCACTAGAAGGTTCCTTATTGAACGTAGCGTGTAGATGCGTTAGCTGTACTCATGGTAACTGCATATAATTTATTGTTAACGGCAACAACAATTTACCTGATACTCGATGGAACATAATAACAAAATTAGTTTAAAATGACTAAATTTACTGGGCAGCATTTTAGAACCCTTAAAAAAAAATAAAATATCAAAATAAAAGAAAAAGCCGGGAACACAGTTTCGCATGGTGCGTAGTACTTACGCCAGGAACCATAAACTCGTGGCAGTAGAGTTCAGTAACCCATCTTTACAAAACGTTCAACACGTGATTGATGAAGGGTAAGCTACTATTCCCCAGTTAAGTCCAAAACGGTTTGCCCGAGGGATGATAACCACGTGTAACCGACGCTCGTAGGCTCCGTCGGTAATGACGGGTTGCTTAAGTGGAATAAAATGTATTTCCTACGCGTGAAAATGAAAAAGGAAAGTACGTGGCCATAGTTGGCGCATAGCTAGATACATCGTCGTTTTCATTGCACCAGCGTGCCTAAACGTTCTGTCGTCTACCCACATGAACATCGCACAGAAAAATTATCGATTTTCATGCAACACCGTTCAAGGCATAAGAGACATCTTAGGATTCCAACTGTTTTAAACGAGGATCAAGAAAAAGGAAAAAAAACATCTAAAGTGAAAGTTTACCAAAATGACATTTTTTGTTGTATCTATATATATATCTTGTATCGATCACCACAAAAATGAATATCCCACAGCCCTTTTATTACAGTCTATGTCGCTTTAACTACTTCTGAACGGTGTTTATAAACCGCCTGCAGGTTAGAACACGATGACCGTCTTTCCAACGCCAATAGGATTTGCTTTATTTCAAGTCACCGTTTACAAACCAGTCATTGCTCGTTCGTCACAGCAACCAAGCCGTGACACCGTTTCAAAGAAATTGTAACAGGCTACCTGGAAGCACCTACTTGATTTCGACGTATAATATATGTACATATGAGAAATGCATACACAGCCGAATAGGTTAGATCAGAGTTCGTATACGATATTCATTATATGAACTGACAAGATGTTCAGATAAATACTTGTGTATTATATAAATATACACATAGACGTATTAGCAACGGGCATCACCAGGATACAGGTAGGTAGGTAAATCGAAACCTTAGCGGAAATCCGACTTATCCGAGCTATGAAATACGTATGCAACAATGTAAGCCTATATTTATCTACCAGGTTCCTCGAAAGCAATATGTCTACTCTTGAACCCGTATTGTAACATGGCACCTCTTTCCCATCTTTCGCGGTTAATATCGCAAACATGTTTCGTACGTAAAAGCGAGAGTTGAAATTCAATACAAGAGTCAGCATAGCTCGACCGTGCCATGTGAGTGCCGGGAATGTTAATGCCCGGCGCTACCAAGCATAGCGCGTTAAATCCCTAAGAAAGTACCAACGCACCCGGTGTTATCTCCTAAAAGAAATCAGAAAAAAAAGTCATATATCACATAGAGGGATACATATGCGTCTTGGTAGAAAGTGGATCGTGGCTAAGGACAAGGTCGTATGTACTGTATTTAAGTGTTGCCCAGATCTGGAAATTCTTATCCCATGTAGATCTTTGAGCTTTCACGTAGAATAAAGTAAGTGTCGAATCACAGACTAGTAATAATGACTGTCCTGGATCACTGACAATGCTATACCTACCTATGTCTCAGTTAATAGCGAACTGACTTACGGAACGTGTCCAATGGGTGTTTCACCTGTCATGGTTCGCGTTACTCTGTTGGCTGCTTCCCATCAATTTTAATGGAGACAACGATCGGGCGACATTTACACCACGGGTGTCTACGCCTCAGGGCAAAAGACGAAAATGAAATATTAATTACAAAGATCCCGCGAAGATTAGCTCGAGCCGGACTCGGTCCTGACACCTGCAGAAAGTTCCGTCCCGCCCTGTGATCGAGATGAAAGTGCACCTGGTCTCCAGGATACTCTTTGCAATCGTCGCATCCTCCTTGCGTCAACGACGCAGTAGCCATTATGACTAGTACGATACCCGTTAAGTGTATGAAATTGATATGTACCCAAGAACTTCTCGCCATGCAACTCAACCGGTGTGGATGCCATTTTAATTTAGTAAAGTGGAGCAGATTTGTTTTATCTCTCTCTTTCTATCTTATTTACTTACAGATCTCCTCGTTGGACATCTTACCGCATCCTTCCTTGCATCTATATAAGTCTGACTGATCATGAGTTTGCGGTAGAAGGTCAATCAGCACCTTAGTAACCGTCTCGTAAAAATCGATGTATACAGAATCTTGATAAGACACAAGAAGTAATGATTAAAATAAATTTTTTGACAAATCCTCCAAAACTTTTGTGACATTTGTACTGTGATTACTCGTTCATATATCGCAGAGCTGACAACAGATTTCTCGAACGGAGCAGATACGATTATGAATGAGCCCTAAGGACGGAAAAATCAATGAGCCTATATGTGAATAAGATAATCAAGATTTTGAAAATCTTATCAGCACGTATAAATAACAGTAGTATATGTATCAGAAATAAAATAATACAATTATCTGAGATCTATAGCATAACAAGCCTCATACACCTTTCGCAATAAAATCCAATGACTCTAAAGAAAACAAGTGAAATCCACATCCAAAGGGAAGTCTTGCGAAACTGCGAAATTTCGCCAAGGCAAGAACAACGACAATCGAGCAACTCCGTCGACTTTCTAGATGAAACCGATCAAGGATCGACGCTCGGACAAAGGTCCTGTCGGATCGAACAGCTTCCCTGGATTGCGAGAAGGATATCCCGCTGGGTGTTGCCACGATTTATACGTGAGTATCGTTCCGACTGAGTTGACGCTTATCCGAGGCTTCTCGTACGCCGGAAGTAATCTGTGTTTTCGACCGAGGTTATGTCGCTGCGATAGAGACGCTCGCTTAGAAACGTTACGGGGATCCTCAACATAGGAAATAAAAGGATCAACTTGGACACCTTGATCGGACGTCATTAAGAATTCCAAGCATAGTCATAAGTGGACACACTTGCTTATAGAAACCTAGAAAGGTGCAGTGGATACAACTCGTTGCAATTTCACCCATTGTGCTTCGAAAGTATTTGCTACAATATTAAACAAGAGACGGGGTTGAGTGTCTTCGAGTAGTATTAATAACACGCAATCGAACGATAAAGGAAGTATAATTTGATATGGAATAATCCTTTGCTCCATGGGAGATACGGTCTTATTACAGCAGTATCGAACAGCCCATGATAAATCGTATGAGACGTGCCTTAGGTATGTATATATAGTAAAGAATTTTTATTAGTATCATACGGATTTATATAATAGAGGGGTCCCAACGTTATACGTGGATACTACTTAATAAAGGTTGTTACTCGGAATCCTATGCTTACAGTGGTAAAGGTTTGGCTGTGTATAGGAGTTAACCTGCAATCCTGCTGTTAAAAATAACCCTTTCATTTGGATGACGGCTGTAAAAATACACAGGGGATGTAACGCACAGTGGCTTCCCGCCTCGCGATAATTGCCTCTCCACTAGCGGCGCAGTGAAACTGATTTTAATAACATGGCCGTTTCATTTGCGGTCCAAAGACTCTGTAAAAAAAGAATTATGCCGTGGTTGGAGGGTGGTGGGACAGGGTGGGGGGGGGACGGTTATTTTGCAGAGGTTAACGTGGCCTCCGTTTGCTGGCTTTAAAAGTCAATCATGAATCCTCGGACAATTCACATTGCTGCGTGAGTGTAAAAAAGAAGAGAGAGAAAAGAAGCACGCCCATTGAGAAGTAATATTGAGATTTATATCAGCGAGGTTTCATTCCTAGGATAAACTCGGATAACAATGATAGTGCATCGGTTACGCAACGTTTGCCATGCCACTCATAGAAATTTATGCATCTCTTTTTCATGCTTATCTCTCTTATTACGGTGCGCTAGTGCGTCTAGCAGGTTGGCACACCCACTCGATAGACACTCTTCAATAATTCATGGGACACCATGACGTGCAATTCGATACTTTCGATGTGAGTTTAATAAATTCCTTGGATCGCACTGCCTATTCCAGGAGTAGTAGATACTGATAGTTTGAAAATTTCAAAAAATGATAACCTATCGTTTTATCAGTAAACCAATACCTAAAGCATACGATCATTATAATATTGATTCCTCTACCCCTGTTCTTCAAACACGTGACTAGTACCTGTTGCGCCCTAAAAAGTATGCGCGGTATCGGTATTACATTCAAGGGACTCTTTTACGTTCGAATCCCACAGGAGATGGCCTCTCAAAAAGATACTGATCTTGTAACCCAACTATACAGGCGAGGACGGTTAATCTCATAGCTAACAAATGATTCTTTTTAAATAAAATAATAATAATATATTCACAGTTCTATTGGCATTTCTTACGACCGAGAAACTTTTAACAACTCGACACGGCCACTAGGTACTTTCTGAGAAGATTTAACACGGATAATGTATTACATTATCGTAGTGGCGTGCTACGCCTGGTACGATCCACTATGTGTCTACTAGTAGAACCCATAGCTATAGATATCGTTTCTAATACCGTATTACTAATTATTCGATGCTATCGCATGGTATAGATATACTTGCTATTAGTCGTACCAGGGCACGAGACATATTCTTACTGAACGACCCAGTTGTGAATATCTGTATATGACTATATACGATATACGCAAACGAGTAATATAGTTTAATAATGACAATTTTGGTACCAATTGGAAAATATGTCTGAGAATAATTTGAGCAAATATCGAATTAAAAAAAAAAATAAAAATTATAATCACGAGAGATCGACCACTGTAATAAAATTATATTGATTGTTATAAACTCTCACTGGTTAACAAAGGCACGTTGTAGGCGAATTTTTAGGGTATAATTATAACCCAATACTTAAGGCAGATATACACCTATATGCCTAATGTATAAGTGAAAACGTGTTATTACTCAGTCAGTACCGGTGCGTCATTAGTCGCGGTCCATTAATTGCCGAAGAGTTCGGCGCTATTCTGAAACACGATGGGATATCAAGAAAGAAAGTAAAAACGAACGTATCCCGTCATGGATACTATAGTCCGAGATAATTGAATCATTCGAGAGGACTAAAAGCAGGTAATGGAGCTAGGATAAGTACTGTATGCCAAGATATGTAACATAACCTATTTCAATTGCTACGTATATAGAAAAGCGTTCAAGCGTTATATATCACATATATATGTATATATTGGTAGATGGACCCATGCCAAATAAATCTGTCGAACAAACATAGTTTCTCGTTGTTCACGGGACGACGTACCATCACGTTCCTCTTCTTCTACGAGGAATGAAATTATTGTCATTAATCCTGTATATCATCAAATGGCAATAGGAGCAAAACAATTTCGCAGGATTTACATTTGCGAAAAATTCAGGAAATTACAGGGCAAGTAGAGCAGCTCGTATAAGTCGCGTATACCTATAGAGAGACAGAGCTGAGATTACGAAATTACGATAATAAATATACCTTGCTGGAAATCTATACCCATATATAACACGTATCCTGATAGTAGGTACAAGGGGATGCTACCAGAATTATCAGGACATGCTTTAAAACGATAAAGATCAACTGATATTTGTTGTATTTGAATATCGCATGAATTCGTCCCACGTGTCCTGTCGGTTCTCGGCAGATTGATGGACTTTGCCAATAAGCACCTACATAGGTATATGCTTATACATCTATTCATGGTACTCATGTACCACGTACTGCTCACGTGTCAGTGACTTCTGTCACTGATCGATCGCTGTATGTCCAGTTGAGATTTTACGTGGTATGCGATCTTACAGGCGCGTTGACAAAGTACGGGACAATTTATTCTTCTATATCCACTAGTAGCTACCAGGCGGATGAAAGCATATAGGTATGAGACAGTCACACTAGATATCTGGCACTGGTTCACATGAGTATGGTCATCGTATAGAGAGACTCTATATACGCAGTCACGCTATGGGTAGGTACATACAAGTAGATATAGTCAAAACCCGATAAAGATCAGACGGTATTAATACACGCAGTTCACTCCAGTATAGTCTCGCCACCTACGCCCTCGTGGGATAAGATCTTCGTTTCGAGAGTTCAGGTCAGAAAATATCAGCGTGTCGTGTCATTGTCATTCACACTTTATAAAACTCATTGATCGGGACGTGACTTCATTGCGGAATGTTTAATCCGTAGCTAAACGGTCTGTTCCGCGCGGCGGCGACATAAGGAATAACGGAATTGAATGTTGTTCCTCTTTTTTGTCGTTGGTCAGACTCTTTTACTTCTACTTGTTCTTCTCCTTCTTCTCTGTTAGTCCATCTGGGTCTCCTTCGACTTCCACTCATGCTAGATAACTAATAGGGACGTTTCATTGGAAGTGGCAGCCATTAACTGGAATCAATTTCTATCTAGAGACGGTATACGGCAATCGTGTTATGATAGCCAGAACGATTTAAATCGGCCAAATCCCAGCAAGACTCTAGTCCGTGAGTTTCGAAGATTCGTAAATACATATGAAAAAGCGTGAAGCACGGTGAGCGCCATGCCGGAGTCATAACGCCGAGAGATCACCGAGTAATGCCTGAATGTCCTATGTTAAATCATTTATTTACAAAGGATATCGGTGCGCCTATAACCGGGTGGGACTTTCTAATGGTAACACTGGAGTGCATCGCACACGAGACTTTTGTTCCTTTGTGTATGAGGTCGCATCGCTTACCAGGACGTGATTTATTCGATCCTCAAGAGGACGTTCACTCAGGAGCAATAAGGAGCCGCCTCCAGGTTCCATCCACGCAGTATCACGTCACTTTTCGACCTACTGGAGTAGGTACTTACTTACCCACCTACCTACCTACCTACCTACCTACCTACCACCCTACCGACTCGGCAGACATTACCTGGGGATACTGCTTCAATTACCATTGCCATTCTCAACGGTATGGGAAACATCACTATAGGAAATCACACGTTAAAAGAGTACCTAATGTACTAGACAGAATGATACATGGATAGTTTATCGTTCAGGACTCCAGAGAAAAGGACTTTATACCGTATCGCATGAGAGAATCCTGAGAATGGTTCTCTAACGGTCCAGGAGGCATTAGCACCTGATAAGTATTCCCTTCGAGCACGCATCTTTCCATTGTGCAGTATACCTTCTGAGAAACAATTAATATCACTCGGAGCACTCAAGGATTAACTTTAAACTCATCTTATAGTTAAGGAATAGTTCAAGCTGATGACTAATTCTCAAGCCTATTATCCAGGCCAAGTGTACACACAGACAGCAATACCAAATGTATAATTTCCCAAATTCTTACCAGTGCCTATTCTTGTAGCCCTGCGACATCGGACTCTGCACACTTCCAATTATAGTGATATATCGACAAATGCGATACGTGGACACTGGTCGAGTATGTAGAATACACATGTGCAGAGGACAGTAGAAGATCACGAGAAGCAAGAACACGAGAAGATCACGAACAAGCAAGCATGTTTTCTCAGCCCGAGGTGAGAACGTAACACGTTCGTGGCTTCGTAGGCCGATTTGTTGGATTAGAGAAGAGCGCGCCATAGTCATCGGTTAAGATGAAGATGAAGATGAAGATCGGAGCGAGGTCGGTGGTATTTCGTTGGCGAGTGCGGTGACCGCCAGTGTTCTTTCAACACAGGAACGCCGATCGGCGCCCATCCCGTCCAAGACTCAAACCGATCGAACGATTGTTTTGATTTATGTCGAACTGTTTCACGTGATGATGCAGCGAAACGCAGTTCTCTATCCTAAACTAACCCCTGACCCCAATCACGTTCTACGAAACTCTCAACGAATTGGAGCATACATAACGAATACGGTCTCATCATCTATATCATAAATATTATGAGTTCTCATTGCGAGATGCTGAATGCTGGATACTGGTAAACATTTGGATGAAGATTTAAATGAAAAATTTTATTAAAAATCTTTCTTGAAATAGAAGGGAGATATAATTTCTTGGGATGACTTTGAACTTATTCCCACTCTCTTTCTTCCTCCCTCTCCCCATCACTCTGTCTCCTTTTCTCTCTCTCTAGGGAGAACAAGGGAGATAAACACTTGTATATCGTTTTATCAAGAAGATCCTAACGGAAGAGGATGTTCCTCGGGCGGTTTGGTTAAAACGAATGGTGCAACCAGTCAGACTTTGACCTCGGGTTAAAATAATGAATGCACTACGGCCAACGCTATTTTTACTATTAAACTTTATATTGCCTAACCATTTGGTCCTCTCGCTCAGGCTGGTTAATAATAATTGACATCTGTCTCGTCTTCGCTCATGAATTTGTGAACGATGCATTATTGATTTTTTGCATCTTCGGTACTGAAACGGTAAAATAATAAATCCCAATGTGAATACATTACTGCATGAATATACAGCCTCGTAATGGAGAGTCATGCTTGTATGTAGGTGCATACGTGTGCATTGTGTAAAAAAATTGTGAGAAACATTGACCGAGAGAAAGTCGGATGCATCGGTCGCACCGAAAGATTAGCCGACTAAAGTGACCGAGCAATCAATGCACAGTCGGGTTCCATTACTGCAGGGAGCCACTGGAATAATACTACACGAAGTTTAGTGGTCGATTTACAGTTAGACACTTTTATGCTTACTTTGAAAATTGTTGGTACTTCAGCCATTTTGAAATCGACAATTGCATTGCGTTTGAATATTACGCGTAAACACGTAAAACCGTTGTATCCTACTTTTGTATAATTTCGTATAATTTTTCGTCCGTTTTCTTCGGGTGCACTTTTGCACTGTTACTTCTATTTATGTCATTTTTACGTTGCATTCCTTACGTTGCCGACCAATAACAATATGTTCAGCCGGAGCCAAGACGGTGAAAGTGCATGGGGCAATTTAATTGAAGTATATTTTAGTTCGTAAATGGAAATAGACATACTGCATATTGTTTTGTAAGAATAATCATCGGTACACGTAAGCTCCAGAGATTGCTTGCGTAACACGCATAATGTACATATAATGATAAAGTGAATGCCTATGAGTCTTATTAAAATCCTGCGAGACCACGAAGAACGATACTGGACCTACGCTATAGGAATTTATACATATATGTATATATAGAAGGGAAGAAGCACACGGCGTTACGAGTATGAAAGAGAGAAAAAAGAAAAGTATCGACTGACCATCGCCTTCCGACCTTGTATGTTTCTTGTTAAAAAGAAGAATTTGAATTTTACTCTCGATGAAAATGTTAAAAAGCATGTCGCGACCGTCCACGTGAAACAAATAAGACATTAACGAGTGTCAAAATTCTTTCGACTCGCTTCTAAGTAGACTCGTCATGCTTGGTATGTATATACCTATGAGATTTTTATGATAATCAGAGAAGAGAAAGAAGGCACGACGAAAACTCACCTTCTCTATTTTCTTTATTATAAGAGAGAAGCTCCGGAAGACATGTGTCGCCGCGCTGCGGTATGCTCAGGAATTATAATTGCCGTCTCTTAAGAATTTACACACGAATAGCGGTCTCCTGTATTATTATAGCTGTCGCTTTCTCGTTCTCGTCTCGGTGCCAAATTACAAATTCGTCCTCTCCTTTCATATACGCTTTGCGCGGGGATGTCCCACTCTCGGCACTTGCAAATAATGGAAACGATTGCTATCCAGGAAATCGTAAATAGAGATTAGAGTGGGTAAAAGCTCTTAAACAAAGATTGCCTTCGCACGCTCCCAGTAAGTACACTGGGATATACATGCCAACAACAAGGCTTTAAAGCTTTGATCGAGCGGTGTCATAAATTCACACTTTCACGGTAATGAACTTACCCGGAAACACATCAGGCCACTCTGAACCCACGATGATCCGTGAACAAACGTGACTCCTGAAGCATAAGTCGAAGGGTAAGACGAGACTCAGTTGGTGGTTCTGGTGACATATATTCCACTTTATATCCATCCACATAGGCTTTCGACAGTATTAAAGGGTTAAGAAACAACCCGAAGAAAGGCCTAAGATTAATCCCAATCATATTCTCTGAATATACGATGCATGTATACTCAAGAGTTTCCTAACATGGAAGTAGATGTTGTCTTTGGGGAATAATAAATCGACTACAGATATTACTACGGGAAGTCCCAATAAAACTCAAACTCGATCGAGACAATCTCGAGACAGATTCACCATCTCTATTACTTCACTCGTTTTAACGTGCTTTCACATCTTACGATATACCAGCCGTACTCATTGACGCTTTTTGTTCCCGTTTACTGTATTTCTTAGTATTAAAAGCAGCTCATTTTTCATCGTGTACGATTGATAGTAGCAAATTGTATCAAGTAATGCCTCCACGTGTCTTATGAGTACACTCGATCATGTTCGATAAGAATCGAAAATTTCGCGGAAGAGCAGTTCGATCTTTACAAATCATGAACGTGCATACGCATATCGATCACTTTCGTCCGATTAACTCTTTCTATTGCGAATCCTCACGTGGAACAGAGGAGGGAAGGAAGACAGAAATAAGTGAAAATAAAAGAAAACAACGGGACAGGCAGAACTCGAAGTGCATATCTCGATGCGATATGCCGCCTTCATGCTTGGTCGGACGGACACGCGTGTTCGAAAAGACTGGTTATGTCCTTACATGTGAGATGGGACCGATTTTATTATTTCCTCCATTTTTTTTCTCCTCCGAAATTGCCACGGATAAGATGCACAAGCCAGAAAGTAACTGACGAAAAATTCCGATATCGAAAGTCATCGCACTTAAGCAATATAATATATAGGTATCATTGATCCTCACTGTCTTCTGTATACTTATACCTACCTACATATAGCACAGGTACCCAATTTCGTGTTGAATAAAATAAAAATCAATGCGATTACTTCCACTTCGAATATGTGTTCCTTTTCATTTCTTGCCTTCAACGTATTTTTACCTGTTACGCGCACCTGAAAGAATCCAGTATTCTTAGTCGCGACATCACTAGAGTGAATTTAACGTTCAGTGGATTAAACCTCATTATGTCCAGTGACGAACAGGATTGCCGATCGATGAAAAGCGATCGCGATGCTAAGGATGATGATGATGATGAACCGACGTGAAGGGTACACCGAATTAAAAGGATCGAAATCTCTGGTCTTGCCGAATTGCCCGAATCGATGCGTTATCGCTTTGAAAAAAAAAAAATTCGAAGATACGAGATGCGTGGAACCTCGAATGTCAATATTAAATATCTAAATTAATTAAGAGATCATCCGATGACTGATAAAATTTTTCTTTTTCATTTAGCCCCTGTATCCTCAAAAATGTAAATGTCATAGACTCATCAAGATATTCTAGTACAGATGAGAGGAGCTCAAGAGTGACGATCACCGTCAGGTCCGCCGGAGGTGGCTTCAGATCAAGGCCAGATCCATTAGAGACATTCGCGAGGGCATGTCGGACGTGCGACAAGATGTGTGAAATGAACCGAGTCCATTGGAATAGAGCCGCCTATAATTATTAAGCTAGCTGGCAGCAACGGGAGCGCAGATTTTAATCCCGTCAAGTGTCCGACGAGCCGCGGCTCTTGTCAAACGATGTGCACCAATGGACGTCAAAGGACAGCAACATACTATATCAATGGACACCACCTTCTCCATGTGACTATATCCCGAGTTACACTCGATCAGCGGTACTAATTGATAGTACGGCGCCGGTTCAACTAATTTCTTACTAGAGAGCGACAGTCCATTCTCCGTTCCGTTAATCCCTTTAAACCGTTTAATTATCACGCATTCGCGAAACGACTCAAACCAGGCAAGCAACGTCGCCTAAGAAATCTCACGTATAAGAACATATTATATATACATATATACGTTATACATATACAAGACAACTTACATATATCGCGCGTTGTACGTGAAGTCTGGCGCCACTGATAAATTTGCTCTAACAATTTATCGGGACGCACGTGTTTCTTAATCGGTTCAATCGTTTAATTATCCAAGAGGCTGAACATGTCTCTAGGAACTTTAATCACTTGTACGAAGATGTTATATGTATACATGTATAGCTATCAGTCGTGATAATAGATTTAGGCAAAATATTACATGTAACTATGGATAAGCGGCCATTTTTTGAACTAATAGAAATTGCAAATAGTTCGAAGAAGACAGTAGCGTGTTCCATATTGCTATACCCAACAAAGGAGACGTAGAAACGACAAGGCGCCGTTAACGTTCGAATGCAATTTACTGCAGCCGCCGTTTTCCACAGTCATTCCGACACCCGGGGCTTCGTTATCCGCGGGTCAACGTAAAAAGGTACTGCCAGGGAGCGAGGTGAACGCCGACTGACATAAGAGTCGTAGAAGGAGAATGCCAGTGGGGAGTTCGAAAGGAAAAGGTTCTCTGATGGTTCTGAAGTAAAGGAAGGTGGAATAATGGTTAATCTAAAACTATTTCACAAAGCAATTGCCATGCAAGCAGCGTCGAATGACGTATGAAAAGGCTGGGACAACTACCACGCGCTGACTCTACCTCTTGCCAGGATAAAGCTGGCAAATTGACAACTGGCAATTACTGTATCTCTATTATATGAGTCATGGGGCATTTTTCAATGTGAAAATAATAATCTTTGCCGTTCGTAGCAGCTGCCAAAGGACTTTCGTTAGGCAGAGTAAAATCGTTCGTACCTATAGATAAGTATAATGATAATCGTGGTAGCAACTGGATTTAACTATATATATATATATAGAAGGGATAGATCACCGTGAATCCTTTAAGGTGACTACTGGCACACCGTGCTAAATCTAGGATGTCGAGGTAGAATCGAATAGCGTACGTAATTGGAATGCCAATGGGACAGGACTCGATTGATGAACGAGTGGCTTGATGGTTATCAATCTTCAACGACGCAAGTGAATACGTTCTCCTCTGGAGAATCGAGCTTACCTGAGATTCCATTTTTTTATATCCTTTAGACTCACTCAATTCGCCATGCTATTACACAACGTAGATGCCGTGAACAATTTTGAATCTATGTGCAACTAAGAACCGTACATCCTTTGTATAGCAAATGCATTTCGTACAGGAACGTAAATCACAGATGGTCGCGAAGTTGTATAAGTTTTACTACGTGTTTAATGTTTCGTCAAGTATCTTATGGTCATTGAGAACACCTGGAGTTATTGTGCCATGCTTGTAGAGCACATTGGATTGGGTCTATTTTGGATCTAGATTGGGTCCATCCACTAGGTACAATTCTCATCCAGTCATGAAAAAAGTGAAATAAAATTATATAAAGATACGTGAATTAACGAAGGAATAGGACGTGACACGATAATGGTTCTCTTCTTACGAAATTTAAAAGTTCGACGATTTCAATTTGCCACCGGAAAGTTTCGAGAGTCTCAGGAGGTTGATTGACCGGCTTTACCGGTCCTGCATGGTAAGAGCAGAGAGCAAAAGGGCGAGGGTAAAGAAAAAAAGAGAGAGACGGAAAGACGATGAGAAAAAAACATCATTTGCCACGGCATTATTTTTATAACACCTGCTACTCGTATCGTAACTTGTCTGACATCCTCATTGCCGAAAACAGAAGCTGCTGAGTCTGGATCAGTAGTACCGGTAACCTAACGGCTTGAGCCGTGAAAATTGTGTTTAAATTGCACGCTCGGTGTTACTTCGACGCCTTATTAAATGGAGACGCGATAAAAGTTATGCTTCTCGGAAATTCCGTGGGTGCCGTCGATACTCGAAGGTTGGTTGTCCTGTTAAATATTCTTAAGGCGCCCAAACGTACCTAAACTTATACGTAGCCTGACGTAAATACCGACGATTCAGTACTTTTCAATCCTTCACTCGTTCTGTACGTATGAAACTGACGGCTGCTAGCTATTGTCAAAATTGTCATGAACTTTCTAGAAATTCGAGGACAGGATGCTTGTAGAGTCTGGTGCTAAATAAATCCTGTATCTGGGATATCTTATTTATAAATTCCATCCTGAATAATGTGTTCGATTATTCTTTTATACCTGCACAGAATAAAATGGCGTGTCGGTAATGTATCTTGTTTTGAAAATGAAGCTTAATGAGAATAATGTTAGATATCGCTGACGGCCTTCCTCATTGGGTAATAGTCAATCCCAGGAATATATGTATAAACAATTACAATGCAGACGTAAGGGATTTTTTGCGAGTAGGTTACTGGCACGATGCAGTTGGTACGCTCGAGGGAGTGGGGTACTTCGAGTCTGCGGTCTGCTAAGTCTATTTATAGCGTTCGATGCTAATGTATGCGTCTATGCTATGCTAAGCTGCAACACGCATAACGGGCTTATATATTGCACTCGGTCTTGAATGTATACGTGCACATCCCGTGCATACGGGGTGAGCAAACTGAGATCACTGATTTGATTTATATTCGTTAAACTCGATATTGCCTAGAAAAAGTATTTAACAGAAGTCATTTATATTCATATAGAATTTTTATTAGATCAATTATTTTTATTATAATGACTAAAAAAAAGTGAAATTGTATTCAATGCGCAATTTTTGAATTTCCACCAGAAGTATGTTTCTAAGATTAATTATCACGTGAAATAGAAATAACAATTTCTAATAATTATTTATTTCTAAATAACTTATATTGGTCTAATATAAAGATACTAAGGCCCTTAAACTTTCATAACATGTACTTTGCGGATGTTATTCGTTCCTCGTTAGATTTAAACGGAATGAAACTGTCGTGGATTGATCTCGTTACTCTCGTGCAACTATGTAACGACCACAGGGCTATGGAAATGATTATTTGATTATTTCAACTCTGTGAACGGTCGATACTGTTCATGTGCATGGAATAAGAGTTTTTCATGTAGTATCTACGCGAGACCAGTCACGGCGTCGGTAAATTGACCGATAATGCTGCTTGGCACTGATTGCTGGATAGCAATGATGGATGCACAAGGCCCTCCTGGTCAGTCTTGTCCTTTACCGTACGAACCAAGGTCGCTAACCTTCCGAGCCCCGAGGTACTCTTTGGCGCCACTCTCTCGTACTTTTATAAGTGTACTGTAGAAGTCGTTCAGCGGGGAAACTGAACACCAGGGATTCGGTAGAGGGAGAAGGTGCTCGTCGTACTTCTGGGAGGTGAAGGTGCAGCAAAACAATGACCTATTGCGTTCACTCTTTAGTAATTCCTATCTAGAATCGTCCTATAGCCTTCAAAAATTCAACGAGTCCATCACTCACTGTTGGTATTACGACGTACATTTCGCGCAAACCATGTTGGTATGTACAGAGATTGGATTTCAACCGCAAGGGATACGGAAAAAATTCTTAACGTTATTAAAACCAGTTACTCCTGAAATTCAACTCATCCGTTCGTTAGTGGATTATAATTACCGACTGTAATTGACCCAGCTATTCAATCGTTTTTGCGTGATCTTCTTATTTGAGGATTGCATATATGTTGTTACACTAGAATGTGTAATTTTAATTTGCGACGTAAATTTCATAAATATACCATCAACGAGTATCGAGAAATGAGCACTTTGCATATACTAGTATATTAGAATACATATGTAATTAATACTCAGATAATAAAGAATATATTAATTGCTATTTTTAGATAGTCTATTTGAATGTATTTGTAAGAAAAACAAACCTAAATTGTAGCATCCAACTTCAAAATACTACACGACACGTGACTGCAAACCTTGTCGATAATGTACCGCAACTAACCTACTATTACTTCTTATAGTGGCGCGATCTGTCGGATCCTCTTTGAACTAAGATGAAAATCAGCCTCACCTTTTAACCGGGACCGGCAGTCGAGCTTACTGTACATTACGAAGTGGCAGGAAAGTGAGCGCATAGCATATTTAAAGGTCCTGACGTGTATGAAGTGCGCGCGCAATGAACCAAGCCCCAGTTTCGTGTATTCCTGCCGGGAAGATGTCAAAGGCGAAGAAGGTCCTCGATGAGGCTCGAGAAATTCAAAATCCTGAGCTGGATTTGGCCGACAAGGGTATCTCCACGTTCGAGGAGATGCCTGGTTTACGTGAGTACCTCGCGACGCCCTATTTGTGGCGCGGCTTGTATCGTTCGCCAAATTAGGCAACTTGTCTTGACTAGTTTTTTGGAATGGTGAAGCGCGACGGCCATTAGCCATTCCGTGTCATGAGTGGGCGTGGTAAAACACGTGGGACGCCGATTGTTGTCATAACAATTCGATTTCAAATTTGAAAAACCTAAAAACTCTAAGCAATGTTCATTTTATTTGGTAATGATGTTTCTAAGGAATAATTTATTTATATGCTCGTTTTTAGTGAACATGCTGAATATCACTAGGTTGACATTGAGTCATAATAAGATTCAAGGTAATTTTTAAAAATCTAAAAATTCACTGTATGCTGGGCATTATAAAATTTATTTAATCTACCAATTAATTATTTTTCTAGTTGTACCACCCGGTCTGGCAAATCTAGTAAATTTGGAAATTCTTAATCTGTTCAACAACCATATTACGGAACTTCCCATATCCTTATCTCAAATGCCTAAGCTGAGAATTCTTAATGTTGGGTAATACTATATAATTGCTACACTAACTGTATACTAACATACTAAGTGATTAATATAATATGTATTGTATGTTTAGAATGAATAGACTGGATGTACTACCGCGCGGTTTTGGAGCGTTTCCTGTTCTAGAGGTTCTGGACCTCACGTACAATAATCTTTGTGAGAAAAACTTGCCTGGGAATTTTTTCATGATGGGTATAATAATATATATATATATATATAAACACGCACATTAATCAATTTTTTTGTGTAAAGATTGTTGAAAACTAATTTTAATTATGATCATGTTTTTAGAAACTTTGAGGGCATTGTATTTGGCTGACAATGATTTCGAGTATCTACCCCCCGAAATTGGTCATCTTAAAAATCTCCAAATTGTACGGTAGACCATATTTTATTGTAACTAGTATAAACTGAAGGGATCAAAAATAGCATACTTTTTATATTAATGAATCTGTTTTAGCTTGTTTTAAGAGAAAATGATTTGATTGAATTGCCCAAAGAGATCGGAGAACTTAGTCGCCTGCGTGAGCTTCATATTCAAGGAAATCGATTGACTGTGCTTCCGCCAGAAATAGGTACAAAATAATTATTAATTAAAAATAATGCTTTATAGTATTTGAAGAACGTGACGCATTAAAAGTTTTGGTATGCTAGGCAATTTGGATTTAGTAAGTAATAAGGCTGTCTTTCGGATGGAATTCAATCCTTGGGTTACGCCTATTGGGGACCAACTACAAGTTGGTATATCTCACGTGATGGATTACATCCGTTCCGAAACTTATAGATAGTGAGTATTGTAATAATAAGAAATCTCTAATTGATTATATTTAAATAAAATTCATTCGTAATGCAATTTATAGCGTATACAACAGACATCTTGGTGCTAAGGGACCACCACCACCAATTGAAAACGACAAGAGCAAGAAAATTTCACGTGCTCGTTAATAAAAAGCCATGTACTGACGATTTCAATAATTTAGTGTAACACGCAATGCCAATGACTAATAATACTTTAATATTTACTTTACACTGCCGTTTTTCGTCTACTTATACTGATCTGAAGAATTGAACTAGTGAATGGAATGGTGCCTTATGTGTTTTACCAACACAGCTTTATATCTTTTCGTGAAGTGTGTCCTAATATCTATTATTAACAAATACCGTGCTTATATTTTTATATTGCTTAATATTTGTAACGTTACATACAAAAGTTTATATGTACAATTAATATTTTTAAGAATGTTTACTTGCTCTTATTTATCTGTGGCGAGATCTGTTATCTACCATACTGATATGAATAGAGATATATTCTATGACTAATATATGTCTTATTATTGCCATTTTCCTCTCCTTGGATCTGTGACGTATTGAACACGATGAATATTTATAAAAATAAAGATTTTATTTTCGGTTTATGGGCACACGTCTATGACATAATTTAATGTAAAAGAAAAACTAGAAACAGTAGCAGTACAAATAAATATGAACAGAAGATACGGCGTTATAAGTTATAATTTAAGATTATCTCATTTTTTCCCCAATGTATTGACGAACATTATTATTAATTCCGCTAGACTTGTTTTCCACTAACTGATTAATATGTTTAAAAAAAATCAATTTCAGGATATTGTCTCATTAATTAAGATTTTCTTTTCACTATTAGTAATCATCATCATCGTCATCAGTGTATTCGCATTCTTCTATAATTCGCGTAATTTCCGCCTCGTGACTATCTAATTCGTCATCGGATACGTGCGAATCGCCCTCCATAAATTTGGCAAACCTATAACTCCAACCATGTATCTCACACAATAAGGAACAGTTGTTCTTGATCCAAACAATTACATACCGTATTGGATCCTTTAATCTCAGGACTGTCTTCCACGGATTACACTCAGGGCTGGAACAGTAGGTTTGTAGTTTATCTAATGCTTTCTTCGTTTCCCTTAAACCTTCTAAGCGGTATTCATTCTCTGTTAATAATTTTCGTTGATCAGGAAACATAGTTTTCCTGGTTGCAAATATGCAATGTTAAAAACACTTACCCAAGAAATATATGAATATACTTAATGTGGTAAGAGTCAAACTTACCAATATTTTTTTCCTTTGTATATCATCACAATCGGGAAGTTATACAGCAGCAGCAATAAAACACAACATGATGCGGAAGCTTCCCGAAAATAGCTACTATAATAAATTGTCACCAATCCGGAAAACTAAAGAAATAAAAAAATTATATAATAAATTTGTTATGTTGATTGACCACGATTGACCACGTAATTTGTTTAAAATACCTGAAGGAACCACTGTATAATTTTTCTTGTTCTTGGATTAGTAACTGGACCAAATCGATAACAAAGTATAAAACTGACCATGGATATTATCAGTATGTACCAGAGTACGTATTCTCGGTATTGCATTGCTATTAATTGTGCGTTTTCCCACAATGCTTGTGCAAGGTAGAAGCTCATTGTCCAACCAGTTACTACCATTAAGTACATTACTTTCCCCTATTTAAAAAAAATAAATTAGTTATTTGCGAAGCTAAGAATATTCAAAAACAGACACTATTACTCACTCTTGGAAATAGTTTACTAGCAAAGTATATGAGTATTATAACAGAAGTTGTAACTCCAAGTGTAATTCCACACAAATAATAAAATAATGGATTTTGGCTCAGCTTCTGCGCAAACCAAAATATTACAACTCCTAGTGCCATCATTAATACTTTTGTAACATCTACACCTGATGATGATAAAATTAAAAATGAGATAAATTAATATTGTAAGTCACAAAACATCAATAAAGAATTCAAAATAAAAATACTAACGTTCTTGAGTCATCGATAATGTATAAAATTTTTCATTGTAATGGTATGTGAAGATACCAATGCATGTATCTTCAAAAGGATTGATTTTAAACACTTTAACCTTTTTTGTACCAAATAAATTAAAATTCCATGATCGTTGATTAACTTCATGTTTCTCTGTTACCTCCAATGGTGTTTTTCCATCATAAATGTCGTACGTTTCCAAATTTGTATGTAAATTCATCTATATTTAAATATAAAAAAACTTTATTAACCAAAAACTTACTAGAAAATCATGACTAATGATTCCTCACATTTAAACTTTTCCATATGTGTATTATAAATTTTGGCTTAGCATTATAGCAAAATATTTTCAGTCCTGGTATTTCATTTTGTACACTATCCCCAGGCTCCAAAAAATGTACTGTGGATCAAAACAAAACAATAATTATATTGTATATTGATGAACTGCAGCATATATTTTAATAAAAACATTTTGATTAAAATACCAGAAACTTTTTTTACAAAAAATTTAGGAAAGTATAGATCAACTTAAAATAAATTGGTCTATTAAGAAATGAATTAAAGCTCACATGCTAGAGGTAGAGTTTTTTCTCTTTACCATCTACCATTATAGAATAATAATCTGCAAATGCCGGTGTTTATAAATAGATCTATAGGTTAGGCCATCAAAACTTACGTGATTTCGGTGTTGCATTAGGCACAGCCAAAAGCGAATGAAGGAGTATTAAAATAAGGAATACACTTGAATTTCGGAGTATATTCTTCATTTTTGCCAACTGTTTTTCCAACTTTTCACAGTAATCACTCACGTATATATCTTCGTCATACTTCCGCCATCGGTCGCCGTCTTTAGGGATGTTTAAAATTTGGGGTGGGAAATTGTGAGACATACAAGAACGGTACGTTAGAAACGAGCGTTGAAAGAAATTCCTCGCAAAAAAAACGCGAACGTACAACTGTAACGGATGTAAAAAACAAAATGATACCACCTATACGTCATGAGTCAGTTTATTACAATCCAGGGTAAGTCATTTTTATTATTAAAAACGGATAAAATCTCAATACTCGTTGATATGTACTCTCACATATTCCAGTTGGTCAATGCGGAAACCAGATTGGTGCAGCATTTTGGCCGTTGGCATTACACGAGTATGGAATTCAAACATCATCCGGTGGTGTAAACCTGCTTAAGATCGAGAAGAATCATATGAAAAACACTAAGGATCTGTCCGATGCTTTTCACAGCTTCTTTCATATACCACATACTACCAGTGATTTGTCTTTCAAGACATTGGCCGATTTAAATGCTGCAAAAGTTAAAGCTAGGGCCATACTTATCGATATGGAGGATAGTGTCGTGGCTAGATTTAAGTGCGGCCCCCTTCGAACACTTTTTGATCATTCTTGTACAGTAACAAATTATCCGGGATCAGGAAACAACTGGTAAAAATAATGTGAAACGTATGAAAAATATTGTCATTAATGTATTAATTTGCAAGAATTTTTAGGGCTGTTGGTCATTATACGCACGGTACAGAGTATTTTGAGAAAATTGATAATACTATTAGACGCGTTGCGGAAAGATGCGATCGTCTTCATGGATTTGTATTAGTTAATTCTCTTGGGGGTGGAACAGGATCAGGATTAGGTACTGCTACTTTAAAACAGTTAGACGACAGCTATCCACACGTGGACAGGTAATACATGGAAAGATACTATGAAATAATGTGATATAACATAACAATTTATATCTTGCAGATTTGTTTCCTGTGTATATCCAGCAGGCATTCAAGATGTAGTAACAGCTCCTTATAATGTCTTATTATCCACTCACGAGCTTAACGAGCATGCTACATGTGTTTTTCCAGTAGAAAATAAAGCACTTTTGGAAATGTGCAATGTTCAAATGAACAGAAAAGAAAATGTCGATCAAGCAAAATACAACGCTACCTGTAGACCGTTTCAGGACATGAATAGTATCATAGTAAATATGCTTCTTCACGTAACTAGGTAACTAGAATTTAAAAAATTTTAATATCTTATAGTAAGCATACTAATAATTAGTATTGATAAAATATATACAAATTATTTACAGCGGTTCCAGATTTCCAGGCACTTTGAACACAGATATGAATGAGCTAGCGACGAATCTTGTTCCATATCCTCGAATGCATTACATATTTAGCAGCGTCAGTCCTGTAGCTTTAACTGCACCGTCAAGATCAATTGTTCGTGGAACAAGGTATTTTCCGTTGAAGTAATTTTTTAATACTTATCGTCATAATTACATTACCGTCTCAATTTCAGAACGTACGATGAATTATTTACTAGTGCCTGGTCTCGAAGTAATCAGCTAATAAAAGTTGATCCTTTGCGGCCCGGGTCGGTGATTATTGGCGCAGCGCATATTGTACGTGGAAATTCATCCTTGACCAACATTCGCCGAAATATAGAACGGTACGTAAATTAATGAGAATATGATAATTTAGGGGTAACGCACGGTAACTGATGTTTACAGGTTTCAAGACAAAGCTAAATTTACGTCCTGGAGCAGGGATGTTATGAAAGTAGGTTTATGTTCAGTACCTCCAGCAGGACATTCAACTTCTGTACTGTGCCTCATGAATTCAACTGCCGTATCTTCGATCCTTAAAGATATTGTTTGTCAATTTGATCAGTTGTACAGAAGAAAGGTAAAAATGTTTGGCAAGTCATGGTTATTTGAATATTTTAAGTCATAATTTCATGAATTTCTAGGCTCACATTCATCATTATTTGCAAGTGGATGGGTTTGATAAAACGACGTTTGAAGAGAGTAAGGAAAGCATTCTTAGCTTATGTGACCACTATAAAGAGATTCAAAATCAGCAACCCTTAAATATACCGCGAATGAAATTAGTCCAGTAAACTGTGTATATACGACAAATGTAATTTTAATTGAAGGATAATCATTGCTTGAAACAATTTATTCATACATTTATAGTTGTAACGCTATGTTAATAAAAATGATATACATATAAACAAAAAAATGTAATATATTTACCACATCAGAAACCATCTTTTTAACCTACTCAATCAATGTATCCATAGCAGTAAACTTGGTACGAAAATTGATTTTGTTCTGACACATTGTTAAAAAGTATTCTTTAGAAAGCTTTGCAATCTAAACCCTAGATAGGTCAGGCGTCGTTGAGTATGTCTGCAAGAATTGTTAGCTGATATTGGATTTGAAAGGATAACATTAACACACCATAGGAACTTAGCTAGCTGGTATTTGCGGCAAGCCAAATTCATCCACCAAAACTCCATCCTAAGAAAAATATGAACAATTTGTTTGAAGTTGTCGAAATAATTTTTTTAAATCACACATACCTTATTCCTAACAGAAGCTGCACCAGGCTCCTTGTCTGGAGCACTTGGTGCTTTGATAGCATCATCAAGGTAAGATGTATCATCATCCAAGGCAAGATCATCACCAAGAGCATCAAGTTCAGCTGCAAGTTCATCATCATCAATTTCTGGCATTCCATAACTGCGTCCCATTGCCTCTTGCACTTCATCAGCCTGCTCCAACATATCTGCAAGGTCATCTTGTATATCCTGAAATCACACATCCAAGTAGAGCATTTTGACCTTCTTATACATTTAATCTAAAAACTATTATATACCTCAATGTGATCAATGTTGATATTCTTAAATTCTCTCTGCATTTGTTTTACACCATCTTTCATGGCAACCACTGTAGCCTGGGTATCTTTGAGAGTTTGCGTGGCATAGTTTGCTTGTTCCATGTTAAATGCTTGCTGTCTCAAATTGTCAACTTGTGCTTCATACATTTTGCGCTGTTTAAGAACACGCATAGCCTTAGCTTTAACTGCATTCTTGGCAGGTCCCTCACGCATTTTTACCATTTGATCTTTATACTTCTTGAGCTCAGCATCCAGCCTTGCTATTTTCTTTTCTGCAGAATCAGCCCTGCTGTCCACCTACATTTTACAGATATATACAATGAGATGTATATACAAAGGTGATAGAAGTACTAGTTATTCGCGAACTTAAGCACTTTTTCATATGTTCAAATACTAATTAATGCGTCTTTTCAATCGATGTTATCGTGACTCATGAATAGGTTCTAAATTAACCTTCACTTTAACAACTGTTAAATTGTCCTTACCCCACTAATACAGTCTGTTATGCTTGGTGGAGGCTCCTTAGGTTTAGCACGACCGAAAAGCCTATTCATTTTGTTAATTCAAAAGAAATCTCTTGAAGAACTGTGTTCAATTTTGACACAATCGATGACGCCCTTCAACTTAAAACGTCATACGAAGAATACCATGAACAGCAATGAACAGTTTAGTTGCAGTCACGGAGAATAAGACCGTGTACTATTTCGTACATAGAACTTATAGCTCCATATATATTGTAATAACTGTTTAGGGAGCCTTCTCATAAACCTTATTCATGGAGCTTTCCAGTTAACAAGCATAGAACTACACAATTCGACACAAAGGTAAACTATTGGTTGTTACTAAAATATTCTGCTAGAATTAAGCACTCATCAGACTGTATTCGTATTGTGTCAAACTGTCAATTAAAATGTTCCCTTTGTAACTATACTGACAGATATTGGTATCGTTGGCTACAATGTGAATGTCGCACGTATGGGTTTTAAAAAGGATTAACCAATCACGCATTAGTTTTAAAAAGAAAAACCCAACGTGATTGGTTAATCCTTTCTAAAACTCGATGTGCAAACTCAGTTTCAGATTATTGGAAGGCTTTAACAGTAAGTTTTCAAAACGCCAAATGGTATAATTATAGCATGATTCGAGAATAGGTCTCTAAATGCATTATATTTACCAACTGCAACTGTTGTATCAACCATGAGAGGCTAGTTTCAAGTCAAATATTAATCATCATAGCAATATAAATGATATTGGCATTATGTCCAATTAATATACAATGTTTTATAAAAACAAGAATATTTTAGTATCTAAAACTTTTGCACTAGAAAATCAGAAAACAGTTTATGCAGGTTTCATAATTACCCTTTTGTGCATTTAGTAATATGTATTGTAAAAAATTATATATCCAGTGCTACATCGATACCCCGATAAATTTATAGCTGTATTATCAGCATATTAGTTACTACGCACGATATATCTTGTGTGTAGAAACGTCTTGTTTTCAAGCCGTGTTTGAAATACTAACTTTTTTTGTTCAATTGCTTTCAAAAATTATATTTACAGTTATTTACCCATTTAATAAGCGAAATACAATTTCAACATGATGAACTTTAGCCTGAGACCCCCGCAGACTAAATGATAAGCTCCCTATCCTGACGCACATTAATTCATATGTGTGATATCGTGTGCATGAGAGTTCATAAGTAGAAGAAATCTGTTCAGGGTCAAACACTTGTTGAGTTCTGTGGCGCGAGCACGTTCTTTCGACTGGTTAGACTGGTTCTGATTTAGATTGCAACTACAATATTGTTGTATAATATTTTATTAGAAATCGTTGAAAATGTCCGGCGGAAAAATTGGTAAGAATTTATATGGTTACAAAATAAGATTAATATTCATAAAGTTCATTTTGTATACATGTTAATATTTGTTACACGTGCTATTCAGTATATATTAAACCTAATTTATGTGTATAATGTTAGATGAATAAAAGTTTTTCATTTTTTGTTACAGCTTTGTTGAGTGTATCTGATAAGACCAATCTTTTGCCTTTTGGCAAAAGGCTTCATGAACTGGGTTTAACATTAGTTGCTTCTGGTGGTACTGCAAAGTCCTTGAGGGATGCTGGCCTCCCTGTAAAAGATGTTTCTGATATAACTGGGGCTCCTGAGATGCTGGGTGGTCGTGTTAAAACTCTTCATCCGGCTGTCCATGCTGGTAATTTTTTATACCACTTGACACTATATACTTTAAAATTATATAATTTAAATATTTTATAATTTGATTATGTTTTAGGTATTCTAGCCAGATTGACAGATTCTGACCAAGCCGATCTTCAGAAACAAAATTATGATCTAATTCGTATTGTTGTCTGCAATCTCTATCCATTTGTTAATACTGTTTCAAAGCCTGAAGTAACAATCGCTGACGCAGTGGAAAACATTGACATAGGTGGGGTAACTCTATTAAGGGCAGCTGCTAAGAATCATAATAGAGTCACAGTTATCTGTGACCCTAATGATTATGAAAAGGTCATCAAAGAATTGGAAACTTCTGCACACAAAGATACTTCTGCCAATACGAGGTATGTTATCTGCTATTTTCATAGATATGCTAATTGAGCAATAATATGTGATAAATTTCTTTGAAACTCCATAAGGTTCTTAGCAATTCTCTGTCTTAATCATTTCTCATATTTCCTTTCTAATTAATCATGATTGCAAAATATATGAGATTTCTTACATTCATTTCCAGGCAAGTTTTAGCTCTCAAGGCATTTACACATACCGCAGAATATGACAATGCTATTTCCGATTACTTTCGCAAGCAATATAGTTCAGGAGTTTCTCAACTAACTTTAAGATATGGAATGAATCCACATCAAAAACCTGCACAGATTTTCACTACATTAGAAAAGTTGCCACTAACCGTCGTTAATGGTTCTCCTGGATTTATCAACTTGTGTGATGCACTCAATGGATATCAATTGGTTAAGGAATTAAAAGCAGCTCTAGGTTTACCAGCAGCTACTTCCTTTAAACACGTCAGTCCAGCAGGAGCAGCTGTTGGTGTCCCACTAGATTCAAATCAAGCAAAATTGTGCCAAGTTGATGATCTTCTGGATATACTGACCCCGCTAGCGAGTGCCTATGCTCGTGCTAGAGGTGCTGACAGAATGTCAAGTTTTGGTGATTTTGTTGCTTTGTCAGACCCTTGTGATGTTGCAACTGCTAGGATCATATCTAGGTATTATAATTGCATACCTAAATTCTCATTAAATTAGTATTAGCAACATTTATATAACGTTTACATACATGATTTATTTCTTCTTTTTATAGAGAAGTCTCGGACGGTATTATTGCTCCGGGATACTCCGAGGAAGCTTTACAATTATTGAAGAAAAAAAAGAATGGAGGATATTGTGTTCTTCAAATTGATCCCAACTATGAACCTTCTCCATTGGAGCGCAAAACATTGTATGGTCTCACTCTGGAGCAAAAGCGCAATGATGCTTTCATTGATAAGAATACTTTTGGAAATGTTGTGACTAAATCAAATAACTTGCCAGAAAGTGCGATTAGGGATTTGATTGTAGCTACCATCGCTTTGAAATATACACAAAGTAATTCTGTTTGCTATGCCAAAGATGGCCAAGTAATTGGAATCGGAGCTGGTCAGCAATCGAGGATTCATTGTACGAGACTCGCTGGCGACAAAGCCGACAATTGGTTTGTGTAAAGCTTATAAAATAATTTCTAAAGATTTTCATGTCTTCAACATTTCCTTGTACATATTTTAGGTGGCTTCGCCAGCATCCAAAGGTTACAGGAATGAAGTTCAAGAAAGGTGTGAAACGGGCTGAAATTTCCAATGCTATCGACAATTACGTGAATGGTTCTATAGGAAAGGACATGGATGAAGCCGCTTGGGCATCTTCGTACGACGTGGTTCCTGAAAAACTCACAGAAAATGAGAGACTCCAATGGATCAAGAAATTGGATAATGTCGCTCTGAGCAGTGATGCTTTCTTCCCATTCAGAGATAATGTTGATAGAGCTCGACTGGTAAGGAAATAGTAAGCGGGTCATAAGAATACTTGTATTTTCTATTTCTTTTTTTTTTTCATTACAGAGTGGCGTCAGATATATCGGAAGTCCGGCTGGATCAACGAATGATGACGTCGTTATTAAAGCTTGTAATGAACATGGCATTATTCTGGCTCATACCAGCTTGCGTCTCTTTCATCACTGAATTATTTTCGGAATATATTACGTCTCTATGCATTAGCAAGATTCTTTAACGCATATTAGTGGATAATTTAAATTTGTAAATGTATTTTCATGTAATGAAAGTCACCGTTATTCTTTATATTACTGCATATGTGTTTATAGTTTAGTCGAATCTCGAACACATAGTGTTAAGCTGAATTATTCCGATACTTTATATTTTCTTAATGATATTATTTACACTGTATTTTCATACCTTTTGAAATATAAGATCGTGGTTGTTACAACATTCCTTACTCTCCTGAATTTATAAAATGATAATACTTCCTGCACATTATGATGGAGCAATGTAGTAGGCTAGTGTAGTAGCGTATTCGTAGTTGTGTGATGCACAAGCATTTACAGCGTACATCGCGTTCATTGACGCTCTGTGGCTTTTGGCTGCTGTGTAAAGTGTTCGAAATTTTGAATAATAAATAAAATTGAAAGTAGACGATAATTGCAACGTAATAAAATGAGTAATTCAACTATTTCTGATCAATCCCTCATGGATAAATCCATGCGTAGCGTATTCGGTAAGAAATTTATTATTTATTCTGAAAAATTGGAATGTATATATGAAGACGTATAACCTGCAGGAATAAAACCCCTTTTTTTTGCAGTCGGGAATATCCCGTACGAAGCCACAGAAGAAAATTTGAAGGATATATTCAGTGAAGTTGGACCCGTTTTATCTTTTAAGTACGTGTATTAGAATTACAAGATTTTTACAGTAAACTTTCTTTTAAGGTTAACCCGAAATTGGTTCTATGTATGTTTGTTATGAAAATTCATAATAAATCACATTTCTTTTTATGAAATGTTTTTGTTTCGCAGATTGGTATTTGATCGAGAGACAGGAAAACCAAAAGGCTATGGGTTCTGCGAATATAAAGATCAAGAGACAGCTCTTAGTGCTATGAGAAATCTAAATGGTTATGAAATTGGTGGACGAACATTACGTGTAGATAATGCGTGCACAGAAAAAAGTCGTATGGAAATGCAAAGTCTTTTACAAGGACAGAATACAGAGAATCCATATGGAGAAGCTGTACAGGCTGATAAAGCTCCAGAAGCAATAAGCAAAGCTGTTGCTTCGTTGCCACCTGAGCAGATGTTTGAACTTATGAAACAAATGAAATTGTGTGTTCAGAACAATCCAAACGAAGCTCGGCAAATGTTGTTACAAAATCCTCAGCTTGCTTATGCATTGCTTCAGGCTCAAGTTGTTATGAGGATAGTTGATCCTCATACTGCAGTGAATATGTTGCATAAAGCAAATCCCATTCCAGGAGTGATAATGCCTTCAGATAAACCAGCAATGCATCCTATTGTACCACGGATAGAGGAACCATGGGCTCCAAGTAGACCTGTGCCTGCTGCCAATCCATCAGCTCCTATCTTTGCTGGTATGATACTTCACTACTTGATCAATTCTAGTGCAATGTTAAAACAAATGATTTTTCTCCTTCTAGGGCAAGATGTAGATCTTCGTACATTGGACAGACAAATGGACCCAAGATTGGCTAGGATGGATCAGGATCTGAGAGGTCCTCCGCAAAGTCAACCTACACCTGTAAATGCTCCTCCTGTTATTCCACCTGTAGCCGATCCCAGGGGACCAGGTTTTAATCTACCTGATATGTTAGTATTTCACCATATGATAGACTTTAAATTTGCTGGAGCAATTCAATAGATTTGCCCTTTTTTGCAGCACTCTTCCTGCGGAGGGAGTTGAGAGGTGTTATGCTTATCCATGTAATAATTAGTATGAAATATTGCAATTCGTGTATTTAACGTTTTTCTTATTTTAGTTTTTGTCGCGATCCGAGAGCCGACCGCTTCGGTCGCGATCCACGAGATCCGCGTGATCCAAGGGTGCCGGTGGATCCAAGAATTACTAAAGCCACTCGTACGTTTTTAATGATCATTTTTATATTGCAACATATTGTCACAATATAAAACCTAATTATTGTTTATTTAGCAGCACCAGCACCAGTTGTACCTCCTGCTGTTCCACGACCTGTAGCAGCTCCAGTGGTACCTCCTGTTGTGGTGCCTAACGTCACTACAACGGGACCTTCACTCGCTCTGGCGGCCTCCAGCAGCAGTGCTACTTCTAGACTGATGGCTGGAATGTCACCAGCTGGAAATATACCTAGCGGTGCATCGGATCAAGAAAAGGTACGTTTTTATCGTGAATCAATTATAACTAGTTGGTATAGTACACATATTTTTGAAAAGTACTTTATTGATACAAATTAAAAAATAAACGTATCGTTACATACATTTGTCATGTTGATTAGAAAAATTAAACTGTCACTCAATAATTAATTTCGTATACTGTGCAAATTTGTTTATCATTTGATTTGTCACTACAGGCTGCTTTGATAATGCAAGTATTGCAATTATCAGACGAACAAATTGCAATGCTACCACCTGAACAAAGGCAGAGCATTCTTGTGCTGAAGGAACAAATTGCAAAGAGCACGCAGCGTTAACTAGTCGCTGGTGAATTGAAAAAATAATTCCTGTGTATGCAGCACGTGGTATACTGTTACTATCTACTAATTCTAAGCCTAAGGCAGTTGTATGAAAAATAAAATATAAATTCATAACAAGGATTATAAACTTTAGAGATACTGATGAACAAAAAATATAATACTCAGTAAAACGAAAAGTTGAATACTGTCGTTACCTTACTATTACTTATCATATGACTTATAATGTGGTTTTGGTGTAAGTCGACCGATCACCTTTGGTTCACAGCAACTGTTTTCATTATCCTCATTTTATTTGGAGTTCTAGTCTGCTTTTGTCTTATCATCCGTTATAATTTTTAATTTATTTCGGATTACTCCGCCACCTATGATCTCTTCAAAGCTGAATGGCTTTTGACACTCTACATCCACGTATAGTTCTATGTCATAAGTATCGTTGTACTGATCCTGTAAATACAGAGGGGTTGCAAGATGTTATGTCAATAGAATAATATGTGAGTCGTAATGGTAATCTATAAAAATTATTGTCATGTAATGACTTAGCTCATACCACAATCTTAGCATTTAAGATTCCATCATCTAGTGCAGAACCAAATGCTTGGTGAAGCAGCTTGGTACTTGGTGAAAGAGGCTCAATGTTGCATACCCGAAATTTGAAGCATATAATGGGAACTTTTAACCATTCTTCTTTTAAAGTATGGACCCTGTAAGCAAAAATAATGAGTAAAAAGTTCGCGTTAACATAATTAATATTCGGATGATAAATTAGTACACTTACATAAGGGGTGTTATATAGTCTTCGTTCCCGAAATCAACGAATCGTACTTTAACTGTATCATCCTCTGAATTGTTAGTCGATTTGCAATCAATAATCAGACAACGATACCATTCTCCCTTCCACTTCGCACAGCAGGGTATATCTGAAGACATGTCAAAGATCAAAATCAGTTAAAATCAGAACAGAGATTCATTGATTTTTATTTTCAACAATACATACTTGGTTCAATATTTTGAAGAATTGGTTGTTCTTTGGCTTCTGTTTGCATAGTTTCATGCATTTTTACATACGCATCCAAATGTTCTCTTAATTCCTGTCAAGTAATCAGAAAATTGTTAATGTTAACTGTATCGATATAAAGAATTGTTTGAAGTATTCTTCAAGTATCAAAATATAGCATTTGAATTTAAACACCTGTACAGCTGTAGTTATGTGCGCAAAGAAAACGGGAAACTCAGCAACGTATACGACTCTTACTAGAAGTGTTGTAAGACTTTGGGGAATGGTTACTGATTCATATTGTGGAATAGAATTGTCCAAGCTTTCATCTTGCGGAGTAGAAGCGACAAACAAATCATTGTCTTGGTCTTGGGAACAATTCATATTCATCCATGAAATAGCTTCTAATTGTTCCATCCTGATATTAGTACTTGAGTCAGAACTATCACAGTCCGTGTTTGGCAATGTGCCCAGAATAACGACATCAGAAACATCTTTTTCACTATCCAAAGATTCTGTTGAACACTTTTTACAATCAGATTTGGATCCTGTGGATTCAATAGAAGTACTCTTGTTGTTGCTAGTGTTGATATTAACGTGCAATTCATTCACGAGATAAGAGATCAAATCTGTTCTCTTTGGGTGCAGCAATTGAATGGAAATCTGAAATTGATCGTTATATGCACTCGTTCCTACACTGTGATCTTTGAATAGCAAAAAGTGTATACATGTTAACATACGATATTATGATCGGGATTTCTCTTTATTAATTTCACTTTGAATTCCTTGTCGACTGTAAGCGCATGTATTCTATCCAAATCATCAGATTCCCACTTTCCATCTTCTTCACCCTGTAACGTGAATAATTATGCTAGTAAATTGACTTTCCGATTAAGAGCAACTGTCAAAGTCTGCTGAATCCATCTTACTGATTCTAGTGAATCAACGTAACATTTTGTACATTGAATCGGTATGTGTCCCAGAATAACTCGCTTTGTCAATGTACCAATTTCGCAATCTTCTACGTTGCCGTAATCAACGAATTCCACCTGATAATGATATAACACAAATATAAATAAAAATTAATATTCCATAAACAATGAAAAAAAAAAATAGAATAATTAAAAGAAATAAAAACCTGAATGATATCATTGGGCAATAACTTTCGGATAATACCACGGTACCACAATTTATTATTATGGTACTGAGCAATACATACGTCACCTACAGTCCACATTCGATCATAAGATTTTAATGACAAGTCCTTGTATTCGTTCTTCAAAGTTTTCTCAATGAACTCCAACGTCTTTTTGTCTAAAAAAAAAAGTGGTGGAAATATTTTTCATGGTTGAATACACAAAACTAACTGGACGATATGTGAAAGTAAAAAGTTATACAAATTCGTACTTTGTTTTTTGGAGTGCAAATATATAGCACCTTCATAATCAACATACGTTGCAATTCCGATAAATTCATCTTCTTGTATAGGCACTGCAGGAAGCCAGGCGGCCATTTTAGGTGGCAATGGAACATTTTTCCTCGATACCAAGTACGATTCTTCTTCAGTACAACCTGGTGAATTACTGCGACTATTGCCGTTCGAAAAGCAAATGTTGTGAACGTTGCTCAAGAGCCACTCATTTTCAGAAGTGTCAGAAGTACCAGACGTGTCTTGCTTTTGTCTTATTTCCTTCCGGAATTCCACGGCGAGGATTTTTCTCTTCTCTTCCATTTTTCTATAATTATTAATTAAAGTGGAGAAACAAATTTGGTTAATGCCGTACGAAATTGTTCTGTAAAATACTACAACATACGCTCTGTCTGGCAGAACAACGCCTTCCTCGATAAGCATCTCAGTAACAGAGTTCATAATAGTTTTAGTTGCAACGAAAGGTCCATCGGTTTTTAATTGTTTTATCCAAAGGTCAACCGGGATAGTATCATCTTCATCACACTTAGCCTAGAAAGTATCATTATGAAATGGTTACACTTTGCTGTGTTATCAGCTATATAAATCCATACTTACCAACTTGGCTATGTAAAACATATTGCTCTGATTCATCTCGATGATTTCCTTTAATTTTGAGCAAGAATAGGAAGGCCAAGAATTAGTACCGCCGCAAGGTAGAATTCCAAAAAGTTTAACTTTGAAGATGTTGGACGGTGTCTTCGAGAATTTGGGGTGAAGAATGTCAAGGCTTTTAATGGGAACGACTTCGCGAATTCCCGTATCATAAAAGAATACTTTTGCAGTATCATTCGACATGATATTTAGTATCTTCACACGGCAATATCGCTTGTCAAGGGTCGAGTAAACTACAGCTGAGTCGCCCTCCACCCAAACCTCATGCGAAACAACATGACTTTTACTGTAAAACTGTTGCATTTCTTCTTGCATTTTTAAATATTGCTTATGTTGCAATGAATCAGTCACATAGATGGAATCTGGAGAGTCTACCATAACGACATCTACAGCCATTTTAAACGGATCTGAATCACTTTCGGCTACTGGTAACGTTTCAAGATTTGGAGCCAGAGCTTGTGGCAATGTTGTTTGCGATACAACGGCGTGCTGCTTTTTCTTGTTCGATTTCTTGCCTATCTTAGGAACAACTAGCTGTTGTCCATTAGCTTGCATCATATCTCTGAACGAGTAACACACACATATATATATATATAAAATGCGTGAATAATTTTGTATGTAAAAGCCTACTTTGAGTCAGTCTTACACAAGAGATATCGCAGTATCCTGGTCTGCTATTATTTCGTTGAAATTAACACTACCATTAATGAAGACCATAACTTCATAAGAGTACTGTGTTTTGCCAAGTGCAATAAGGTTGATTTTAGTATTGCATAGATACTGTTTCATGTACTCAACCGCATGCGTCTTTCTCTCTTCGTCTAATGATTCCACGTCCTTCAGAGATACTTGAATTGCCTGCGATTAACGTGAGATTAATATTTTTTTAAATTTGATAAATGTACCGATATGTCTTACTTGTGCTGCACAAGTCATAAATTGAGACGGTATTTTTCGTATAACATCGTATCGCATTGCTCGTTTGTAGCCATAATCGACGTAGAACACCTCGACAATTTTGTCACCAGGTATACTGCATACTCTGCAGCGATACCATTTGTTGTCTGTGTAGGGTGCGGCGCACGGCATTCCTTCAAAATAACAATAAATTATACGGTTTCCAAAAAGTTACCCTAAGGGAAACTGAAACACCGTCAGAACTTACCTACGGATGGAATATGAATAATGCCTTTACTCACACCCTCGGTTTCAAAATAATTTGTCATGCGTTCTTTGAGTTTCTCAAGATACTGAAGACTTTTGCCTGCCTGGTGAATAAACGTAACTCAATATCATAAGCGCGATTGAGCCTAAGTTATATTGATTGACAATGGTATACCTTTTGTACGTAGAACAATTGAAGAGACAGAACGCATTTACAAATCACAGAGTAGTATTTCTCCAGTGGTAAGTCTTCGGAATAGTACTTACGGATGGATTGGGGGTTGGTTTTCTTAAATAAAAAAAATCTCTTGTGACATAAATCCATAAATAACGTTACAAGTCATAACCCAAAGTTATATTACGTTTAAGAGTAATTCTTAATATAAGTACCTGTAAAGTTTCTCGTGAGATCATATTACCGAACCCAAGGAATAGCAGGAAGTCTCTGACAGACACTGACTCGGTGCCATCGCTCGATGGATTTGTACACATTTCTACTTGATAAGTATCGCCTACGATATCAACGATATGTATATTCACCATTCTGTCCACTCTAAAATAATAAAAAATGTAAATGAATATTTATTTTGCTATTGCTCGAGATAGAAGTATTCACTGAATAAGCTTGAAGGACATTAATCAATGTTTCGTTCATTGACATATGGAAGACTGATAATTACCCTTTAATTATGCGATACATTTCGTTGCGTGCGTCATGATGCCACAATAAACCATCCTTTGGTACGATATCGAACAAGGCACATTTTATGACCAGTGGTGGAATTGCTAACAATTTTGGAGACAATTCCTGAATACTCGAAAGCGAAATATTTTTTTCTGTGTTTCCATAGTCAATGAAATGCATATCACATGTTGTAAAGTTGTCCTGCTTTACGTTGATACTTATCAGTCTAGCACGATTCCAGTTTTGATCTTTCGATGATTGTACGGCGTATAATTTGGCTGTGAAATGAATTAATGTTCTCTGTTGTTATCAATTTAATTAGATACTATTAAATTAAAATACGTGACATTTCAGGAACTTACAAATTGTCAATTTGTATGCTTGCATATCAACGACTTTCATAATCTGAATATTCTTTCTTACTTCTGAATGAAGATTGTAATTGCTTATTGGCAAAACATAAAATGATGTTGGATCGTTAATGTAGGTTACTTTGGCGAGTAAGCAGCTTCCTTCAGTACAATAAATCACACAGAAATGATACGTGAATGAAAAATTATGGTGCATAGTAAACGTATACGACAATCACGTTTTTTAACCAACGAAATTATATACCTTTGGTCAGTTCGGAATTGTTTGATTTTGACTTTTTGACAGGCACATTTTCTTTCACTGCAGGAGGACACTTATTGACCGGTTCTGATATGCTAATGATTTCTTCAACAAAATAAACAGTATTATAATTAATAACGTAATACAAAGTTAATTTCAAATAATAAATCACAATTACTCTTATTACTTTGAACTTCCTCCTGATTTACTGGCTCCAACTCATAATCATCAGGAAGATGCTTAACCGTGTATAGTCTAAGACTAGCAGCCTGTGGTACCTGAACTTGACAATGAGTTTTAATGGCTTCCACGATGGAGTCGTCAATCTTCAACCTGAAGCACAAAAATATCCTTACACTGAATTCTATATCAGTCAATGATTCAGAATAATATCGTACGAGATCGTATCCTCCTCTGAGATAGGATCTTGTATGAGGTGACAGGGTACATCAGCCAGATCTTCCAATTTTTCAATGACTTCCTTCAAGTTCACCTTGTCAAGACTCTCCTTAACGGAAGCAGCCATCTACGCAAGAAACAATAAATTACTTAATTCTCAAGACAATCTCCCCCGCACAATACTAAAAGAGCCTTGAGATAAACACCAGCAACCCCGACTGAAGCATATCCTCCTGCATCTCGAGCTGATCCTCGATCTCCTTGAGATTCCTCCTAAGCTGGTGTCGCTGTCCGTACACCTTGTCAACAAGTTCCTTCTCGACATTCTGCAATACACCATGAAGTAGACAGAAGTGTTGATTTATAGAAGCTTCAACACCTTCGCTGTTCTGCAGAACGTTCGGAAACATCTGAGCACTCTTAAGTTTCTGCAATCAAAGAAAGAAGAGAAAAGTGAGACGCGAAATTGATCTGGTGCAGTCTATGAGCTAAAAGGTAATTAAAAAACGCAAGAGTAGTACTGCCCAAGTTCGGACAAGACTCTCATCCTGCGTACAAAGAGAATCGTAGAAAATGAAAGTAACGAGAAAAATAAAAGAAAAAGAAAGAAAGAATATTCCGGACAATTACACGACGGAGGGAAGCCAGTACAAGGCATGCGAGGTAGGTGAGAGGCCGTAGGCCTCGCAAAGCAAACGAGGACAACCTCCTCATCCTTCCCATAGCACGGATGACTCCAGTGCGAGAGCGGGACAAGCTAAAAGACAGCAGGCAACCAGAAGGTAGTTTGGAATGGCAGGGAGTAGGCAAGTCGTAGTGGGCAAAGCGATGCTCAGTCTTTCTTGTCGCAACGAACGGTAACCACGCTCTTAACTTGACTATCTGTAGGAATAGTAAGGTAACGAGGAATCACGAGGACGACATCAGAGTAAAAGTGGAAGTAGCCTGGGAAGGAGGCATCGTCATTTCGCAGGAACAATGTGGTTCGCGAGTAACTCACATCAGTTTCAAGTACGCTAGTCCATTGAGCCAGACGGAATAGGAAGTATATAGTGAAGAGCGGAAGTAACTAGGGGAATAATGAAGTTTTGTCATTCCCTGCTGTTATTAGTCGGTGCGGAGATTCTACTGCCAGCGACCGGTAAGTAGAGATTGAACAAGTCCAAGAAGATGGCATCTATTAGATGTAATATTTATAGTTCTTATAATTGCGTCATAGACAGATTGATAAGATTTTTTTTCGCCTAACACGTCGTCGTAACAAAATCTCAAAATCGAAGTGGCTAATCTAACCACGAACAGCGTGTTCCGGTTTAGTCGTACTTTAGCGAGCGACGCGTTAACACGACGTGGAGCGTCGAGGCGGTTTCGTCGAGTGCAAATGAACTGTTAAGAAATACCTTGTATTGACTCTTGTTATAGGGCGAGAACGACGCCGTGCGTTCTTATTATATTTGTAAGGCATGTATCGTATAGAAACATAAAAACGAAATGGACATTAATTTTCGTTCGTATGAGAGTTCATTGTCCCCAATTCGTTTCCCCAGCAATTTCTATATGTAGTGTAGCTTGATAGTTGTAGCGATAAAAGTGACGCTATTAGCAGTTGCTCAAGAATTCTCAGTACAGAAGGATACACGAGATCTCTTGGAAATGTGAGAAGTAGTAGCAGCAGTAGCTTCCAGAGGTAGAAAAGTATTAAGTATGGAGAGACCCCGATGCAGTTAAAATCTTCCAGCGAGAAAATTCTCGTCACCTTCTTCTCGTTTGGCAGGACTTGTCGCTCGCTTGAGAACGCAGAAGAGGCAATGCGGGAACGATAAGGCGGACGGTACGGCTATTGAAGAAAGGCATTGCTTTGAAACTTTTCTTACATAAAGTGTATGAAAAGTAGCGTGTAGGATGAAGAATACTCCTGTTGGCTGCTTTATGCCAAAGAAACGCTTAGCAGGCATCCTTGACGAAGTAAGTCGCGAGGTCTCACTGTGTTCAGTTAAACCTTAAGTACGTGTGAATTAATTAAGCAGAGGTCATGGATGCTGCTGATACACTGTACCTCGAAGAGAGGCACACTCGTTTCAAAATGGGACCAAAAGAAACTAGGATGCGAACCATGATTATGATTCGTTCACCTAGTTCCTGCAATGTGTTATTCCCTGGAGGCATAGCATTTGAATAGAGAAAAGGAGTGGTCCAAGTCATCTTCAGGGAATTTTGACGAAAATGCTACATCTTGAAATGGACCCAATCGTCCATCAAGTAAATATGAAACTGAGGCAGATCAGTATTGAAAACGATACGAAGAAATAAAGTTATAAGGAGTATAGGAGGATGTTTGTAGAGTCCAAAGATGTTCTTTTGGAACGTAAAGGGCGTTGCCAAGAGAGTCAGTATAAAAGAAGGGCTTACAATTAGAGTGATCTAACGAGGTATGCTGGTCCTTCAGGACACAGAATACTGTAGTGTATACAGAGCTGAAGCAATTCAAAGAGTACGTTAGGTATACTGTCACCTTGTGGAATACGATCGATATCATTATTTTTGGTGACTATCGCAGCGTCTTAATGATCTTGAATCTGTCTCGGGGCTACGCCCCAGGTATGGAAAGTCATGACGAATTAACAAGGGGCATTGTCTTACATCCCGTGCCCTGGTTACGACTCACCATGTCAGATGACGGTGTCGGTGTAATAACGATTGCTACTTGAGAGACTCGTGAGTATATCGTGTGAGCGTTTTATTCATCTGGTAGATATTCTATTGGATTCTACTAGACTAAATAGTACACATATGAATTGTTGGACCTGATTACAGGCACAATTTTTAACCTATACCAATCTATACTCACTTAGCTGTATGTGCTCTGTCTACTTGTATGCCTTCCTTCCTGCTTGCCCTGGAAAATTAAACCACTCGACGAGTCCTCGAAGAACTCGAAACTCGTAGAGTGGATGTCGACGATATTCAATAAATCGATAATCCTGTGCTGACTTCCTGGGAATCTCTCCGTAGGACAGTCTGTCTCTCTTCGATTCAGTCAAGACCTTATTTATCTAATAACTTGCAAGCGAAGACAGCTGCTTTTTTACTTTTACTTCCTCTACCGCCGCTTCTTCGACATCTTCTTACTCCTCGCTTTTCTTTTTCTCTTATGCTGCTGCAGCTTAATTATACCGTGCAAATAGCCAGAGCGATACTAAGTCATGCTTGTGTGATCTTGACGTTGGTGCAGTGGAGTCATTTGTTTCGTGAAATATTTTCGAGTAGTCTGCTTTAACAAAACTGATATTTAAATCTTTATTCTTTCACGGCTACGACGAAATACCTTGTTGCGATTTCGCAGATGATTCAGGATATTTTTCTTATAATTGAACTAAGAACTAAGAGTGTATCACAGCAGTGCGCATAGTAAAGTGTCGCGAAGGATGCTGAATCGAGTTGGCTCAACGATAAACGAGAGCAAGGCTGTGTGATCCTTGTAAGAAAATAATTCTTTGAAAGCCGATCGAGTGCGTCAACTGAACGACGGAGTCTCATGCGAATCAGGGCTGAATTTATCTTCCAATAGAATATTACGATCGTTGAGTTTACAGTCTTAGATGATTCTATGGGGAAACTAGATAAAGCGAGGTTAGGAGATTTTCAACGAGCTCAACTCCAGAGAAATGCTATTCGAAGAATATAGCTCTATATACAGGTAGACACTCAGGTTTACAATTAGATAGGGAGTCGGATAGGTAGATAAAAGTGGACGTTTTTAATTTTGACCTGAATAGTAAAAAAAGGAAAAGCTTAAGGTAAAATATAATTAATAGAAAAAAATTTAATTCTCAGGCTAAGAGATACGACTGACTGTATCGCTAAGCGCGAATATCGCAGAGCGATAACGTTCGGTAACAATCGAAAATCCCAGCCGGAAGCGAAGAGTGATTGAGTATTTTGTGTTTGCTTTGCCGGAAAAAATTCGCGTTACTCTCCGCATGCGGATTAATATACCGATTGGATAAAAATAAAGGACAGTTGAGTACAATATGCAGCGATGTCTCGTTATTGGTTTTAGCCCCGTTTTTATTATTTTCGAATCGCTTTTGATGTCCGCGAACCTGAACCCCCGGGACATATCCAGAACGGAAATAAACCGTAACTGCGTTCCTTTCGACGGGCTTTCGATTCCATCTTCGATCCGATGCGACGTCGCGACGCCAGTACGACGGCATGACGTATACCTGTATGCATCACTTATATATGTCCTTTTCTCTTTTTTATCTATTTACCTTTGTCCTTTGATATGATTTTATCCTTCCATTTTCCACAGGACTACTATCCTTGCCTCTACCTGTTTCACGTATAGAAGCAACACAACGATTCCTGCCTACCGTACAGCGACATGCAATCTTGCATTCTGCATACAGCGCACATATCGACGCAGTCTTGTGGTTGACGCCACATCGAGAGTTCGAGCATGACAATGTCCCCATGTAGAAATCACGAGGGCGTGAACGGAGTTATGCATTACAGTTGACTTTGCAAGTGCACAAATATTTGAATGTGCTTCTTGCCTACGTACAAACTGGGTCCACAACTGTATTTTAGGAGAACGGAAAACCTGTATTTTAGGAGACATAAAAATCCCTGACGCTCGTTCAAGTCTTTTCGAACTATTTCTATATGTACAAGGTTACAGAATTTCTCGTGTTAAGAAAGATATCGTATTGGAAACAGGTCGGATCAAAATGCTTGCCTATTATTTTTCTAGACTAGCTACGTGAATAGATTAAAAATAAGGAACAAATGGAGTCGCTATAAACGAACAAGGAGTATTATTAATGCTGAATTAGTTTCAATGAGTTAGTCATGTTCGGTAGGTAACATAGGTGTTTGCTCGTTACTGAGAATAATATATATCAGCTACTCCATATATGATATACGAGAGAAATATGCAATAGAGCTCGTGTAATTTACTCAAGACAAACAAGGCTGGTGATACGTATTGTATAATGTGTAGAGATTAGCATGAGGTGAATGTACGGAAAGTCCTTCTATATTTATTAAAAAGTTTATTACAATCTGAGTCAGTGATTCATTGCCAAAGAGCAAACAAGAATCACGAGATACGATATGACCAATGGCACACGAGCCGTATAATGGGAATAGGACGACGATGACGAAGAAGAAGAAAAACAACAACACAACAAGCAACTCTACCTCTTCCGTAAGGGAAAAGGTATCTCGCATATTTTTCCTCTTCTTAGAGGTTCTTCAAATTACTTTCTGCAAACTATACCAGCAGCTCGATCATCAAAGTCGAGCGAACCAGAAGGAAAAATTTGTAAAAGTTTTCTCGATCAGAAATGAGACTGACTAGATGGCTGTTGGTACCTATTTTCTGAGAAGGTATCTTTCGCGCGGTCTCTTCAACCTAAGAGCTAGGACGAAAATCGCCTTATCGAGTTTCCAATGGACAACCACGGCGCTCTGACAATCACGTAACCTTGACTCGATCAAAGGAGCCTTGTCTCTAATTACCTCGCCGAGGTACTGGAAGTGCCTGTCTAGGAAAATACCGAGGTGAATATATATAACACAGCCGGCCCGAGGACACGCGCCAGCCAGTTAACCAGCCGGCTAGTCAGACAGTCATAATGCTATGTTGACACTGCGAACCAGTTCGTCTACGTATTTCCTCTTAGACTTCTCCTTCTTTTCCAATCTCTTCGATTTCCTCAATCTCTCATGCTTTCTCGCTCTATCACTCTCTATACTTATAATCACACGGAAAAGACGCGTTCTCACGAGTAATTTCATAGTTCGCGGAAGCGATTCGTCTCGTGCATATAGCAAGTTCTCTCTTACGTATACACGCTGTATCTTTTAAGTCTGTTTAATTGTCTCGTCTTTTTGTTTCCTCTCTGTTTGGAAACGATGATTCGTGGTTTCCTTAATGGGTCTGAAAGGTGCTGACTAGGGTTACGAAGCGTGAAAATCATGAATTACTTGTATTTAAATACAATATTTGCCAGCCGCATTTTTCCACAGGCTTAACAATCGTTCACATTGCAATTTCATAAGGAACAAATAAAAATGAGTGAAATCTATTTCGCTTAGTTTCAGCGTCATCTGCTTCGTTACGAATCTTACGAAATTATTCCTTCATTTTTCATCATTCCTCGTGAAATTATAAAACGAAGAATCGTTAGACTTTCAGAAGATTCCGTCTGGTGCGTTCGAGTAACATTTTGCTTATCTGGGTAAATAATCCTTTTTGTATTACGTCATCAGTCACCTTACGAGTATCCCTTGATGCCCTACAACGGGTACTACCACCGTCGGTTGTCTTGTTATATGGCTGAACAATTAAATCCTTCCTCGCCATATTCTCGCGGGTGCCCGCAAAGTTACGTAAGTTTCCTCGAGACGCTTCTCCACACTATTTCCCCCAACTGTGACGACAATGTCGCGGAACGCAAAATTCACAACGACGTCGTTGGCTGAACTTTGCCGCGTCGAGTAAATCGGGACGCCGCGATGAAATAGCGCCTGCACATGACTCGTCGATAAAGATTCACGTCTCTGCCAGGTCGAAACATCGCGCGACCCTCGCACGTGCTTATGTCTCGGTATATTGTCGTATCGAGTAGAGCAACAAGGAGTGAAAGAAAAAGAAGGAAAAAGCATATGTACATACGAAAGAGAGACAGAGAAGAGGTTAGTTTTTAAAAGAGCATCAGAAGGATCCTGCCATCCTCGTGGTTCCCTTGGAGCGGCAATGAAATTCGAAGTGACAGTTAATTACGCCCGAGATCAACGTCTAAGAGCAAAAGACGCAGATAGTTAATTATATCTAGGCTACGCGGATGCTGGATAGAATGTGGTTGCTGGATATTTTCTTTTATTGAAAGTTTATCGCAGACCGCTCCAATCCTGGGGAAAGGTTTATCTCTGAAGTCAGCGCAGCAATACGTTGTAAGCATTTATACGGATGATTCTTTATGCTACGTTCACACTGTTTTTGTCAGAAAACAGTAATTATGCGCCAACCTCTTCGATAATTCTTACCAAATCTACTTTGCAGCTGTACAATGTTCGAGCAAGTAATCGTAAACGTAACTCACAGTTTTGTAACGATTATGATGGTTCCTAATAGATATATTAAGTTCGAGGTAAATTTACTGGCGAGAAAAATAAGAAAAAAGTGAAAATAACGAATATTCTATATTTAATCGGAAGAATGACGTTGCGTAATAAATTTGAATTTATTTCGAATAAGCCATTTATCCGCGGGCCAAAATTACGCTAGTGGGATCGACGACTTCAAGGCTGTCGTTAGATCCGGTGTGCCTGTGTAGTTTTACGCGACAAGAATATTCGTCTGTGCCAAGCGAAAGCGATGGTGAGAAGGAGCACAGATCGAGCGACCATCTCCCGATCCAGGATGCGAAGGATGAACAAAAAAAATATAGGTATACACAAGGCAAATGGCAAGCAAGAAATACTTCTAATTTTGACCAAGGTTGATCGTATATTTTTTACACATATGTAGTTATACATATTTATATTACATCGGAGTTTTGGCGTAATGAGTAATTTTCGTAGAGCGAATGAAAAAAATAAAAAAAGAATACTAAATATTGAAGCAAGAAAAAAATTCAAACAATAAATGTGAACGTTATGAATTGCTGGTACTAAGAATGAACAATGTCTGCCCACCAGCGACTGGTTAAGTGAGTTTTACGTTTGTAAAGAGATGACGCCATTTCTACTATGTTGGTATATACAGGATATACGTTCAGGAAGAAGAGAATACAGTGGGTGAGTGCCCGTGCGAGTCGCCTGGGAACGTAGGAAGAATCAACAGCCTTTACGTGATCGTTTCCTTTTTCGAGCGTCCAAACGTACACTTTTTATTCAAGTTAGAACCGTCACGCTGCCTTCCCATATTTCCTAAGGCGAAGCACCGCGATACGAAAGCTGACACGTTTTCCGAGGAAAGAAAGAAAATTGAAAGCCGCGCGCGTCCGTCTCGTTGGAGATAATTTCGTTGACCGTGGCAGTGCACTTTTCTGTAGGAGACGTCAAGACTTTATTCTATTTGTCAAAGTCTCTCGTGGAAAGAAGTTTAAAGGTGAGCCAATCTTACCAGAGCATGTTGCTCTCTAGGCATCCTTTGGCTTGTCTACCGACACGTGTACAATTTATGTATATATCAGGGTTTATAAAAAAAACCATGAAATACAGAGATGCGTCAACATGTATTACTAGAATTTTCGTGAAGCCATATGGCACGTCAGACACGTTCGTCAAAGAGATTGAAACGACTAGAATATTTTTAAGAGACGTTTAAGACTGTCATTTACACATCATCGAAGACTAACTTTCAAATGGTGAAAATATCCAAACAATCAAGTTACTCGAATTGGCCTTATTTGAACTACGGGTATAGGGAACTAGTGCGACCGGAGTAGTCGAGTAAGAGACACACCTGTTTCTCAAGATAAATCATAGATACTCGATAGATGGTAGAAGACTCGACCTAGAAAAACTCAGTGGTACTCATGTTACATCGATAGAAAAGATTGATCTATTATATCTGTGAACTGATATGCACAGACCTACCTGCTAAGTTATCTTTAATTCAAGGTAATTTCCTGAGCAAGTCTGACCTTGCTCTAGGAATCCTAAGGGATGTTATTCGCTCTAGCAGGAAGTAAGAGATAAATATTAAATATTAGATCATATGTAATTTGCGTGAATAGCAGAGAGGGAAGACTCGATTAAAGTCAATTAGAAACAGTAGAAACGGCCGTGACCGAAAGACGTACAGAATGACCTATTACCTTTCGCTCTCGCACTATACGTTTTTGGTTTAAGCCCGACATAGCTTACGATTGCGAAATCGAAGGAAGGCCTTGCTACGTTTGAGATAGAAACGTCAAGATAAATACCAAGAGGGAATATATTCAATATTTAAAGATTTCATAGGCACAATGGCGTAGTGACGATTCGCCAAGAGATTTCTTCATTCTATGGTACATATCTTGCCGAGGAGAATGGAAGATGTAAGTCGTAGAAAATCCCTTCGAGTTTCCGCGGAGCATTGGCTGAGCTCTGGTATCGCGAATAGGAAAGTTTAAAGTGATCGTAAAAAGACGAAGGCGTCCTCCGTGCAACCGGGAAGACTTCGAATTTTCCGTTTGCTGGGTCCAAGCACGAGAAGGACATTATCGATATTCGTTCGGACGGTAAAGAAGATCCCTGTATGTTGGTATTTGGCAGGTTGGCACCAGCCGTCAAGGTAAACTTTGCATCAACAACTCTCGAAATCCACGTTGATTCACCATTCTCTCAGGTTACACTTGTCTCATTAGGAAGGGTCGCTGCAACTTCTTTTCGAAATACGTCGACCGCCGTGGCAGATTTTATTGTGTTAAGTGAAATTGCAACAGAGGGTAGTAAAGATGGAGGTTTTAGTAGTTTGTAGCGATGGCTACTCTCGTTTAAAGATACTCGCGGACAATATCTATATGTATGTACATACTTGGTATCTAACGTATATCGTTGAGAAATACCAGGCGAGAGAGAATCTAACTTGAGAAGCGAGTACCTACCGTACCTATGTAGTTGTTCTCTTTTTCTCTCTCTTTCTGTCTTTATAGACCGGAAGAGTGGGGATCAAGCAGCAGTACGACACTAAAATCGAAATTGTTGAAGCCCGCCCGTTTAGCTTTAGAGCCAGAGTTACAGTCTCCCTTCCCCTTTACGTTTTCTTTATCTTTCATTTTCTTTTCTTTTTCATCCACCCTTCGCTGCAATACGAGTTGCTTTTTAACGCTCGCAATACGAATCAAACGAGCACCCGCCTGCCAGGCTAATTGAAACTCGTCTAGGATCGATAAATTTTCGAAATTGAAGATGGAACCAGCTACTAGGTACCTAAAAACCCGTGTCCCGGAAATGACAGGACCTTGGAGAACATCGTGCACGCTAGCAATAAGTACATAGCTGCAACTTCTATCGATCGTACGAGGATCGTAAAGCCATCGTCGTGCCCAATGTCGCGTGAGAAGATGGACGGCTCCTCGGATGTCTGGAATCATATCGTGAAAAAAAAAAAAAAAAATAAACGTGGGACGCTGAGAATCGTTGGGCGTGAAACGACTTTTTTAATTTATGAATTTAATACGCTGCTGTATGAATGAATTATTTCGTATTCAAAGATACTATCTATGGCGATACTCAAAAATTGTATGCAACGCTCTTTATAAAGAGGTCAATGTCGTACGAGAATTTTTACAACGAATGCGCGAAGGTCTGTGTACGAGTTATGCAAGGAACGAGGATATACAATTACACGAGCGTGAAATTATTAGCGTAACAAATGTACGAACGTGTCTAGTGGTATCGGGCTAAGTGAAAAAGCGATTGGATTTTTATTAACAGGAAATGAAAACAAACCAAGAGTGGAGATAGGTGCGAGCATTGTACCGTATTAGGTAGAGGATTTTGCCTTCGAACGCTTGAATAAATGAGACGTAACACTTTCGACTCATCTCCATAATAAGGAAGATTCAATCTTCCTTTAGGAATACCAATGAATTATCTTTTACTTTTGTTCCTTGCTCCTTTTATTTATTAATCTTATGTATTACTATACAAGCTCGTAGTACGTTCGTGTCACTGTGGCTACTACGCTGCAACGCAGTCTTATGGACTATGATATCGTTCATCGAGTCTCGTGTGAACTTTCACTTTTGTGTAGGTACCGACGTATGGAGAACGCGTTGCGACGCTGCGAGCATAGCTGAACTTATTAATTCGTGGTTAATTGCCGCCGATAGGCTGGTCATCAAAATTCGCCGGGAAAGTCATAGCTGGTAAATTCTCACATGGATTATGGGAGACTAATAATCTTTACTGTTTAAGAATCAGAGAACGCTTTTGGTGTTGATCTCATTCTGACTTTATTAGAAATATGTATACTAGTGTTTGTACAGGATGATTTTCGGTATTACGTACGTGGTTCTGAGACGCTCACTATTTAATAGTATCTTTATACCCACGAGGGCGAGAAAGACCGACTTATTGGTAGTCGCGTATGTAAGAGACAACGGGCATTTACGGGACGCTTATTATTATTTATCGTATGCAGAATCGAGTGGATTCACTTTCTCGAATTGCCTAAGCATACTTTTTACTCGCGTACGATTATATGAAAATTATTTTTCAATCATTTCAGCAGTTTCAGATATACTAAGAGTATGCAGCGGTACGTTTCGTTTCATTATTTTATAAAAAAATTAGAACAATATTATCGAAAAAAAATATATATTTTATGAAATTAAGAAATACCAGATTCTCCAAGAACGTATCTTTTCAGCTTTTCGTATGGGTACTTTTTCGGTACAACGCATCGACAAAGTAGAACAGGAACGTCCTGGGGCGTGCATGGTAGATATACACGTAGTCGGAGCTGAATCCGAGTAGGTAAGTTAAAGGCAAGAAAGGTGCAACAGGTTAGACTCGCAGGGGTCGTCGCTAATGCGTCTGCATTATTCATTGCATGATTTGTAGTAAGTTAGATCGTTAAAACAGATTCCTTGGTATAGACAGAGTGGAATTATAGGTTCGGGATTAGAAATGCATTCGGATTAGGATAATAACGGGATACATATACGTGTACGATAGTGATTCGTGTACATCTTCAGGAAGCGAGTGTTACGTGGAAATACACCTGGATGTGAATATTTATCATTTGCTGATAGTTGTGGTTACCAGTTAGTTGTATACATATATATATCAACGTGCGGTAACCATAGAGGAAGAGACGAGGTCGACGTCGTCGTCAGGACGATTAACGTCGTCGAGATTTCTCCGGTTGCGGTGACATCGTAAACGGATTCTAAGATTGGGATACGTGGCTTTCAATTATCAGTAGGAGGATACGATAATTAGAGACCGCGAAATAGCGGCCTGTGGCTCGAAACCCGTTCGTGTGCCATCTCGTTATTTCCACGAGGAAATTTAATGTCTCTCAATACATTATAGAATAATCCATCCAGAATCGTATGACTCGACTTGTTATTGCAAATATACTATAGACTATATAGTTAATGTATACGAGAAAACATGTAATGTGTGTAAAATCCATATACGTTATTTTTACACGACGAGAATTTACGAGTGAGAAGAATTTCTAAAGAGCGTCTATCAGAGTCAAACAGAGAAATTCAAGCGTTACTACCCACGTGGATTTATCTCGAGACATTCTCATTATATTGATTTCAGCATGAAAAAAAGAGCCCCGAAAGTACACATGGGAATAAAGTCTCGAGGTTTTTAAGGCTCTGAAATAAATCCTCGCGAATTTATTCCTGCCAAGGACTCATTGGCAGAAGTGAGAACAGCAAAAAAAGGACTGTAAGCAGTGGATGATATTCAGAAGTTGCTGCCGGGGATGAAAGTAAATAACAGCCAGTGTTCACCTGCTGTTTGATATATACGTAACACAGTGCGATATCAGTCTAGTCGGCGGTGGTCAACTCGAGCGATGAATGCTAATGAACATAATTGCTTAGGTAATCGAATTAAAGACTTTCCCCGCGAAGCTAATTTAGGCGGGTAGTCATATTTACAAAAGACCTACGAGAAATCCATCAAAGGACGTATCGCCATGACGAGGACGTGTACTCGTCTTCGGTAGAAGCACATTGGAACGACACGCCGTAGCTACAAATCACATTCAATGACTTTCTCAAGAACCATCCAAATACAGAGTATCGAGTGTGTCACTCGGCTATGCCTTGCTTGAGAATGGCCTTAAATCAATTACGAGTAAACATGAATGGAAGTTTTGCGACTGCTAAGTAAAACGAGGTATCCATGAAACAGTCGCGGATCAAATGGACCTTCGAGAGCCGTTAGTTTCGTTAACACGTACGTGCGTGTCATGCGTTTTGTACGAGTAGGAAGTTTGAAAAAAAAAAAGAAAGAAAACTACGAGGACGCCTGTTTGTCTGGCAAAGGGAGAAATAAAGTGCGCACCTTGCAGAGGCGAAACAAAGAACAAAGCGACTCGTTCCTGTGTATTATAAAATATATAAAATAGCGTATAATAGCAGCACACGTTATACATTCTGCGCCACGGTGATGGTTATAATGTTTTATAACGGTCATTACGTGCGTGGCACATAGGGAAGTCTAGCGCGCGAGAAAAGTGTACGTTGTAAAAAAAATCTTTAGCTGAAGTCACGCGAGGTTTTCTAGTGCCGAGTCCTACGTGACACTGCGAGCGAAATAAGGCTGAATGTATTTTCAAAATCGTGTAGGACAATTTTGTTGTCGATAATATAGGTACCTACTCCTTTCTAAGGTATATAGATGACATAATTTAGTGCATGGTAGATACGCAGTCACGCTGTTGGACAATATCGATCTCAAGGTACTTTAATGTCGGTAACACGTCCTGGTGACACTGGTAGGTATAAGCAATAGCATACGACTGGAAGTTAGGAAGTGGAGGATCAGACAGAAGAGGAAGCTAGAGAGAATAAACGATGTAAAGAGGAAGAAGGATGAGAGAGACGAGAATCAGATTCTTAAGGTGAGAATGAGATTTGTATGCATTGCAGCATTTATTACGGTACGTCAACTCGATTCAGCTCCAGGAAGTTTGGGTACGGGGAGATAGGGGGGATGTTACTTTAAGGTTACTGTTGTCCTGCACCGTCACCTCCATAAACCAGTCTATATAACTGGATACAGTGAGAATCTCGTGGGTGTCCTTCTATCCTTATTCGAAAATATACAGTTGCTCGGATACGAGTAGTTGCTATGGTTACTCGTAGAAAAAGATTACATTTTTCATACTGATTAGATGTGGGCACTGTAAAAAAAAAATTTGAATCTTTGTTAACTTTAAACGTATGTAATCGTATACACACGGAATCAATTCCGTGCTTAGGAACCGTATCCTATGTGATCTGTGAAGTGCGTGTATATGTCGAAGAAAAGTCAACAAGTTACATGTTGAGAAAAGGTTGACTGCATGTTGAGTTTTAATGAGTTGCGAAGAAGCGTTTTAGTTTGTCGTTAAGGTGTCTCTAACGATCGTAATTAAATTCTACAGTCGCAGATACACGACAGGCGACGTAAAGGGATTTAAAGACATTAGTAGCTTTCACAGATCAGTTGGAATAGTCGTTCATGCCGAAAAGCTGGTAAAGACAGGACCCCTGACTGATTAAAATTGTTAGTTAAGACAGACTGGGCTAAATTCGAAGTCTGGTTTGAAAAATCGTACGATCTTCGTAATTTACCTATAAAGGCCCGTTTAACGAAATATGACGTTCATGGACCACACATTAATTATGAGATAGTACAAGGCGCCGTCGTTAAGATGTCAGGGTAAAATGGTAGGCTAACGGGAAGACGAGAAGGGGCAGGATTAAAGATCACTCGGTCTCTGGTTCTACCGAGGCTTGCATAATAGGTTACGCAAGCTTTGCCATGGATCTGTCAATAAAACTTGCTCATCTGTCTCTCACGTGCCTAGTCGCCACACCAGCTCTAACGCCAGCGCTCCTACCGCCACCACCGTCAACCATAATCATTACTGCTTCACCATGACTCTGGTTCTTTCTACGTTTGGTCACAGCCGTAACCATTTGTACGGTTCCGCTGTACCGAGCAAGCCGAACTATTTATGTTACGCCAGGTCTTTTCTTCATTCGTGGGTTATGCGATGCTACCTACTCACGGCAATCTCTGATGACATCAACAACGAACCAATTGATTTTGATACTATAATTGGCAGTGCTCAACTACCATAAGTTTCAAACAGAATTTGAATCATTTCATCCTATTATACTTTACTTGGCTATACGTTATAACACGAGGAAATGTTGCTCCATGGGAAACGAGAAAATCCGTATCTCTCTAAAATAACCTCTTCCACTGGTAACAGCTTGAAGATAATATTCGGATTTCTCTTCTTGGTTTCCTCCGGTGTCTATCAGTTTTCCCAGAGCTCCCCGGCTGTCCTGAAGAGTTCTCGTAGTTGCTCTAACCCAGTCGTTTACTCGAGTATCAACACGTAGGCGTATATTTACTCGTCACATCTGTTCCCTCCGTCTGTTTCTCACGCCCTCTAGCGATTCTAAATCGGCTCCGACGGTCCTGCATTTACCTGTTGCGTGGCTGGCGTCCTGCGGACGTAGTCTGACCACGTAGACGACTACATGACACAAGGCACCATGGCACGAGACACAATTACACAATGTAATACGCATGGACGAGACGTTATGACCTCGTGCCAAATTGTACAACACGGACATGGAAAATACGCTTTAACTTGAACATGATTTTCTGGACGTTTTAAAAACATTGTGCCTCATCACTGAGTCAAACGTGACACTTTACGGCGAATAAAATTTATCGTATTTCTTTTTCTCGATATAATATATTTTATATTTATTCAGACTTTGTTTGAGGCGTCAGAACTATTTGACAGTCGCTGACTAAAATAACGCACGGAAACCTTAACCATTCATGTCGGATTATCAATATGTTCGTCGTTTGACGTTATTCGAAAATCATTTGGCCGAGGGTGTATATCGGCAGAGCGCAAAACGCCCTCTCGAAATATTATATTCTGTTGGCAAATACAGACTGTGGAAGAGAGTGGGAGGGAGGGAGGGAAGGAGGGAGAGAACGAGAGCGGTTTGGGATATTGTCGGTGCGCATAATCAGGCTCACGCGCGAATAAATACGAATTAGTAAATCGGCCTTTTTTTCCATTTACCCCGTTCTACCAGATTCTTCGTACAGTCCACGGGGATGCTCGTTTCCCACAAGTGAATATTCACGTCATACCTGCTACCACTGGTAGCATAATTTTCGTCCATCCGCCAACCCCCTCTCTGATTTGAAAATATTTTTTACCCCTGTCCATATAAACGTACTGCAAATTTTAAAATAACTCCGCAGTTCGCCCCATATGAAATTTCACGACTACGTGCAAAAGGCAATGCCAAACGCTCATTCCGAGAGCCGCATAGTGGCGGTAAAATTAAACAGAGCGATAGAGATAGATATAGAGTTTCGCGCAATGCCGGAGGCCACTTCGTTATTTATTCACTCCTGTCTGGATGCTTGCATCTCGCAGCCTCCGAAGTGAACTATACGAGATACAGCAGATTCTCTCATTTCTGCTAAGATCGGTCGAGCAGTTCAAAGAGAAGCGTTGACCGTGTCTGAAAATTCTAACGTTCAGGATGAAACGGTGCAGTCGTCGCCTAAGGGCGAAAAGAACGCGCGCCGCTTCTTCCTTTGTGAGGCGTCTGAAGTCAGTCGAGGCAGGCGTCCTGACGTTCGGTAGCATCGACGCACCACCCGACCGAGTTTTCCTATCAAAGGCGCACTAATTACGCATCCGTTTTACCTTCAAGGAAACAATCGTGCGAGCTTTCATTGGTACAGACAACCGTGAAGCGTTACGTTGATCTCGCCCCTGGAACTATGAAATTTCACTAGACTTACCGTCTCTACGCTTTGCAAAGTAAAATCAATTAATTAATATAAACCCAATCGGCCATTTAATTACGGCCTCGCATAGGAAGCTATGTACCCTGAAAATCATAATATGGTATATACAGATGTAAGGTATACAAAGTTGTAGCAGCCTCGTGTAGATATTGTTCATATAAATATATTATGTATTTCAGATTGCGCCGACAAGAGCTCTAAGGTAACGAAACGTGCGAAACCACTGGACCCGGAAGAGGACGACTATTACTACGATGACGTAGACGAGAGGAACAATCCGACGAACGAGGCGCCCGTCGTACCTCCAGGATTCCTTAGTCCTTCGGTTCGAGAATATCTCGATCTCGGTAAATCGATACCCGGTACGTAAACAAGATCATCTCTACTAAGTTTCCTTTGAGTTGCAGCGAAGGCCGCTGCCATAGTCTATCGTACCTGCACATTGAGATACACACACACATGCAGTCACTTAGCTTCAGCATGGAGGATGCTGGAGAACCAGAAGACTCTTCCCGACAATAACAAAAAACAAACTGTGTTATATTATATATTTTATGAAATATATATATATATATATACACACACACATATATATAGTAAACATTATGAAGAATTCGCTGCGTATAGAAAACCGGAATTTATCGTATTGGCTATACGCGTACGCACACAGATCCAATATCCAAGCATGTATTACTGTGCACGTGCGTTCAATCAGAGCCACCAATTTTACGGGACAGCGTTTTTTGTACTTTTTTGTTGCACTTACACTAACACATGCTCAGACATATGTGCGTGTACGCATATAGCGAATAGGGAATAGGTATGGATAGATAGAGAGATATAGCTAGGTGAGTCGGGTAGTCATTTTATAGGGGTACCTAGGCGGATGAAGAGAGACGTTTGTTGTTAAGTCTCTCCTGTGAACGAAGGAAAGCGTAGGGAGAGAGAGAGAGAGCAGGGGATTTTCGCTCCCCTCGAGTGAGAGAACAGAGGGATGATTGTGGGTCCGGGCAGAGGTAACTGGAAGGGGTTGATGCTGGTGGGGATCGAACGGGGTTGCATTGAATCAATATGGCAGCGTAAACTTATCTCATTGACTTAACGGTTCTCAATCTCTCGAAAGGTTCTGCAGCCCCGTGGTACTCGGATAGGATAATGAAATACCAAACCCCGGGTAACCTCACTGCTAACCCAGAACCATCCTTCTCTCTCTCGCTCTTTCCATTTATACTACACGAAGGATAGTTTCCGTTATCTGCACTTCTCTTTCTCTCTATCTATCCGTGTCCTCTCGTCCCTCAGCCTGTTCTCTTACTGGCGTGCAGACCCGGAGAGAGGGTTGTGCACACATAAACCTAACCCAGGCAACTCCACGTAACTACTACCCTTGTCTATCCATCTCGCTTGCCCCTGATGCACTTAAGTACACAGGCGAATGATTGCAAAATCCGGTTCTGCGTGCTTGTCTGATTTTACGATGATGGCCACACGAAAATGTAAAAGAGCTCTGGGCCATGGATAATAACCCGACTTCAGTGCTTCATTCGTAAAACACGAGGATGGATTTTCATGGGAGAATAGAAGTTCATGGAAATCCCGTAGACTCAGGAGTGGCGTGTCGGTTACTCGCGTAGTTATTTTCTTTAAATCGTGGAACGAAAACGAAGAAAAGTGTATTTCATAATTTCCAATGTACAAATGCATTATTAATAAAGCATGAGAACGAAGCGAGTGTATTACGGCGTTAGGCGTCTATCTACTTATGTGCAAGATGGAGAAACTACTAGTTAGTTTCGCACGTGTAAACCAACTTCTCCGCTTCTCAATGGGAAAGACAAGGACTAACCGGCCCAAAGCTAGACACTCCCTTGCATTCCGTATGGATAGCGAGGACAGAGCGGGTAGCTCGCTGACAAGTTTACAACTGTATAGGAACGAACGACGGAACGCTGACATAACAGCATCCCAGAAACTATGCTTGTCACCCAATGAGATTCGCGAGCGAGGGCACTGTTTCGGTGCAAAGTTGTTTAGACAGACAACCAGTAGCGCCATTGGGGGGACGTATACGCGCCGTTATAATTTGCGAGACGTTAAGAAGCTCCTGAGAAACCGTCCCGCACTGGGTGCAGCCATCCTTCCACAGTCCTTTATTCCTTCCATCCTTCCTGCTTTCGTTCCCGCATTCAATCTTTCTTTCTCCTACCTTCTCTCTCTCACTCGTTTTCTCTCGACACCTTTCACCGGCATCAGACAATTCTTCCTCCGCGTCCTGACTGAACTCAAACTACACCCACCTGCTGGTTGGCAAGGACATTTGTCATGGCTCGTTTCCACGATCGCGAAAGCTGGAACTTCTCTTCCTTTACTTCCTTGCATTTGCTTGGCTCTCAGCTATGCAAGGATTAAAGCAACTCGGTGCGACGCGACGCCACGCGATAACGGAAATAGGAATGACGAGCGTCTCTGGGTTTTCTGTTATTGCTTGTGCCGGTTACCAGGAGCAGAAAGAGGAATCGGTCCTCTAACCAGGGAACAGAGAGAGGGTTAATAAAGACGAAGACAGATCCAATGATAAGAAGAGAGAGGCATGGAGATAGGGGATGGGGAAATCTTTCATAGGGAATTCTGCACTAGCGAGCAGAGTTGCATTTATTTCCCAGTGAAACTTCACGATCGAAAAGCTTCTACCGTAAGTTCACTCCAAGGGGTTGCTTTTGGTTTTTGAGAAATTTTCATGCTGGAAGAGAAACAGAGTAGAAGTAAAGAAAAGGTATTTGAGAACGAATGGACGAAACTCGTTCATCGTCTTTTAAATATTTAATAAAATTTACAATTTAAGGGATTTATCGAGAGTCGAGATTCCTGAACAGGTAATGCCGATACTCAATCTTTTCGGGTATATTAGATTCACACTATATGACGTTCGTGGAAGCCACGATTAAAGCCGTTCGTAAACATCGGGGATGATTAACCCTTTGCTAGGTGAGATGTAATTACCTGCCAACTTATACGCTTCTGCCGAGATAACGTGATCACTAATTCAAAGTTCTATGAGAAACTTCGACTGAAGTCTGACGCACGTCCGTACGCGTAGTACACACACATATATATATATATATATACACACAGACAGACTATACAGACTAATATATATAAAGCAGCCTCTGTGTATTAAGATACATACGATGGGATACCGAGACTTCACGGACTACAACATCCGCGTTGACAAAATGACAACTGGAATAGGTATCAATTAGTGAACTCTTCAATTAATCCATTGTCCTACGTTAGAGCTTCAATTGTTGGATTTAAGTCCAAGAACTAGAGAAGAGACTGTAATCGAAAAAGAAATTATCTTGGCATTCCAGTTTGTCTTTACCAAGAAGAAGCTATACGTTCCCGTTAACGAGTAAGACAACGAGCGAGTACCAATTCCCGTAAATCTGTTAAGAGAGAGAGAGAGAGAGAGAGGGACACACACCGAGAGAGAAAGAGATACCCATATGTATATATATACTATATAGAGAGAAAGACAGTAGGTCCAGAATGATTCTTATTGTCTGCTACAGCGAGAAATTGAGATTCCTCTAGAGGGCTGCTTTCACAATTCGCACATTGTTTCAGGTCGACCAGGAGCCGACTACCCAGTCCTGGGCAAAGTACCCTACACGAATTTCTACTGCGACGATCAACCTTATCCTGGCTTCTTCGCCGACGTGGAGACTCGATGCCAGGCGTGGCATTATTGCGACATTGACGGTCGCCAGGCGACATTTCTATGCCCGAACGGGACACAATTCAGTCAGGCAGTCTTCGTCTGTGACTGGTGGTTCAACGTCAGGTGCGAGTTAAGCCCTAAGCTCTACGTAATCAACAGTAGGCTCTACCAGAGACCCACGGAAAGTCCTACGAGACCTCATCGAGTCATCACCAAGGAGCTTCTGGAGAATATATTTGTCAAACGGAAATGAGGCGACGATGTCGTGCTGTACCAAAATGTGTCATCGGCTGCTGTAGTTAATGATAACACCTTTGAATATGGTCCCCTTATCAGGGACAGAGAGTCACAGAATATCGAGGTTCATCTTGGATAAGGAAAACGTACAAAATGGCTATGGCCAAACTCACTGAGAACAAAAAATGAAAACGTATAGGTCACACTAGCCTGTCTATTAAAACTTCCGCCTCTGGCTTACCTCAGCGCGAAACATGTTTTCCTACTTGTTTCAGCTATCATCGCCACTTGCGTTTTCTATGATTCTGTCGGTCAGTACGAAGTAGCAATTAGCAACGAGTCAGACAGTACGAGGCGTCCTTTTCTATACTAAGCGACATAGGAGACTGCGATACAGTGATGCATGTGAACGTGCATTTATAAAGGCAGACTTGTATATACGAGTGATAGCTTTAGCTTGATTGGTCGCGTACAAGTATCCACACTCGAAAGTTTGTTCGCGAGCTAAAGGCTATTAGACCCGACGTGCGCGAGGTACGGTGTGATACGTCTAAATACTGTCTGCCTTATTTGCTCCGTGTTACATTTTTTCACCTGACCCAGGCCCGGGTTGAGGATAGTCGACGCTTTCGTCGGTACTCGTGAAAACTTTGGTCGACCCTCTGGCTACTGTGGAAAGGCTGTCAAAGCCGGAGATATAGACAATTCGTTGTGTGTCATTTGTTCATCTTTTCTTTTTTCTGAGAATGATATTATTTTATGAAGATATTACGATTTTTCTACACGCTGCGAGACTCTTGCATATGGAATATTCTGGCTTTTTTGAGAAATTCAATAACACAGATCCAGACGAAGTGTCCGACTAATACTGTTACGAGTCGTAGGGAGTCAACTTTACGTTGAAAAATTGTCCAATGCATTATTGTCATCTGTCAGCCACGAGCTAGGCTTAATTATTGACATTGTGGGATACTTAATTATATTAATTGCAGTTGTTAAGCATATTTAGTCGTAATAAGTGATGCAGATTTTTTGTATAAATCTGTACGGTCGAATCGTTACAGTAATGGATATCGTCCTCTTACCAAATACCTCCGCGGTACAAGCAATTCAAACCATTATCTAGCTTATATCGTAAGAGTATTCTACACGTAAGAACATTAAAATCAAACGATGCCAAACCGACTGCGGTGAAGTTAATGAATGCAAAAAAATAAAAGCATCTATAAGATCCTTTAAGAATCATTAGTAGTAGAGCACATAGCGTTGTTAGGTAAGACACGTATGAACGATCGTCGCGATTGTTACCACTGGCCTAAGAGCCGTACGTTCCTGTCGGTAAAGAAGAAATTTTCTAAAGAGTCATCCAAAAGATACCGTGCTGGATGAAAAAGTTGTATTAAAAAAAAAAGATATTAAATAAAATGAACACAACCCAAATCAATCATCCTCTTTTTAGCACGTCTTGACGTAATTACAGCAGGTAGAAAACGTTGCTACAACCTGTCAGCTAGCTTTGTCCTGTGGAAGGAAAGGCAATGTTATTCGTGAATGTCGATAAACTCTGGACGCAGTAATCAGATAAGAGGATCCGTTGTCTGGGTAACGAGTCACTTTTCGCAAGGCAATCCGTTTCAAATTACAAAGAACAATAGTCTCGTGGAAGAATTCTTGAGATATGTAGTATCTCGTGTAACGAAATTCTGGACCTAAGGCAGTATTAAGGAGGATAGTAAAGGCTATTCAGTAAGTGCAGTGTTAATCGGGAGATTCAAAGTCCTATGCAAACGTGCCATAAGTGGTCCAGGTATACGTAGTATATGTATAAGTCTCTGAGAAATTTCAGGGTCGTCAATGAAAAGTTTTGGTTTGGCGAGCGACAAGTAAAGCAAGTCTCAGGAGAGACGAAGATGCTGTTTTATCGGTGTCTGCATGAACTTCGAAAGTAATCCTCTTAGTTGGCCGTAAGGCCGATAGGCAGCGACTGCGAATCGACTTTGCCGAAGTAGTCGAGTCCTCCATTACCGATGATTCACATCCGTGCACAAATTATTTCATAAACGAACGAACAGCGGCGTCACTCGTAAAATGAATTTCTCCTTTTCAAATGCACACAGCCCCAGCGAAGCGTCTAGAAATTGCATCCTCGGAGTTCATCCAATCTAATTCTTTGTAAAAGGCTTCACTGCATCTCTTTGCCACTTCAGTTTAGCTGAATGGAGAAGCAGATATTTTCGCGAGAATCCGACACGAGAATAGCTGTGATATTTTCCAGGTTAACGTATGGGTGTGCGCCGTGCAAAAAGTTCATACCCGTAGCCAGAATGCAACCAAACAGCGTTTAATCAATGGGCTTCAAGCGCAGGCCGCGCGGGATCTTGCCTGATGGACAGTAGCCAGGGGCTTGGAAAACTAGTGAACAATTTGAAGCTACCCTTTCAAGTTCCGCGCTTTGTTTATGCGCACGAAAATAATTCGCAGCGCGATGCATACAAAAATAATCGGAAGCGGGACGCCGGGCGTAGGAGCAATGCACGCGGCAAGTATTTATTCTTCACGATCGAATAAACATCGAACCCTGTTCCCACAATGGTACCGACTGTGAATCGGGACTGTTGTCCCTTTTTTAAAAATGATTATTCCGTATTTTATCCACTGATGCACCAATTGGTCCGTAGAGTCGGACCAGGAAATTGCCGGGCGTGTTGTCCCAGGAGGTCACGGACATGGATAAGGCCTGTGAAAGTAGACACTAATGGAGGTTATATATTCCACTTCGTACCTGCCAATGAGTATTAACACTTTTCTACAGAAAGAAGATAGAAATCGGCCTAAAGGAGGGCTTCTGTTTCGAGTAACCGCAACGAGCCCAACGATAAGGAGGCCATTTGTTGGGTTGACTGTCCAGTCCGCCAGGCTTTCTCTTTTAGCCCACGGGTCTATTCGACCGCGTCTAACTTGAGCCATCGTGAGCGACCTTCTCTTTGTCATTGGCAAGGTCGTCTTCAGTGTTGACCCAGACGCAAAACCCGAATGCGTCACAGTCACGAATTCGACATAACGTATCTATAAGGACAAGGATCAGCTCAGGTATACTCGGGTCCCTTAGAAAAGCTCATGGCTTATTCCACCAGACTAAGCAACCCGAACGCTTAAGACTGACACGAGTCACTATGGTATTTAGAAAACATAATAAGGTAACTAGGAGACACGAATGCCTGACCAAGTTACCATTTACGTTCACAGCAGCATTGAAATCTCCGTTCCATAGAAACCAGTCCGGCATTCTTTTTGAATATTTCCACTGCAACTGTTAATACAAACCCAGGGACGTTAGACAAGGAGAATTTTTCATAAATCTTATTTACTCTCGGTTTACGTAATCCGTATTATAGACGACCAATGGATTCTGTAAATGCTACATCATCGATGTCCTTGATATATAAGCGTGGGCACTGAATGAGTGCATGGAAGGAGTCGTTTGAGGTTTTCATATGATTTGACATATTGGGCAAACAGCAAAAGAGGAAGATGTCACCTCGAAATTTGCATAAACGAAGGAGAGGAAATCAATTTAATTTGAAATATATGTTGCTGACACGTGAAAGTCTAAGACGTTCGTCGTCTCTTCCAGTAAGGATGGGCAAGCAGGAACATGAGGACTAAAAAAATAATAACCTTGTAGAACCAGTTACGTCTTCCTGTAGAGTTTATAGAGTGTCATTTGAAAAGCCTTATGATACTTTAACAGCCATTGAGGCGCGTTTACACGTAAACACCCGAACGACATTTTGCTGGCATCTTCCCAATGCAGAGCTCAGCGTACAATTATTGACTACGTATCAGAATGGAGCAAAAGCGTGCATTTGATACGCAAAGCTAGAGAAATCGGTAGTGTTCATCCGAACGAAAATTTCATACGTAGACTGCATACGAGCAGGCATTGGGAATATCATCGGCGTCTGTAGCTCCAGGCTGCGCAACGTCATAGGCTATCGAAATACAGTTTTGACTATGCGCAAGCGTGCGTGAAACGTTTCGCAAAATTGAACGAGCGATAAGCATCTACGTATTAACGACCAGCGTGGTAAAAAAAAATTCGTTTGAATAACGCGAATAAAAAATAAAAGCATAAAAGAGGAAATTTCGCGAAATCCGTATAATTAAGTCATCCAATACGTAAAATTCAGTTGGGAGGTCATTAAGAAAATATCAAGCATGAATTACGCAACAGATTTCAAAAAATCCAGTAAACACATCGTCGCGCGCAAGGTCGATCCTTAAATACCAATAAATTAGTAAAATACTTGGTAATTCTTGTAAAAAAAATATATATTACTACCAAACCAAAATTATCCCAGTCACGTTCATGGAGTCGTGAGAAACGGTTAAACGCGCATAGGCATACCTAAAACACGTGGATGTTATGTCCTGCAGCTATAGTGGAAGGAAAGCTTGTCCTTTACCAAGCGACAGGAGTAACCAGTCGTTCGGAAAGCTTCGAGCGAGACAATATCAAGAGAGAATCCTAGGATGAGATACTATTCGATTGGTTCATAGGTGAACACACGTGTTAGTCGTGGTGGAATGGGAATTGCAGAAACGCGGGTCCGACTCGACGTGCACGAAACGTTTCAATGCGATTAAGCCACTGGAGCAGGAGCGCACCACTAGGTACTAGTAGCAACTGTGTACAATACTAGTGGAGTGCAGTGGTACAGGAAACGCGAGTACAGCAGCAAGAGAAACGTACCGGTTATAAGTACACGTAGTAGCATAGGTATTGGGGGGGAACTGATATATATAGATAATAATAAAGTATAGATACACGCGACTATAGTTGCAGATGCGCAAATATTGTTTCATTACATTGCGCATCCAGCTACCAGCAAAGGATTGTTTTATCGCTGCACTTTCGCTCCGATGAATTTGTAATGAACCAATAGTGTAGTTCGTTGTTAATTCGCCTATTGGAGGAACGGAGTCGACGATCTAGTGCAGGCGGCAGTCGGGCTACGACTGAGTTGTAGAGGGCGCAGGCTACGTTATTCATTTACAGTCGAGATCAAAAACCACGCTTTCCTTATGATTTCAGTGTACCAACGCAGTACTGTAATATCGGGCACCGTTTACAAGTGACGACTTCGACGAGTTATTAGCAAGACACGCGATTTTCGATAACATGGAAAAAGCATACCGGGGTTGACTTAGCAATCTGAATATTGAACTATCTATCTAGCTATGTATAGCTAATACTACAGCATACCTACGTACACGGGTAGCTACTACCTTGGTCAATTTTCGTGTTGCACGCTTGGGTGATATTGATGCGTGTAATAATTACTGGTTGCATTGCAAGAATCGATAACTTACGGGTTTTTTTTTTTAATAAATACGCCGACAAATACGTTCGCGTACGACCTACTGCTAGAGATATATTTACTATAGTCGATCCACGATAACGGTGGGAAGTTCCAGGGCCACGAATTAGTGGCTCCTCAAAATATATTTAACCGCTCCACGTGTTTTCGGTCCAGATCAACCGACGGCAATAATATTACGCTTGATATTTTACTCTGTAAAACTGTTTGCTAGAATTTCCTCGCACCTGAGTAAAGCCACGGCACAGGGTCGTGCAGCACGTACGGGATTCGCAATGGCTCCGCAGAAGTATTGCAAATCCTTTGGCGATTCCCAGTAAATATGTAGCCCTGTCATCAGGCACGTACACCTAGCCATACGGCTATATATATATATATATATATATATATACTCAAATATGTGTTTTTAGAAAAATTGAAAAGTAACGATGAACAATTTGATCCTCGTTGTCGCTACGTAGATAGGGTGAAAAAATACGAAATAACATAATGACCTGATGTCATATTGATTTTATTATATACAAATAATATTTCTTCGTTAGGGTCTTTCTAGATGAAGTAATTCCGATATGAGTATATCGACTAGGCAAGTATCTATAGACTGGGACTATATCTATATACTGATAAGCACTTGTTAAATGAGATACCTGGATACTCGTCAGACTTAGTAAGTATATTTCTGAAAGAGATAGGAAGTGGGTACGAGGGGGCAGGAAGTATTCAGATAAAGTAATGGTGCGAGCCCAATCAACTAAGCGATGGCCAATGGACAAATTTGCATGAGGAACGTAACCTGTGACTAAACGGTCTCACTCTAATCCTAAGGTACTTTGCTCGCTCTGCATCCGAATAAATTGTCCATATATTCTTCGCTGTAGTCATCGCTTGAGAACTTCCAGAAGAATATACGTGGAAAGGTGCTTATCGGGGAGAAATACAATGATCAAAATTTGAACGGGCACCAAAGTACGATTTACGTGGCTACTGGAGCGTCAAGAACGTGACGGAGCTACAGTCAGCATAGCTCAGGAGCAAGACGGTGAAAAATGTCTGAATCTCCTAAAGATCTGACTGCAACCTCTGACACGTTTTTGTATTATTCGGTCCGATTCTTAACCAAGTCTTTGACAATTTTTTAAATTACAGCTGTTCTTTTGGAGAAATCTTAAGACCAAGAATTTCTTCACTCGGTGACACCCTGAAGCTACAGGTGTTTGCGTCGCTATGAAAAATAGACATGAACAAAACACGTAAGAGCGACTAGTTATACGAGTAGACGTACTCACTTGTCATAGTCGATCGATTACGGCATATCGATTGTACAATCAAAACTGAAAATAAGAGTCGCACAGAGCAAAAGAGATGGCTGAACGGAAATTAGGATGGAATTTGTGAGTCGCGCGGGAGGCACCCTGGCAATGGCTGGCAATGTTAAAATTCAAAATGCAAGGTATGCAGGTTAAATGTACAGCTGCACGAGAACAAGCCCTTCGTTGGCGATGATTGTTCATACGTTTATCCGATAAACAACGAATATTAGCAAATACAGGGTGTTGGGGCTGCTGAGCGGCAGGACGGTTGACCATCAGACCATCGGGGCCAAATGCCGGGCTGTGAAATTCTGACGGTGAACAAATCCATGTATATTTAATCAGTGAGAATTATGGCTCGTCACACTGCAGTTTTGCCGGTTGACAGACGCGATAGAAACGGGCCGATCGTTCATCGATGCACTTCGCTCCGGTATAGTCAGTACACTTGGTAGCTACTATCTACAGGCTGATAGTGGACCTTTCAAAATCCCGGGGATGCTAGTGCAATTTGCGGGATACATCGATAAATGCATTACCGCGTTCACAGCCCTTTGCCCTCCATTTCATCCCCTCTGATCTCTATTCCAACCCTCCCCACCTTCCCCACCTTCCCCACCTTGTTAACACTGTCCAAAGGAATTAATTACATTTCATCAGTGTCTCCATGAAATTTCCCCATCACTCACGATTATTATCCCCTAGAAATAAGCACACGTGGGTCAGTCCAGGGAGCGTGAAATCTACATTTTAATATAGCAATTTGACTGACTATTTATCCAGCAAGATACATGGATGCCAGACGTCGCTCGGCTGTATGCTACTTCTAGCTCGGCCAAGGTAAAAAGCTTGAGCTAAGGAAGAATGAACGGTGAGCGGAATGCTAGTGTGACGCGTGTGGCAACAATTAACAGTGCTAATTACGTGAACGAATTCTAAGAAGGTTGTTCCAGAATACAATGAGAGCGGTACTTGTCGTTCGTCGCGGCCTGCTGACTTTCTGCTGTATTGCGATACTCTCCCTCTTATGGGTGGTGTCGTCAAGCGTGTAGAAATCCCAACATGACGTCACAGGAGTGCCGTTTATACACTCTGAAGATGAAGACAGACTCACTCGCACGAGATCTGCCAGGAAGATGCTGGGGTCCATTTGGTAAAAATTGCGCAAGACGGATTCCTTATTAGCGATAAGTATGGGATGTAGATCGAAAAGCCTATAGGGGTCGGTCGAAATGAAAAAATTCACCGGTTGGTAGATCGAATTAAATCACATTAACGATCGACTGCTGTTTGTCGAATGTACAATGAGATTTATATGACGACACGCGAGATTGAATTATTTTCGTTTTTAATAGAAAACGCGACCAAGTGGGTAGGTAATTATGGGAAATGAAAATAGTCGCTTGAATATTCCGCGTTCTAGGTACAATTTAATTCGACACACGTACACGTCGTCATTGTGGCGAGTGCGGGTGCGGTTTAGCGGATTTCATTATAGCTCGAGAGCTCCGAGATTAATTTTTCAGGATGTATTCGTTATATCGGCTCATCAGCGATCGCAATGAGAAGGAAAAGTATATATCGAGTGAAAAGAAAGGAAAGGAGGAGAGCAGAGCAAGCGAAATCGCAGCTGTGACTCTGTCGTCCGCTTTCTACGGTTTCGTGCGAGTCGATTATGACGGCGAAATTCCCAACCGCATGGTAGCCTCGTTGATCGCTAACAAATCGGTATAATAAAAACAACATTATTAAGATGGCTGAAGATGTTTTTCAAATGGTGCGTTCCCCGTTCCAGACGCGAAATTATCATCAAACAGCACGAGACACGTGACCGAGCGAAGAGCGCTAACCTGCTTTCTCGGTTTCACCGTTAACAACACCATCTAGCGTCAAAAGGGGCTAAACGTATGCGCGTTATTTAGTACAGCCTGCTGTACGGTGTACAGCATATAGCATGTAGCTAAACGTACACGTATTAACGTACGAATTGAATGAGCACCTAAGAGAATCATCATTTCAGCCAAAGTCCATTCTCTGCCTGAAGTCTATTCTCTATCGATCTGTACAGATGCTTCTTGCGCAGCGAGTTGGATACGAATCTCTCGAATGCATTCGACCATCTATAAAAAGCTAGCACCGTTGCATTACTGCAGTCCTGTTGCACGTATAATGTATACAAAGCGACACGTAACGCCGGTATGAAAAATAAAATAAAGTCTTATTCTATTCCATTGTCAAGAATTCCGCCAGCAGCGTAGACAGACGACGCGCAGAGTATACGAAGCTCAAGCCAATCAGACGGGCGTTGTAATGAAATTAGTGAAACTCTTAATTAGCTTGCGTATAGTAAAAGTGCTGTATCTTACCTACGTAATACCACCATTCACCACGGATGGCTGAACGCGATCCACATATCTCGCAGGAAAGCGAATCGGTTGCGTTTTACTACGTTAATAATGATTTGCCATAGGAAAGATGGCGTCCAGAAGCTTCGCACGTCTCGTGGCCAGATTGCATTAAATTTTACAAGTATTGCAACGACAACAACAAAAAATTGAAAATTCATTAGCGACCAAACCAGTATATATAAACGATCCACGATCGATAAGTCAACCGACACATCATTGCCTTACGCGAAGTGTCTTGTCTGGCTTTAGAAGGCGATTAAAGGTTAGGGTGAGTTGTAGCAACCAGGTGAAGTAGGTAAGGCACGAAGAAGTCCATCGCTGAAGTCTATTTCCCACGAGCCCTACCCACCTCGTCATCCTGTACCGTTTGCATAAAATGTATGCAACCGCAAGTTACGGATTAATTAAGGTCGTCTGACACGGCCGCTAACAAGACCACCTCGCGGTAGCAGTTTCTACTAATATACTTCCTTTGAAAAGGGGTGCCAAAAAGGTGGATAGGAAAAAGCATCAAAGTGGAAGCTCAGGTCGTATAAAAGACGATGCCTGCTGGTGGCAGGTTTGCTTTTCCGTAATTAACATGCATCCTTAATCGTCTTCCACGTCCTTCGGATGAATCTGTCCACTCGAAACATCCTCGTTTTAAGAATCTTTAGTAGCGCGGAGAGAGTTCTCGTAATGATTCACTTAAGAATCTGACAGAAAGTTGAGATTCGGTAGACGACAGCCTTAACCAAACTGCATTATGCATTACGTATATAAACAGCTGGCAAGTCACTTGATCGTGAGTTACTTTTACCTTCGTTCCATTCCGTAGGATGGAACCGATATCCCATACCTTGGATACATTGCATGCAATAAATACACATACTGATTACGACTGTAAAGTAAAGCGCCTACATCGGATCAGCTTCTAATTCGAATAAAAAAATTTCTGAACTGTCAGCTGTCACTGTCAGTTTGGCAACCAATAAAATGTTATTCCTTATTGATAAAGTGAGTCTGGTCATTGAATAATACACCTCGTATTGAATAATAGTTCTCGGTTGGATGTAACGGTATCTATGTATATAATAAACAATATAATACAGAAGAGACTGGTTTATAGCTTTTTTTTGCCAGTACGTGACTAAGCTTCTTTTTTCTATATTAATAACAAATTTATTTTAAATTTAATTCAGCAAATTACTCTCTACTCGTTATCCATACATGTCGCGTGGTCGGTTGATTTAAGAGCCTCGATGGCTGTAATGTGCCTGGCGCGTGTATATTAAAGCTGTCGTTAAATAATTTCGAGCCACCAGCGTAATTGTTACACGATTTACGCTGCCGCTAACTAACCCGGGTTTTCAGATCAAACTGGCGAGAGACGTTTGAAGGCTGTGACATTTTTAGATCCGAATAATTCCTGACGCTGCGAACGTCATCGGGGGTTCTGGAACAAGCGTATCGCTGCTAACCTTGGAAAACATTGCTAGTGCAAGAGGAGTCCCTTTATTTACAATTGCACATGCACAAGTCCCTGTACAGAGACATAAAGTAAATCGGCTTCTGGGTTAAGGGCAGTTTCTACAATGTGGGACAGAGTCGATCGAAATATACACTTCTATTTAATTAGTAAAAAGAAGGTCGACTCTCTTGGTCGAAAACGACAAATTTTTTTTCTTAAAGCTCAAAATTTTGTTATTCATTGCTTATTCTCAACGTACGTGAGTCTACTTTGATTCGTGTACCTTAAACTACGTTTAAATTTTCAGAAGCGTGTGGTACGTTTCGTCGAAGAAAAATATTGAAAATGAGCCATTCCTTGGTCCAACAAAGTAGAAAGTTGCCCGAGTTGAAAATGTCGTGCCTCGTGTAGAATAAATAGGCTCAAACCGCTTCTAAAGCGTAGGACCCCTTAAAATTACATATAATTTATCACAAACGAGTAACATTACGACAGACATAAAACAAGAATCCGCGCAAACAGACGTCGAAAAAGTAACGTGGTGCAGTAAAAGAATCTCCGCGTGAAAATGTCCTACAAACGTAACAGCCCCGGTAAGAGAAGAACCGCGACAGACAAATTTACCTTTTCTTCCTCTGAGAACAACAATCTCGTGGAAGGTGTAACCGCTGCTGAAGATCCTATGACGTCGTACGCACCAAACTATGGGATACAAACGCCATTCCTACACAGCTATTCCATACCTACAATGACTACGTGGGTCACAACGCGTTACGTAGCTGCGTATCTCGTCAACGTGATTTCGCCCAGCTGCCATTCACGGACTTTAATATGGTTTCCTGCGCTAAAACGCGTCGATTAACGAGACATCGGCTGAATAACATAGACACGAAGGGTGATCGGCCAGGGACGGCGGACTGTATGGGATTTGCCATTATCCGTAAAAGGAAGAAAGAAAAAAGTAAATTAAAATAAAATACCAACGAATAGAGAAATATCCATCCGCAATCTCGCGAGCGAAATAGTTTTGGGGAAAATTGAAAGAGAATTTATGTCAGGGATTAACAATGTAAACTTTAATTGACAATATAAAGCACTGATACGATAGCGCATCGGGGAGGAATGTCGTCCCGCGTGTATAAAACGTCAGAAAAGTTATCCGCTATGCGATTGTTCGCAGCGCGCAACGAATGCGACCTAATTTTTTTTTTCCCCCCGTCACGAGTCAATTATGAAACTGATAGATGCAACGTGGATCGGGTGTGAGATACCAAGGTTGCGAAACCCAGATGCATACCGTGGAGACAGCAAGGTACCTGGAGCGCGCGATAAAAATCCGAGGTGAATACAACACGCGCTTGAACTGCTCCGACGTGGACGTCGCTCAAAAGGAAAATCAAATATTACGTAGCTCCATTAAAAGTCAAATAAAACGGGACAAGGATTACGAGCGCATATTTTAACTGCAGTCGGGAAACAACGCGCAATGCACGATAGGGCTGGCTCGCAATAGGATGCATAGGTTGATAGGGAGAATTTTATGCCTGCAAGTATATGTATATTCGCTCTCCTGGTGCATTCTGCAGTGACGGGAGAGCTGCGGTGGCTCCTGCACTTTGACGCTGATGACCGTCTGATGAAAATCGACGGATCAATAGTAGAAATAATCATTTCTATATATAATCAGAAAACAACTGTATCGGCCAAGCCAGAACCGGCTAGAGTCGATGCATATCGATCCGCGGATCACTTCCGGATTATTTTATTTCATCACATCCGCATACACGTGTATCCACGATATCATTGAAAAGTGCACCGGCTGTGGTTATAGATTTTTCGTAAAATTTCCACTGTCATTATATTGATTGTGCGCTAGAACCAGCGGCCGTCGTACCGTTCGACGAGCGATTGACATACGCGCGTCAACAACGTGAATTTCATATAGGACTGGATGCAGGACGAGAAATAAATGGGAAAAGAAAAGAAAAGAAAAAAAAAAAACTATGATTGCCGTACGGAGAGAAATATATCGTAGTGTTTAATGCAGTATCGGTATCAGTCCTACGCTTCCTCCCCGTTGTACATACGTGAAAGAAAGTTCTACCCGTGCATTACATTAAACCCGTGACTACCCAATATGGCGTGAGCCACCAGTGGCATATCTCGACGATTTAATAAAAGCCGTTTAACACGGCTCGCTGGATTTCGCTCAGCCGTATACAGTATACGTATACATACATATATCTAGCATTGACTTCAACGAAGCAACTCTTTGGGTCTTTCGATTTCTTCGTTTTTCAGCTTTCCCTCGCTTCCACGGCGTTTTCAAGTCTCAACTATAACCGCCCTGACACTGCGTTGCCCCATACTGCACTTACAGTAGTTGTGCTACTGCAAGTTCTAGAAAACCTTCGACCTTACCACAATACGAAAGACCATTCCCGATAACTGATTTTATTGGCGCAACTGGAGCGCAGGGCTGAACGACACATGCCTAAGAAAAATATAAATGTCTCTTCGGTTATAACGTGTCTTGCAAAACATAGTACGACGTTTGCAGTGAGTTACATTATCGACGTAGGTTGTCGGATAGGGAAATTTAATTTAATGGGATGATATCCACGATTCGAACGTGACGTTTCGTGCTAAGCGAACACTGCAGTCCCATTGAAATTCATCAGGGTGCGACCATAGATGCTCCGACCAGACGACACCTGTAAGAATCTGAATTCGGTATAGACAGCGGATTGATCAGGGTGACGATAACTGAGGTATTTTTTGAAGCTGCTACCACCGCAGTACAGGTTAGGGTATTGGTAGAAATTAATATAAGAGAGTGTACGCGTAATACCAAAGCCTGCTACTTTCTACGTGGACGATGATACCACACCGGTATCATATGAAGGGTGGAATCCAGCGAAGCACCTAGAACGCGGTTGGTGGTGAATACGCATTCGGGCCGAGTTACGGGTACTGTATGGTGATGACTGCGGCGTTTTACCGTTTCACCATTAACTTTGATATGTTTATAAAACGTAGACCAACGAGCAACCGCTGCATGCTGCACGGATTGGTGTACAGTTTCCAAATTTAATAGCTCTGCGCAGAGAGCCCCAGCTACTATAATATGAGCTTGAGAGGGGAGGTGGTTGGCTGGAGCCAGGTATAGGGTGGTATGGATTCGGTCATAAATACAGGATCTCGTTGATTATATAGAATCCCCGTGTCAACCCCCTCTTCTACGTGAATACCGGTCCAGCAGAGGGAACCACCCCTCTGACGCAAGAACACCACCTGGAACCCACCACCCTCGGTGCAGGATCGGCACAAGCAGCAGTGCAGACTGTTGGCCAGAAATAAACGCTTATGCATCCGCACCCTCCTCCAGAGACAATTTTGTCATAGAACCCTAGAGCTGAGCTTGCAGCTGTGCCCCGTGCCTCGGAAGTCCCTCATTCGAGAACCTGATCTATGCTTTAAAATCGTCTCTGCTTGGCTCAGATCCTCGGCATGCCAGTAATCTCTTGCAGTGAATTTATCTCGTGGCTACATCACAGAGTTCCATTGCGATCGCGGATACTACAGAAGCGATTTCCTTCGGAATTCGGTACTTCCAAGTGCCTGATCATAAGATGCCTTGGAAAAATTATATACTCTAAGCAGTCTGCGGGTAATTCCAGTGAGCGCTGTGAGAAGGATCTCTTTTCATTGGTAGCGGATATAGCAGCATCCCTTCAAAGGATCCGAGGCTGCTCCTATCTACTTTACCGACTATACATATGTTGTTCTTACCGCGTCAAGAAATCCCTTAACAAGGGTTGCACCGAAAAATTTAACTATGGAGACAAATCTTGCAACAGTATAGACAAGCATGGGTCAAGACTTGCTGCTGGCTAGAACGTAATGACGTACCTACCGTCTTCACCTGTACGTATTGACCGAAGGTATGCCTATACCTTAATACTCCGTAGCATGAAACACACGCGCTCACACCTACAGTGAACTCGAGTTCCCAGCAATCCTTAGTACGCGATCGCCGTGTACATCGAGGAGTGTGCGATTACACTGAATTGAGTGCGCAGCACGGAAAAGCAGTACATCGCCGAGCAATTCCACATTGTAAGCAAAACCCTATTCTCTAGTTTTACGCTTTTTCCTCTAACACATAGGATGCTGCGCTATCGTTCATTCTCTTTGTCTGTTTCCTATTTCCTATCTGCCTTGCACATTGCTCTCCGCAGGTGGGTATAGGCCGGTACCTACGTGTACGTATACGCACGAGTCCCGGTGACTTTAGCAAACGGTAATTTGTTTTATTGCCAAGTAAGGCGACACTTATTGCCTCAGGACTGTTTGCACGTTAACCATCGAACGAAGGAAGGAAGACCTACTCGTCGATCCATGTGTCCATGTACTCCCAGGTAATCATCCACTGTGTATATAGTGTGTGCATGGTATGTATTAACGGTGTGTGCCCACCTTGTGTCATAGAACGAGTGGAAAATGTTGGAGAATCAGCACGGGCGGACGCGCACGACTAGTAGACATTTAATTTACTTCGAAAGCGCGCAGCGTCGGCGGAGATCAATTTTTTCGACGTGGATAATAATAATAGAGAACGAATGAGAGTGCGAGAGAGACAGAGGTAAAGAGAGGGATGCTGCTTTACGTTGGGTTACAGGTCGAGTCCTATTGTTCCTGCCAAAGGTAATGGAAAACCGCAAAATCGGGATATTCGAAAACTGGTTAATTGCTCGTAACGTATCGCCGATGGTTTTTCCCTTTCGGTCAAGTGAAGTCTCTAACTAGACTATTCGGGGCCGTCGGTACTCCGGGTGAACAGTGAGAAATATGACGATGGCTATTTTGGCGACGTTCTCTTTTATTCTCAACCTCGCGCGGGACTACGGCCTTGTCATTGTCGCTCGTCACGTGAAAAAAAACGTACGAGCCGCAAAGGAACTGGCGAAAAGTCGCGCGGATACGCATTCACTCGAGAGAAACCGACCTACGAGTTTCGAGTACTTGCCGTAAATAACGAGAGCGTATATTTGGACATACCAAGTCGATGGCAAATCGTGAATTGTAGATTTCCGGTTTCGCGAGCACAACGGATATTCCAAAGTGGCAAGCTGTCATTACCATCAGCCAGAGAAATTCCGAGATGGTATTGTCGCGCGGGAATACTTTCCGTATTGCGTGGAAATCCTAGAGCAAAGGCGTTACGGATATGGAGACCGGGGGCTGCTGAAACCCTGAGGGATGAATGGTATACATTAAAAAAAAAAAGAAAAAAAGACAATAAGAAAAAAAAATTAGAGCGATACAAGAGAGAGAAAACTTGAGAGGAAAATCGCAGCGAGAAAGGATAGAAGTCAAACGTATTTGCGTACGCAGTGAGCGAGAGTGAGATACGTAGAAAACCCATGGAGCAACGATGTGCCTGCGATACCCAATCAAACCGTCATTTGTAATCAATTAAAAGCCAATAAACTGGTACTGATTGGAGGTAGGCGCGCGAACATAGAGAAACGCGAACAATAATGGTGGATTATTAACGACGACGTAGGGTTCATTTGTATGGGGGGTAGCAGCATGGAGGTTTCGTTTAGGGGTTGGATGACGTTAGGCACATCGAGGATAGTAAACAATATATCTGCTCCCTACGTTTCCACGTATAGCATGATATTTCAAAGGCTGTACGAGTCTCTCTGGCGTCGCAACGCTCAGGCTGAAAAGCTACGGCTCAAGTGACTTTGCACTGGAAAAATCCAAGACCATAGGAACGATTCTGCCAATCGGTTCTCGAGCGAGGACGGAACAAGGTACTGGAAGAAACAAAGGTTAAGTGAAAATGCGCGGAACCCCAGAGAAGAAAATGGCAACGAGAAGGATCTTAAATCTATCTCGTGCGATGGGCAAACCTTGATCACTCGACTTGCAGCCTTATGGAGGTCCGATGGACGTAAAAATAGCGACTCGTTACTGACCTACGTTCGGGAATGAGTGACGGCTCCCCCTTTCGTACATCCAGCGGGTTTACAGCCATTGTGTGCTGCAAGGTGCCGAAGCGGGAGACGCGGGCGCCATTCCGCGGTGCTTTAAGAGAACTAACTCCTCCTGGAGGTGGAGTAGCAAGAGGATAAGGGGCGAGGAGCAATGATGTTGAACGGATGAGAGAGGACGAGGAGGAAGTAAGAGGCAAATTCAGGGATCCATCCCCGTGAATTTTACGTCATACGATATACATATACACATACAGCTCACGTACACCGGATATGTGTATAAAGATATATAAACACACAGAGACCATAGCGCATGCATTATATATATATATATATATACACACACGCGCGCGCGCGAACCCGAAGGAGAGCTTATATCCGGGAAACCGGCAATTGCAACGGCGTAGCAGTGAATTTCGCGCGCGGTCGCACGGGCTACGATATCTTAGGAATTTCTAAACGCGAACGTATAAGACCCCGCCCTCCTCGTTTTCTAGGGAATTTAAGCTTCGTCGGTTATACCCCATAAATCCCTGGAACCGTCCAGGACTCTATAGAATCCCATAGACGCAACAGAGCGATCCCCCACATACGGCTTGTACAGGTGGATTCATCCAGGTAAATACGCGACGCGAAGCAGACAGGAAATAAATCCCTCTCGCCTCGACGCACATCCATTCCTGCTGGCGTTTTATATCGTCCACCCTGTCAGCCACCAAGCCGTCAGTCACCCAGCCTATGAAACGAGTGAACGCTGAAACATTAATGCAGCAAACGATTTCAGTAGAATTTATGTCCTGCGTTTTCGAATTAACCTGCAGCAGCAGCAAATGACGCAACCTTTGGACGCAAAGGTCGCGGCCAATTCCGACTGGCGTTATACACGCGAGAAAATATTCGTTCTAGATTCCGTCGGCACTTTGATCCTGACCCTGATACCTGGTGCATCCTTGCTTCCTGCTGCAAGAACCACTGCTGTCCACGTTGCGTAACTGTACAGTACTGATCGATGCTACTAAGGTGAGCTACGAATACCCAGGCACTATACCTATACGTATGATTAATACCTAGCAGCATAGCAGCTACAACCTGAGCATGTCAGAATACATGATTGTCCTCGTATAAGAAAACGCGAAAGTTATGCAGTTTCGCAGAGTCCAATTATTTCACGAATTTCACGAGCTAACCGACCTCTGTAGTAAGTTTTTACTAATTCTTCGAGTAACCGCCGCTTTATTTAGATCTCGTGGCAATGGACGATTGTCGTACTGAAATAATGGAGAATGCTGCTTGATAATTTGCGGCTGCCTGACGAGGACAGAGAGAAAGAGACTGCGAGATCGATCGTTTACTCCGGGAGGGGAGGCAGGGCAGGTAAAAGGGTCATTATGAAGTTCCCATGGTGTATTCTGACCGAACGTTACGCAACTCGCTCGGAGAGATAATTAACGTTAACCAAACCGGATGAAATCTGGTCCACGCGGATCGGCAGATTTCTTGTGAAACATACCTACTACCATGCAACGAACGAGAACCAAAGTGGTCCGTTGCGAAACTCCTATGCCGATACAGTCACCCGAATACCCAACTGTCTGTAATTGCGTCTTTTCAATGATTCTTAGCAACGAAATCGAATGATGGATGGACGTTGTAGTGGCGCCAATTCAAGATGCGGCTGACCGGAATAAATAAATTAGAAGCTTTCTACAGCCACTGCCTGTACTATCTACCTTCACTCGCTTTATTTATCTAACTATCCATTTATATACGTAGATACTATATATATATATACATACTATCTTTGCGCAAGTTATTAGGTTACCGTACTTTTCGTCTCACGGCTTACGTCATCCGCAGGATCTCAGCATCCATCATTAAAATTATGCCTTTCGATTGTCTAGACGACACTGTACCTGTGGTATCACTACTCGTTCTAATTTACCTTTTCTTCGATCAACGTGCAAAGTTGAATTAAAAAAAAAATATAATTTTATTTAACGACAAAGCAATCACTATAGCAAGACGCTAATTGAATTTCAGGAGGACACCGCGATACAGAAAGTGACCCCAGGAATTGTGATACGGTTATGGTTCATTATTAATATACGTTAAGTACCGAGTATTACAGGTTAAGCGTTTTGAATTTTTGAAGGTATTATGATGATTATATTTCTTATATATTAGGATAATTAGGATGAGACTGCCGCTGCTTTTAATTCGTATATTTCAAGCACGCTGCAGTCACCGTCTAGGTACTTTCGAGGAGTACCTACAGGTACTCGCTATACTAAGAAGGTTGAAAGGTGCTCGAGGAACGTGTCCAGTCACCCGGAAGTTTCCGAGATCGTTCCTGCGACCGTATTCCTACGCTCGACTTCCTCCGGATTTTATCCGACAAGTGAAAACGCTGCTGAAGGATTAGAATTACTAACCGGGCAGGACTTTTTAAACGTCGTTGCCGCACCTAAGCTTAAGATTTACCGATTCCCCGGAGTCGCGCTAGTCGGCTCGGCTGTGCGCTTGCGCAAGACTCTTTAAGATTCTAATTTTACTAATATCAAATCCTCTCAATGTTACAAGGACGACCGAGGACGATCTTGTTACGTAATTTCGCGAGATTCACTTTCCATTTACATCGATTGCGCGGGACTCTGACATTTGGTTTCTATGTAGGCGAAATTCGAAGTGTTATATATTATTTGACAGATTTATACGTACAGTCACTCCTAGTCAAATATACCACATGGATGCGGATAGCGTGTTAAGCAAAGCGCAATCCTCGGGTGTAGGAAACACGTGCAACTGGTCATTGCCGGAAGTCCCGACAGTGCCAAGATCAAAGACAATGAACTTCCGCCAAGTGGCCTTTGCTCTCTGTCGCTAATAGTCGTATATATATATATACACACACATGTATATAGGTACTCGCGGCACGCTCTAAAAGCATCAAATCTCACGTGGCGTTGCGACGCTCGAAGAACAATGACTTCGAAAGAGGAGAAACAATGCAGAGGCTGTCGTTCAGCTTGGATTCACGAATATCAACAGCGGGAACAGTATAGCTGCGTGGCAACGATATAGCCACTCGCACAAAATGTAGAAATCGTAATACGAGTTTAAGGAAAGACACGCCCGCCATTGTGCACGCATATAAACTAAAGAAGGGAGACGAGAGGAAAAAGGAAAAAAAAAAAAAAAAAAGTGAAATCTAAAGTACTTTATACAAAGATTAAAGTACTAGTAGGTGGATGAGATTGTCGTCAAACCGTGGATCCAATCTAATTGAAAACTTCCGAGGGAATATCGGGTATAGGAAAAATTATAAAGTGTTTTGAATTAGAGGTAATCGTATGCTTATAGAGATATACATATAGCGTTCGTTCCTTGAACGTTGCTCCAGTTAACCACGAAGATTCGGGAGGTTGAAGTGTGCCCAGGATACTCTGAAAATGACAGTGGCTCACCTGCAGGCGTATACATGTATGGCTGCGGCAAGAAGGTGGTTATGGCGAGGGGTTTGGCGCAGGTCGGTTTTATCGAGGGCCAAGGAGTTTACGAGTGTAATATAACTAGAGGTAGCAACCTACGTAGGAACATGAAAGCCGAAAAGAGGAAGTACGTTAATGGAAATAAAGCTTCGAGTAGAAGTGCAAGCAGGAGCTGTTGGCAAGCGGGCGAGGAATACGAGTGCACGGAGTTTCACGTATACCAGTTTGTAAATGATGGAGGAAGAGAATCGAGTTATATTTCGCGGTTCGGGTTAATGAAATTCTTCGCGGTGCCGAGTGCCCGAAATACAGTTGAGAAAAGGTAATACCAGCGGTGGCAACGGGTACCCAGATACCCAGTTCGCCGGCTATTCCTCGCCATCGCCATCCGTGTATTCGTCCTGCCGTTACTATCTCGCGTCAGGAAGTCGATACACTCGCCAGTCGTACGCGATATACACCTTGGCACTTTCGAATGAGTCTCGTTACACAAGAGTCGCCAGACTCCGTGAATTAGTCCTCCATTCGATAAAAGCGACCACTCACCGCGCGGCGGACGCAGCAAAAAGAGAGCATCGTGAGCAAGGACGATAGTCTGAAGGTGTCTTGGGTAAGCAGAAAATTGAATCGACTGTAGCGAGATATAATGTATTGGGAATGATAATGCTATAAGACTATACGATTAGTCGATCGCTACTCGATACTGCCTATGGTATTATGGTATCTTAACTGACTATCGTTATCACGGGGCGTGAGTTACATTGGCGTGTGAGTACGCACGTATGCTTGGGTGTAATTGCGTATGAGCTTTTGTGTGTGTTTAACGCACTGCTGTAATGTCGGAGACAGTATTTATGGGTGAAAGATGGCAACGGTAGGGATTCGACTTGCGAGCTCAGGTAAGTGGGCCTCCATCGGACGAGTCTAGGTACCCAGCAGGTCCTCTTTCTTTTCCCCCCACGTGCGAACGAGACTCGCCGCGATGCAAAGCAAAGCAAGACAGTTACCACGCTCGCTCGTTCTGCTCCAGGTAGTAAGACAGCGTCTCCCCTTGGAAAAGGCTCAGTTTCCGTGTGGACTTCGTTTCGCGAAGTGATCGGAGAAAATTTTGTGGAACAAGACACTGGAGTTATTACGTATCGGCTATGAGATTCGCGTACCTAGTCTGCTTGACCTTAGGTGAGTATTAGAGAAAAAGATACCATCGCGTATAATAATTTACCCGAGAATCAATATGGTCAGTTGGTTAGAATCTAATAAAATTTGTATACATAACACGTCCGGACTATTAATGATTTCTCGATAGTTTGAAAAGGACAGTTTTTTTTTTCGATGAATGCACGTCTTGGACACGTTAGACCATTTTACGTTATCTCTAGATAGTCCTTCAATCTTAAGAAGTCAGTGGCTAGAAACACTACACATGGTATATACGCCGTACATATAAGAGGGAACAAGAGGAATCGTGGACAAAGATGAACAGAAGTAAAAGTTCACCGTGGACGGAGTGTCGAGGATATCCGGTGTACCTAAAGCCAATCGAGCGAGGTGGTGAGGACAACACCAGGGGAAATCAAGGATTCTCGGATTTTATTTGCATAAAATGATGGGGCCAGGGTGTCACGTTTGACCGACAGTTCCCTGTGCCGTCTCCCGGTCACCTATTCTCTAGGCTATATTTGCACTTTATACCGGGTGTCTGTGCAGCAGTGCATCTTTTCCACGACACTTTGCCACGAACCTTATGTCGAGAATCGCTGATCCTCAAGGACAGCTGCAGATCTAAATCCATGCATACAAAGGCCGTTCATTCCGTATGATATAGAAACGAATCGTAGTCGATTCGGTTCCCTGTCGACCAGTCCAATTCTCTGTATAAACGTACGAAGGAGATTCCGAATAAAGCAATTTTTCAACAACCTAAAAAAGTCCTCGAAGGTGGAGTTGTCTCTGTACGTAAAGTGGTGCCCTCTCGGTATCACCTGTTTGCGAAAGCTGTCTTAAGTTTCCTTTTCAATTTTTTTTTCTCCGAACACCCTATAGCTGTTTTCGATTCCCGTGCACGAGAAGAAGCACAACGTGTGGCCTAGTAGTAGCCACTCGCTCTGATGTTGAGCCAATACAACACCGTCGACCTAATCGTGCTTTTCCACGGTGGCTGATAGGTCTCATCTAACTATGAAGAAGGATCAGGGGTCGATATATGTATATATAGATGCCAACCTGACCACTGTTCCACGAGGACGGCTGGTTCTATTCTAACCACGTCCAGGTCTACCACCCACCCTCTCCACTAACTCATACCACACTGCATAGCCAGAGCCCGCAATTCTCAATGCATACACCAGTATCCATCGACCATCGTATCTATATAGCTGAGTATATCAACCGGAATACCTGATCACCATAAAAATTTATATACCTTCGTGACCGTAAATTGTATTACCGAAACGTATAGATTCCATTATCATCCGCCGTTCAGCGGTTTAGCATCGACCGCTTATTACAGAAATATTTTTCGTATGGTAAGCAAGTGTACCCACGTCTATATATATGACACGTATACATATAAAATATATGGTCGTACGTAACTTATATATGATCAATATATAAATCATATATGGATTATAACATATGAATTATTGAAAATTTCGAGAAAATCTAATTAATCGCTTACGAGTCTACAATTTAAGTTCACATATAGTACATATGCGATTTACACACAAATCATATATTTTTGTATTCACTTGGATACGCGCAGTGGTGATCAATGGATTTTCTTAGTTTCATCCTTTATCATCATCAAAGGCATCCCAATTACCTATTGTCCCTTCCGTTTTCGCAAATTTTTGTATAGCTTTTCTCACACGACTAGAAAACGTAACGTGTGACATATGACATGCTCCAATCGAACGATCTCGAGCTAGCGTCCTCGAGCAAGGCCAATCGCGACTACATAAATATGTGATATAAAATAGGAATCAAAACACGTGTGTTGCCAGGCAGAAATGCGCTCGCGCCATGAGAAACCATACGAAGAGGGACGTCCGGCACGTGTGGATGGATAATAATGCACTTCGTAATCACATTGCAACCGACCTGCATTCAAATACAAATCAAGAGTACATCGCGCGCGGGTCCACACACACGTGCGCGCGCGTATGTGTGTATGTATGTGCACTGTAGGAATTATCAGTAAATCTTGAAATATTAACACTAAACCTGCCGACAAATATTGAACACGGCCTCTTTAAGCGGGAAAACCGGTCATTTGGACCGGTGGTGGTAGGTTTAGCATTATGAAACTCGTATCTAGGTTGAAGGCAGACTGATATTTCGGGGTCTCTAGACTGTTAAGGTTATGGGATTTCAAGTTGAGAGAGAGGGAAGAGGCAGACGACAGGAGTCGACCAAGTTATAGCGGATTTGCCAATCGCAGAGCAGTACGTAGGGTCCTGCTGTTCTCGACAGACATTGACGTACTAGAGAATTTACTCAGTAGCTCGTAATTCTACAACTACTAGGGATATTGACTTTTAGTTGGCAGCACTCGTTTTCCCTCATTGCCCGTCGTCAAATTCGTTACAGCCCGATTGCTGAAAAACGAAATGCGATGATTGTGCCGGCGATTGACTCGCTCGATTTACTGAATTTACCTGACTCCACGAGGTTCGCGCGCTGATAATACAATCGTCACTGTTTGTAGCTGCGAAACACGCGTGGCAAATACGAGAGAAATGTATCGCGTTTCAACCTACGTAATATATGGTCGCAGTCGAAACGCTTGTGTGACGACAAATAAGAATCGCCGAGTGCTGCTAGCTCATTCGTTCACAATGAACGGTGCAAAAGTTATTACGCCGGGACATTAATTGCGTCCAGGGAAAGCCGTAGATCGAGTCACTTTCTGAAATGCTGAATCCAAGTGGCGAGAGAGTAAAAAAAAAAAAAAAAAGAAATAGGCAGTGTAGCTCGTCACCAATACGACGATTTAGGAGTCTGAAATTATTCGTGAAATCGAAACTTGTAATTGCGCATATCTTATGTAAAAATTTCAAAATCCACGTAATTCGACAATTCGAACCCCGAGACTTTGGACGAAACCATGAACGTAGCTGCGGGAAAGAAACCACCAAGAAATAGGAGCAGCTGCCTCACTGAATTTCCATCAAAACAGCCCATCCGTACGCTGCCGTCAAATTTACTGGGCTCTCAGCGTGCATCGTGCGCCAGGAAATTGTATACCGACGCGCACGATAGACATGTGGAAAGTCGCATGTTGTCCCACGGTCACTGGAGTTCAGCGGTAATTCGTAACGAAAAATTATCTACCCGAAATAATTCCAAGACTTTTTTTTTTTCCCTCAACTAAATGCAAGCTGATTAACGAGAAATGACAATTCCAAGCAGTGTTCCCCATTCTGTCGATATATACATACATATAGAAACAGCATAAGCGCCGGGGATGTACTCCAGTATCTGTAGAGGAGAATGGCGGCTGGAGCAACGTTGAAAAGTAAAACCCGTCCGATCGGAACGTCGACGATGATCGGCCGGTTATCGACAGGAAGAGATTAAAGATAGGCCGACGGCGTGCGCCTGGCATAAATGAACAGGTAGCCACTGCAGTCGATAATCAATTACGCGCGTAGCCCGCGGGATAACGCGCGTCCCGATTGGACAATCCGTTCTCTATTATTTCTATATATTTGTCGTGTCCCTCTGTACTCCAGCAGGATGGAAAACAGACTCCCAGGTATTTCCTGACAGCAAGAATCAAATTGACCCCAGCGATTGATAACGTCATCCGATCTGTGTAAAACGTGTAAACGAGAAGTCGATCCCCGATAACAACAGCCAGAAATAAATATTCTCATTTCCACATCTCATGTATATATATATATATATATATATCCTAACAGCAGGATGGAATAACGTGACACGATAGTGGATTAAAGTAACAGCATTATTGGTAATCGAGCGAAATCCGTCCAAGCGATATAAGCACGTGCAACATTAGGAGGATTATGCGTACGATTAGTGGTTACCGACGGACAGCGGTAACCAGGACCGCGCGACTGTATAAGATTTGAATCGAGCTGTCGTATGCGCAACAATGCTTTGGGCATTTAAACTATTTGTCCTGGATCAGGCCAACCGAGTATTTCATTGGGAACAGGACAGCTGTCGGATTACCGGAGATTTCGAATGACGCGCACACGATGGCAACCGCCGTGGGACATCAGGCGTCTTGTAGGGACAATAAGGAAACGGGAAATCGTGCGAAAGAAATTAAGATGTATTTTCTATATCATCCGTCTAGCTGGTACGAGCTTGGTGTTCAAAGAGGTTCGATGTAAATTAGTCCGTGAAATTAATAGTCTCGGCGTATTACGAGGAAGAGAGATTTCCCGGCCGGGAGACGTGCCGGTACGTACCGCGAGGAACTTAATTCTCGTTTCGCAATTACAGTAGCACCGAGTAAAGTCGGACACCTCGGGTGCCTCGAGGTTAACAAGACCAGAGTAGCTTTGGACCCCTAGGAGAGACGGAGGATGATGACGCAAAGAAAAGGGAAGTGGGAGAGGGATGAATTAAGAAGATCAGAAAGAGAGACCCGGGTCGTATATAAAGTGAACAGAGCCACTTGGAAGTTACGAGACTAATTGTACCAGTCGACGATAACACCTTCCTGTCGAAGCAGCGGGGATCAATAGTAAATCAACAGTCGATAAACGTGGGAGCGACTGTGACGTGACGTCAATGTTATACAAGGCAGTGATTACCGCGTCTCCGATAGCCACACTTGCTGCTTGTATTTCCTGCTCTTTTATTATCGTGTCGGAGTCGCGCGCGTCGCGGTGCAGTTTTGGAGTTTGAGAACGACTTGTTTTCGCGCGTCGAGCGAACCGGAGAAACTGGATAAGAATTCATGTCGCATTATTCTTCTCGAGAAGAGGAAACGCCCGGCACATATCGTCTGTGCCAAGCAGATATCTTTGCTCTGAACGAAGAGCCAGGCTAGGCAGCGTCAGCATGTCTCTATAATACAATGCGATGGAAAGATGCCGAAGGAAAGGAACAGTAGGGAGACGAAATGGTCGGGCGATATATTACGAAGTCATTCGAATTCAGATATCTAAGAGGGCAGCGAATCGGTAATAGCGAAGTGACGCAACAGACGCGTTCATAATGGACTAGTTGCTTTGTAATTTTCGGATTGAAATCTAGCGTGAAAAAAATGTATATTTAAACGACGAAGCAGCACGCGCATATAATAATAAAACGTGTCCGCGAGGCCGAAAACTAAATCCCATCTACCTGTGCAGCAAGTATGCCCAAACGAGAGCTGCTCTCTTGCAAGCTAACATTTATTTCGAATACGTGAACACGCGTTTCATTTAGTAAGCCATATACCCGCCATGCGGAACGATTGCGCATTCAAAAAATACAATAATGTATACCCGGTCCGGTTGGGGTTGTGCACGGGGCGCAGTGATATAGAAACTGCGCGTGCAGAGGAAAGAAAAAATAGTCGCATAAAATGAAAAAGAAAAAAAAAATGAAAAATAAAAAATAAATAAAATAAAAGTAATTTCGAGAAATATGAGCCATCGGCCAAAACGGGCGTCGCGACGGTAAAAACAGTCGGGAAATGACGGCTCGTTTAATTGCAGCCTCTAACGCCAGTCTGATTTTAACTGGTAATCCGGGCGTGACGCCCGCAGGGCACTCGCGGATACAGATGTTTCTCTGTTCGACGAAAACCGAGAAAAATAAAAGTTGATACGCAATTCAATATAAGCTCCCATATCGCAAGCAGGGTGGCAACGGACATATTACTAGGCAAATGGTCGTCGGGTGGTGACGGCGGCGGTGGGTGGCGACATTAATAGCCGCAAGGGACGTGCATTCCTAGTGGTTAGTAGCAGGAGGTAGCAGGAGGTAGCAGGAGCAGCAGGAGCCATGTTCAGGAAGGCATAATATTTCGTATGAAGGATATTCGCGTGTCATAAAGACGACGCAGTCACCGCGACGTTGCGTCGAGACGACACGGTGGCTGTCATCAAATTCATAACTTTGTGGCATCGCAAATTTTACCGCTAACCCGTAAAAATACGATAGTCTGTATACACAGAGAGACACAGGTATACTCGCGCGAGTGTGCAAGGGTTGTTCCCTACATGGTAGCAGATATTAACATTTTCAAAGGGTATTTCGTGCGTAGTGTTAGCCTCGATGTTTAACCCCGGGATCTCGAGAGCAGTAATTTCCGCCAGGGTGAGAAGTGGCGTTTCTTTTTTTTTTTCCCTCAATATCCAATGCTCACTCTTGCACGAATAAGGGTAGGATATTCGGTTGGGGATGCAGTCTCGCGGAAATTTCTTCTTACGACAAATAACGGGGGAGCGCGAGCAACAGGTTTCAGGCATTAAATTTCGGCTGACTAGTGTCAGCGCCTCGAGGGAAAAGTACCGTAAGGGTTGTTCGGGCTGTCATTCTAGAGCTGAGAAAATCTGGAGTCTCGCGAGTGGTCGCAGCGACGCTGTACGGAGTCACGTAAGCACGTATCCGCGCGCACGTGACGTAAAGACAAAGGTTGTATTTGGCAATGCTCCGTGGACAGGCAGGTAGTAGATGAGATTGTCCTGACGTTGATAGGGTGCGCGCACGTCAGGGGTTGAGTTTACAGATCGGCTGTAAAGTGGTAACCGCATAGGGCGGGCATGGAGGCCATCGGGAACAGATTGCAACTCCCCTCTCTGTTTTGTCTCCAGCGAACCCCACGTACAATTTCTCTTCGCTCACTCGCTCATCCCCCAACCCCCCTCTCCTCCTTCCTTCTGCCCGGTCCACCGCCGAATGGTAAATCGGCCGAGCCCACCCCCTGAATCCCCCGCACATTTCCCCCGTAGCCACACGCCTGACACCAACGTCTGTTGCATCCCCGACCGCCAAACGACCCTGCTTACCTCGCACATACAAAATACCTGACAACCCCATTGGCCGCTCCCATTAACGGGCGTTAGAGCCCGTAATTAACGGAGAGATCCTGGACGGCTGGTCTAATCGATTGTTTGCTCGCCGCCGCCACCGCCATCCTCCTCCTCCACCCCCTCCACCACCTGCTACTCTTCCGCACCCCATTGTATTCAATTATTTCTCACTTACATTTCTTTTTCTTTATCGCAGAGAGACCAGACTACTCGCCTAAGTACACACACTTAAAACACTACGGATTTATAGACAATCGTGCCGATCACTGCCGACGAGTCGCCAATTGTTTTTACAAGCATCCGATACAAGTTTTTAATGGGGAAAAAAAAAAGAAAAAAAAAAGAAAAAATAAATTAAGAACTGCTTCTATCTGCTTCTCAGCCCATTTCCCTATCCTCTGCCTTGCGCCGTGTACGCTCGCGCATTGATAAGGTTTAATCAATTCCCGCGACTAATAAAACGTGCAACGGCAGAATCGTAAAATTGTCACGGGCGAGAGACGTGCGCGTACACAGAAATGGACGCAGCCGCACCTAAACGGCATAGACAATCCGCGCGAAATACACGCAGCGCAGCCTCGAAATTTCCCGAAGCAGAGCATATAGGTAGAGCGAAGCCATGAAATTTAGACAGGTTTCAGATTAGCAGTCTGCAGCTGCACCGTCGTATAACGCATCGCGATGCAATATACGGAGTGCGCCATTGGAACGGATGTAAGGCCGTATACCGGAACTCAATCCGGTACCGCAGGAGCGAAGGCAATTAAGTTTAACGACCAATGGAGAGGGGATGGAGGGATCGGATCTGTTTTGACATTAAGTGTCCGCCGTAAAGTCGGCTGCAAGGCGTCCCGTTTAACGAGACAGTAGCTGCGTAAAAAGGTATGGCAACCGCGCTGGATAAGTATTAGCAGTACTTTGCTTCCAGCCGTACAGGCTAGACTCGATCGAAAAGTCCTCGGCATCCCTGCTGGACGTAACGAGGGTTCAGAGAATACACTGTACGAACAGGGTGGTTTCGCGGGTAGCCAAGTTCACCCCCCCCCCCCATCCGCAAGGGGGATGAACTTGGCAATTATACATAATGGGTTAGCAGTTGGCCCATAGCGTCGGCATGTTTACCTGTTGCTTTCTGAATGGATGGTCGCAAGACTACGTAGACGTCGTCGAGGATCAACAGATTCGTGTTACCGGGACGCTCCATTCTTTATTCGACCGATTTGTAATTCAAGATATGCCGCGTGTCTCGTGTCTCTACGAATTGCATTTGCTGCTATGGATTTTTCAATATCAACCGTGCATCGAGTGATTCGTGAAACTGGGATCATCTCGAGGGAATCTTGTGCGACCACAGCGGATGTCCGATTGATTGGAATTGAAATACCAACTAGCTTGCAGCTACATGAGTCACTGATTATGAGAGTAGAGCCCACGCGGGTTAGGTTAGGCTGTCATTAGGGACCTCGACCCGTTATACCGCATTCCCATGCAACCTGTTACACTTACCTTGATTCTACGCCAGTTATTAGATACAGTCTAGCCCAGAAAATGGAGGTAGCGCAAAACGTGAACGAAGCCAAGGAAGACGCAATGAAAGGAATAATACAGTACGTGGATGAAAGGTCCTTCTCAGTACTACGTACCCATACCTATCCGCGTACCTACCTACACCTACCACCTACCAGTCACGTTTACCTAGACTATGCAGTTACTCGGCGAAGAGCGCTTCACTAGACTGCACACACACACACACACACACACATAAAAGGCAATGCTCACTAGAGAAGTAAGTGGACTACCCGGTATATGCTGAAACAGATAAGATTTACGACAAGTCTCCCTCGACCAACCAGAATTGAGATATTATAGAAACGAGCCCGAGCAAAGGAAGACTCACGGAAGTTTCTCTCCTGGAAAAATCTTTAGTTCCCTCTTCTCCCGTCGAAGGGCAAGCCAATGAAATCCCAGGCGAGAAGAAACTGAAGCTGCAATACGACGATTACGGTGCAGGGACAAGTAACGCAAAGAAAAGGACACTCGGACTAGAATATCTATACGCGCGGGTATATACGGACATTATGAACCAAGTGCAACGAAAGCGCGAAGCATTGGGGCGCAAAGATTCTCCAAGTATCCAAATTAACTGAACACCTTGGATCACAGACGCGTCTATATGACGGGCATGGATGGTCGACTGACTTTGCTCGCACGAAACGTGCAAACCGTTCGGAAGACTTCGGAACTCGAGATCTCTCTGGGTGAAGATGCACGTACCGAGGTAGGTGCGGGGCCATTGGGGTGGGCCGGGAGCTGGTGGGAAAATCTCGCGAGTTGAATAATTGAAATATTTCAACGCGAGGACTTAACTTTTACTGACGGCGCAGCGAACGACACGACGAACATCACGACCAGGGGAATTTTTACACTCTGCTACACAAACATTGCAAATCGACGGAGTCGTTTCTCCTCTGAATTCAGGAAAAGCGATGCTCGTTAGTGGGCGCAAAGCAAGAAGCGAGCATCGCGAAAGGACAAATTTTCTGATTTACTCTAGACTCTTCCTTCTTCCTCTCTCTCTCTCTTCCTCTCGTTCCATAAGCCATACATCGCACTCCGTTTCTCTTTCATACTTTTCCCAAGTCCTCTAACGTTCATCTGTTCATTCTTTTCAATGCAGTACGCAATAAAGCGTGCAAAGTAGCACAAGACACTTCCGCCTGACACCCCGCGCGAACAAGCTTCATTCGAATCTGACTTGAACCGGTCCAGATTTTGTGTGAAATCATCTCATAGCAATGACGTCATTCTCCGTGAAAGGTGCGAGCGAGCGATAACAATGGAGATCCGGAAGTAGGAGTCACGCTAATTGGCGGTTCCTTCGCTGTGCTCCTGGTTCCATCCTACCCGAAACAAGAGATGTATGATTAGTCGGTTGGCCGGGACGAGAATCGACACGCTTAGAGTTTCTGGCTGGCAAACAGTTGCGAATTCATAACGGAAGTCTCGTCGCGATTTTAGCCACTGAGAATCCCCTTGGTCTGAGCGTCACGAACTACGAAATTGTTGTATCCAGGCAACACACCCGTTCGCGCGATCCGCAAGTTTCAGATGCATTGTCCGCGAGTTGCATTCTGGTTATGCGCCTGGGACAGGATCGGATGCTGATACACAAGGCTATTGGGACATGCTAAGATTTCATAACGCTTCGCAGTAACCTCGGAATGTATTGCGTACTTTTCGGTGAGTCCTCGCTGCTGCGACTAGTCGTCCAACAATCGACGAAACCCCATACACATGCACTCCGATGTATTATATAACCGCCGTAACGTATCCGGATCCGATCTTTAGAGAACGACAGGATGAAGTAACAGACGGAAGATGAAAGCAACTACGCGATACCATACGAGAAGAAAATGGAGCAGCTGTAGTTCTCGATCTTAATGCAATATTTCATTAGGAATATCCGATAGGCAAGAAGACGAAAGAGACGATGCGACGCGAACCGAGAAAAAAACGCCGGTGCTGCTGTCGTTACCGATGGTAATGAAATTAATTACGGCGGTAGAGGCGCGTGCACGGCAAAACTTTTTCTATTGTTCGAAGAGTCGATTGTGCGCCGGGTGTTTACAAACTGGCGTGAAATCATCATTATAAACAAGCCCCGGGAATTTATTAGTGTGATAATGGCGAAACGAACTTTAACGCAGTCACTGACTGAAGCCAAAGCCATAGAGCGCGCGGTCACAAATTGGAAGCTGATTAGCTGTGCAATTATCGCTTGAAAGAAGTTTTCATTAGGTTATGTCATCTAGATATAGGCAGACTGTATTATCTGCGTGCGACAATAGGATGCAGAAACCATATAAATCCCGGAACGAATTCTACCTGCGGAAACAATATTGAAATAACAGATACACGAGGAACTTTGGCGCGCATTGAATGACTGCGATGTATCGCGTGGTAATGCTGTGCCGTGGCGAGGATCCCCGAGAGCATCCACGGTCACTCTCATGCCTGGTATTGCAATTAGAAAACTACTTTCTCCAGACCTTTCAAGGTAAAGTGCGAGACACTAGCAATTATAACGATCAAACGAATCAAATGGATGTTGGCAGTGAGTGCTACTCCGTTGTACTGTTTATGTATACTGCTGCTGAAAAATTGATATTGTAAATGTAACAATATTTTTTTTTTTTTTCAAATAAAAAATTATTATTATTGAATCAGTCAATGACGTCGGGATTCAATTTTCGAATCATTCTCCGTCGATCAGAGTGCAATAATGATTTGCCGAGGATTCCAGAGTCTGGGAATTATGAAAAACATCGATCTCGTGAAGGGACTATACGTGGCTCGTGACAACGAGATGAAGGGACTTCTTTACATTCTACGGCATAAGTAGATGGCCCCTCGAAACGGTGAGGACCACTCGTCACGACCTTATACACTTTTATAACATCGAAGAAACAGAGTCGGCAGGATTTCAAAATATCAGCCCGAGAACCTCGGGAGACCGGGACAAAGAGAAACACCATACGACACGAGCAACACGGTGTTTACCGGTGTACAGAGAAGACGTAACTGCAAGTATACCAACTGGGTATATATACGTCCTGTTGGATACAGCTAGATGCAGCTAGAATATACACGTAGAAACTCTGTCACGTATCTCATCGTACTCGTATCCGAGGACAGGTGTAAATACAGGTGCTGTTCAGAAGTTTCTTCGAGGTTAGGTTCCCCTCACGTAATGCACCAGAGATAGGTAGGTACACGGATATATCAAGAGGGAATATCATCCTGTTGAGGTAGCATGAGAATAAAGAGGAAATATAGGTATACCGACTGTACGTATATCAGCGCAGTCACTGGGGGGATCTAGGATGCTGCTGCGAATCCTGTAGGTCAAAAATATGTAATCGAACTACAGAATGCTATTAAATCTGTGTCTTGCACGTAGGATTCACCGAGAAACCGAGTGCAGCGACGCAGAGCGGATATTTTCGGAATTAGAACGTACTACTCGCGGTACGAATCTCAAGTGTGGCTGTAATGTCATTTGAAATTCCCAAAGCGAATATCAGACTAACGGAATCAGCGTAGGTAGGACCGTATTGTAATTATCGGCAGGGAAGTTTGTATGGGAGGCGGGCAACCCCATGGGTAAAGAGTAATATATGTATGTCTTGTGTGTATCTGTCCCATGTATTGGTAGAGAGCCAAACCATAGAGAAATACCGAGCTGAGGCAGGATCGATGCCGAACGAGCTGACGAGATTTTCAGCGTCCTCGTAAAAGCGGAGAATAAAATGTTATCGGCGAGTACAGGTTATACCGCGCGAACGTGAGTGGAGAACGGCGAGTCTCTTCTCCCTAGTCTTTCGAATCGACAGGTAATCCGGTAACGAACGGCTTTTATTGGCCCCCTGGCGTCTTTCTCATCCCAAGAGAATCGTCAGTCGACTCTCTTGGCGCTCCAATTAGTTCATTATATGCCCCAACAGTTCAGCTAAACTCCGAGTCTGGGCTCCTCTTATATTCAAGGAGTACCAACCTATTAGTCGAGAGAGACTCCCACTTGTGATTAAGCCAGACAAAATTTCCGGTATCAACGTTGATCAACTGCGTCGTCTGGGAATGACGTCAAAGCCAATGTCGGCCTATAAGATTGATTTTTAAAAAAATTTCCTTTCTAGACCCTCTTGATGAGATCCATCTTTGCCAAGCGTGTGCGTCGCTGCATTTTAAAACGGCATCCTAAACGAAAGTTATTGAATCGCGTTTCGTTTCTCGGAGGGAAATACAATTGGAGACGGTAGTCGAGTAGCCTGAAAATATCGGCGTGGCTGCCGAAAAGAAAGAAAAGCAGGAGGTATACGAGAGTGGAGGAAGCATCGATGAAAAATAGGGTAAAGAGTCGAAATGTTGGAGTGATCGAACGGAAGAAAAGGGAGCCACATGAGCGAGGTTGGGGACCGAAGGTGGTCCGCACACGTAACGACGCCGTCGTAAAATCCCGATGAAAGGCGCTCAGTTATCGCTCGTGTAATTTCAGCTGGAACACAGGGCTGCGCTCCCGGCAAGTAGAAAAGAGCTCATGCCGGTCGAGCGTGTGGATGACTCGCGTATGCAGTTTCTACGTTTACTCGGCACGTATGCTGTTGCGTCACGCGGAGTTGCACTAGAGACACGTGTTCACGACGTCCTACGGATAATTTGCAATTTCTAACTAGTCCAGGAAACAAAGCGAGGGGTTAGAGAGCAACCATGTGCTTCCCATTTGTTTGCACGTAACTCACTGTTTCAATAAATACCTTAGCATTCCTTCCTTTCGTTGGCTTTCACCCTTAGACACGAACCTACGCGTATAGCAGGCACTGTTACGTTGCATCGTTACAGTGCACTGCTGCGAGCTAAAAAGTGGCAATTATGCAGAATAACGTATCGACTGGGCGCCAGACTTCCTTTTTACTGAATATCCTCTGAAATGCACTGGTCGAACGTAATAATTGAGACTTACTTATTCCTGCGCCACAAATCTTCGTAGAAAACAGAAAATTGCAAATACCTGTAAATCTTGCTGGTACCAACAATTTTTATAGGATTATCGTCGCTAGGAATTCTTCTTTCTTCTACGTCTCATAGAAGAATCAGTCTGTGATAGATTAGCGATGCAAAAATATGGAAACACGAATGAAATCTTTCACTTCAATTATCCCTTTCCAGTGTGCTTATTGGTTGATCAAGCGATAACAACGAGGCTTCCCACAAACACAGGTGCCCTGTGTAGATCCGCTTCACGGGAAGGTTTCAAATACTTGGGAATGTTTGGCAATCGACCATGACCCACCCGAAGCTTTCACCAGTCTCCCCGAAGCGACTCCAGATTTTCTAACACAATTCGCACCGTTTCCCTTTTTTCGTTAAATATCTCATTCAAAGCCCGAGTTAAAAATCTCTCGTAGAAAGTAAGTCGAGAATCTCGAAGCGAATTTATTTCGGAAGAATCGTTCATTGACTTCGGTACGGGATGCCACTTGAGCGCTACGTGGTTTAGAAAGTTAAAAAGACTCGAGAAAAATCGATGCTACCGAGATGAGAGGTCGAGGAGTGACAAGTAGAAGTACGCACAGTGCCAACAGGTAAGAGAGGTAAGGGTGCTCCGATATCCAAAATAAGTAGGAAATGTAAAAAAAAAAAAAAAAAAAAAAATTCCCAAGGTAAAACCGTGGCGTAGGTATATTTGAAAATGAGATCAAGCATCCCTACGGCAATCGTACCAACACGATCGCACGTAATTGTCTCGCAAGCAGTTGACAATGCAGCAGGTAAACAGATTTAATGACGACGAGAATTATTAACGCACTCGACGCGGCCACTGCAGATGGAAAACGCGCAACGGGACAAGGGAAACGACAAGGACTGAGCCTTATAGACGCTGAGGTGGAGCTAAACTAGAAAGTGCCTGATAGTCAATTCTAATCATAAGCGATCGACTATTTCCCTGCGTCCCGGGATAGGAAGACCCAACAAGTCCCGGTCCCCTCTTGACGCGTGCATTCACTCCAGGGGTTAACGTCTCCGCCAGGAAGAGTCTCGTCGCCTAACAAGGTTTCGTTGATCGGGCGGTTCTGCCATTATGATCATTCAGAAGATCAGGATCACCGCTACGAAGTTCGGGTACGAATTCACATGGAAATACAGAGAGAAAGCGTTTGAGCGAGCGTGTGTACTATGCGTTAGGTTCCGAAGAATGAAAATGTGGCCGCGATTATGAGATGGCGCCACGAGTCATTACTTATGCCACTTGGTACCGACACGTCAGGCAACGTTAAAAATCTGAGTGTATAGATTTACTAGAAAGTACATAGAGAACAACCGGATATAACGGTAAAATAGACGATTTTCGTTCCGGACTTTCATTCTACGTTTAATCGGAAACGGCACAACGTATCGTAAAACCGAGCGATGTCAATCGGCCGATCGCACGTGTAAATCGTCGAGGTTGATGAATATTCCATGCTCGAAGGGTGCTTAGGCCCATGACCTAGAGATACGTTATACCAAGCTAGACGTAGCTATTTGGTCTGCCGGGTACTTGTGCATTTTCGACAGGGAGAGGCAAATAAATCGCAGGCATAACACGGCAGCAGGTACCGTTAACGGATTTCTGTCGAACGCGTCACTTTCCTTGCCTGTTAGCGCTGCTTCCAGATGTATACTTATATACGTAGACAGCTATAACTACGCGAAGGTAACTCCGAGGGTAGGTGGTACAAGTTGGCGAGTGGTCGAGGGATGGTATGGACGGTGAAAGGCATTTTGGTAGGTACGTTAAAGCAGTTTAAACTTCTCGCTCCTAGTTCGATTGAGACTCTATCTCTTCCTCACCCACCCACCCGCTATTCCCTATTGGCTCCCTCTCTTTTTATTCATCTCTCGCTCTCTATGGTCCATAACGTGAAAAGAGGATGAGCCTTGAGGGAAAGAAGAGAAATTGCTAGGTTCGTGCTGCGGGAACGCGCTTTTCCCCGCATCTTCCCTTTCGTTTTTCAATCCCTTGTCCGATCTGTCATCCCCTTGTTATTGACTCCTCTGGCTCCGTGCGATTCCCCTAGGGGCGACACGCGAATTTCAGAGTCCACTGTCTACCATGCTCGTACCTACCAAACGTAATTACAAGCACGCGAGTTCCCGGCGTAATCGAGATAGCAACGGAGCCCATTGATCGTTACTGGGATATTTGTTCGATACTTGTCAATAGCGTAATGGCGTTAGTGCTGGCTACTGCGGCACAGGGCTCGTACTTGCCAAAGTATCTATAGGTCAAAGGATGGTCGCGTGAGGGTTCCTTGTCATGCTAACCGCAACGTTACTACCATCAGCCCTATTACTATTGCTGTAACCCATGCTCAAGCCATTACGCAGACCTATTTTAGGGGGGACTCAAGCAGCCGTATAATAAGAGCCAACTAAATTCATCCACATTTCTTTGATATTTACCAAGTATTTCAAGCTCATCAACGGCGCATCGGGCCTGATTGATTTTACAGGTTTTACATTTTTAATTTTCTCGTTAATCAGTCCGACTGATCGACGTCACTTTAATCCTGACAATTCCGAGCGGACGGACGGGACGAAAAGGTATGAAAAATCGTGGCAGTCGATAAACTTCGAGTCACGTTTCGCAATGGCTTCGCGTAACAAACGTGCAACAGCACTGTGCATTAAGAATTCGGAATTCAAGACGCAGCGACAACCGAGCGACGAGTCCCTCTATCGCGGTTGAATCGCGCCGCTTGTCGAACGTTCAAGTCACGATTGTAAGAAGGGCGTTGGGTAATCCGCAAGTAGGAACACCGCTTGGCAATCCTCAATTCGCGAGGCGTGTGCGAGAGGGAGCGTTGGCGGTTGTGAAATCCACGTTCCCACCACTGCGCCCACAGGAGGAAAAATTACCCTTATAGATTTCCGTTTGGCGAGGAGCCAACTTCCTGACCTATTGTCGGAGTAAGGACAGTAGAAGGGCTTCCCATTTTCACCTTTGATTTTGTATGGACCTAGAGTCGTCGCTTCATAGAAAACTGGGTCGTAGTCGTGTCTGTTCTCGGCGGAATCAAAACGTTAAATATATCCAATGGAAGCGGTGAAACGATAAAGCGTCATTTATAAGAATGAACCTGGTCTAACCTTTTTATAATCTCGTCAAACTCTCGGCTGAGAAATTTCATTCGCGCGACTTCACGTCCACGACGAAAAACCGTCTTACAGCGCGCGGGCGCGCCGACTGTAGGGCACTGGCGCTATTGTAATTACGGCTGATAATTGTACCTGCTCTGAATCGCCAGGCAGTGCAGCGACAAGTGCGCCCACGTAATTGAACTCTTAGCAGCCATATAATTAGAGACACGCCGTATACAGAGAGACGGCGCCACGTACGGACGAGCCTCCCGGCTGAAACTTTTAATTGTATAATTACGATCCGCTTCCAAACGACGTCACCGTCCGCGAGAGGAGTTTGATTAGTTGTGGCGCTTCGTTTGAACGGGGGAAAAAAAAATTCAAAAACTAAAAATACAACGAGAGCGACAGAGAGGCAGCAGAGAAAAGAATGAATACCAAAGAAAAGTATATATGACGACCCAGCGCGAGAATTCACTCGTACTAGAGCTTCCGCGCTATCATCCAGCAGGTGTCAGGTATCTGTTCTCAAGACGCAGAGGTTTCTAGCTCGTAGTCTCGCGTGCATGTGCATCGGCTACGAACGCGGATGCGTTGCCTCCAACAAGTAAAAGTGTATGGAACAATTTAATGTTATATACAATGGAATATAGTGCTTCGTGCATACCGCAATCTAAAAGCATTCCGAACGTGTTTTCGGATATTAAACGATACGGATTGGATTTTACGGATGTTCTATTTCAATTGTGTAACTGAAATGACAGTCGTACGGGAATCACGAGTAGTATCGATCCTACAGATACTTTTATGTATACAAGTATTATTTGCCATTTGGTAATAATTTTAACGACCAGCCAATATCATGTACTGAACCGTACTAACTAATCAGTTGCGAATGTATAATCAGGTGCAAGGTGCAATCCATAAACTGTAATGAATTATCGAGATCGAAAATTGCTGAATCGATATTTTTCAATAAAATTTTGCAAATTGATCCTCGATTCAAAAAAATCCAGCAATACGTCGTCGCCGTAATTACCTTCTCTTTTAAGAACGTAATAAGGTGTCAAGCACTTGATGAAAACTGTCCCACGTTCCGTCATCAGCTGCTTCACATCAACGAACGGCTTTGCGTAGATGGGTTTACGTCAAGATAGACGGGCACGAGAGTACAGGTGACTGGAGAGGAGCAAAACGTCAGATGCAGGATGAAAATTTGCCAATTCAGTCTGGCCAGAATATTTGATGGACATTGTAATTCAGTAGCTGCATTCTCGAGGGGCCTCGAAGGACGAGAGCCTAGACTTCATTCTGGCAGCAGGATGTTTCACATTAATCTGGGGAGAACGACGTTAAACAAATAGAGTGATATAAGAGCGATATAAAAAAAAAAAAGAGAGAACCATAATGAAAAAGTAAAAAATGAATAAAGAAAATTACACGAGAGAAACTCGAGCAGGCGCTAACCGAGAGTGTGGGAAAGAACGACGCGAAAGGCGGCCGTCGTCGAATTTTCATCGTGAAATTTGAGTCACACGTTTCCTATACACCGGCACGGCGTAGTATCGCGAGCGTACGTTTTGCGGATTTTTCAATCACGTTCCCCCACTGAAAGGCTTGATAAAGCGGGCGCGCCGCGAGTTTCTAGACTCATTTCATGCAGAATCGAATTGGATTTCCTAGCATGGCTGTACCGTTACGAAATCCCTTTGATGTGCCGTGCGAAGAGCGGGTTATCCGGGGCAGGGAGAGCTGGGGCACTTTGTTACAACGCGCTAAATAATCGGTTTATAAAAATTCATGACGAGTGTAGTGAGGCAGGTGCGGGAGACGTGTGTGGGTGGGGAAGGAGTTTCATTCGCGTCCGGCCGGTACACGCATTCGCGGTGACGATGTGACGGCATGACGGACAGGAGGGACGCGGGACGTATGACACTGATGAGAGAAGAGGAGATGCAGGAAAAGTGGAAAATAGAGAGAGAGAGAGAGAGAGAGAGAGAGAGAGAGAGTCCGAGAGCCCGATGGTGATCCCGCTGGTTGAGGGATGTTTTTAGTGGTCGCGCCACTCAAACATGCCGGCGCGAAACCCTCTAAAAGTGGTCGCACCTTTATTTCATACTGCTCGTACTTCTCCATGTACATCCCCATATTATTCTGGCAGGACTGCGCTGCCGAGTTAGCTGGTTGCTCGCTGCTGGCTGACTGCCTGGGTGACTGGCTAGCTTGCTGGTTAGCTGCTACCTGAGCGCTACGCGGCCCCCGAATATTATCCTTCTAATTTAATTTTCCCGGCAAGAGTGCCGGACGTGTAACCGTAAAACTATAACGGCCCTGGATAGCGTGTGGCTTCTCGCGAGAACGGTCGGCCGGATATTTCATTGGACACGACCTGCCACGATTCCATCCCCACCAATGGCTGCAACCAGCCAACTGCAAAGATGCATCCTGCAATTCATACGTTTTATTTTTGTCTTTATTCCTTGCCGCTTTATCCAAACCACCCACTGCCACTGTTGCATCGTCCACTTTTATGCCCGGGCTGTTTCGCCCCCATCCGTTTTCATCAATTTTTAAAATACTCAAATTTCACCGTATATTTTCAGACGACGGAGCGTCGACAGCTTGTTGCCTTTTCACAAGGAAAAACTTTATCTTTGCAAATAACACACTTCCTCCTGTACCTTTCTTCCATCATCCTCTCCAAGTATATTACCCAGAGATACCTGAAAGTTAATATCACGCATTCACTCAAATTATTTATGTTTCTTATTTCAGCGATATGGACGTTAAGCGTTCACGGGGTATCCACATCAGGAGCTAACGTCACTGCTGCCAGTCTAGAGGACGAGGAAGATGCGGATGCGGATCTGTCTGAGATGAACCTGGAGAGCTTCAAGGAGCGATATCGGAGACTGATACCCTACATGACGTATTACGTGGCAAATAATTATGTGAATTCCCAAACATCCACACCGTCGGACTACGGCGAGACTCAGTCAGCCGGTGTGTTCCTGAAAAGACCTCAATTCGCATCAGGGAGACCAGGAGTCGATGTCATCAAGAAGATCAATGGTTATCAGACAACCTCACAGAACATAGAAGACAGATTCATACCGTCAGTTCAATACGACCCCAAAGACATTGGCGGGGATAATGATTATTTTACACCTGTTAGATACAATACCAAATTCAATTATGAGGATTACAATGTACCATATCTACCGTATCAGAAGCAAAGACCCATCTACGCGCATGTGACTACACCCGCTGCCATTGTACAAGATCAGTACTACACAACGGTTAGACCCTTAAGACCATATAAGCCATTGTACGAGCGTGATTATCTGTCGAGAAAACCACCGTTTAAAGCCATCGACGGAAGCCAGCATCGCGACTACCTGGCGGATATACTGAACAGACCACGAGTCAAAGTGCCTGTGCCTCCTAATCGTGACTTCGGTTATCCTATAGATGATTTTGAGCTTGGACGATACATTAATCCTCCAGTGGGAAGGATCCATCAGCCTTACAAAATTCAGGATCCCACGTTGACAAGACCGCCAATGACGTCATTGTACAACTTACCAAGAAACCCCGTTGTCAATCTTGAACAGATAACAAAGAGTCTTCAGCTGACTAATCGACTTCCGGAAACTCTTAATAAGGATAACATTGATAACAGTCTGAGGACTCTCGTAGAGATTCTCACTATATTAACTAGTGCCAAAAAAGTGGAAGGTTCAAGAATGCCGATTGGAGGCCCACCAAGAGTCTCAGAAAAAGTACCAATCTATCAGAGTTATAAATCACAATATACCAGGCCTAAAGTCATTACGGAAATGAACTACGAGGCCACACCGGTCCCTATTGTTGTACCTGAAGGGCCTGTTAGATACAAACCAGCATCGTCCTATGTTACTAATGTGAAATCTAAGGCACCAGCAGTACAGTCCCACAAGCCCAATAGTTTGAACAAAGCTGTACAGTATTACAGCACAGTGGTCCAGAACGTTGACAATGATGACAAAAAGTATTACGATGTGAAACCTGAGAAAATTGAAGATTCCACCGAACATACCTATGAAATTACGGAAGATTTAAAAGATGATATACTGGAGGATGAAAAATTGACTCTGCCCCTCACTACGGAAATGCCGGCGCATAATTACCCCGTTCCTGATGGAGTCTCGTCACACACTCAGAACATTCCACCAACTTCCTTGAAGTACGGCGCTACCCGGGGGAAACCTAACGTGGACTATCCAGCACTTTCCAAGATCCCGGAGACTGACTTCAATTGCAAAGAACAACGTTACAAAGGATTCTTTGGAGATCCTGCTACAGGTTGCCAAGTCAGTATATCTATATCTATCGGATGCTATTCAACTAACAACTAATCATTATTTATTTAATTGTTAATATTTTCCTTTTTAGGTCTGGCACTATTGCGATCTCAACGGTGGAAAATCATCCTTTTTGTGTCCCAATGGAACAATTTTCAGCCAGGTGGCTCTGACGTGCGACTGGTGGTTTAATGTTAAATGCGAATCAACGACTCAACTCTACGTCCTCAATGAACGGCTCTACAAGTTCATTTTACCCTTAATGCCAAAATTTCCTGAGGACTTTTCTGGACCGGAAGTCGATAGATATCTGGAACTGAAGTTCAAGGAGATGGAGGCGAGATTAAAGGAAAAGAAACTGAAGAAGCAACAGGAGGAGAAAGAAAATGAAAAATCGATAAATAAATTGGAAACTCCTAACGATACGGAATAGCACAACGGATTACACTGAGAATTATTGTCCTGCAAGTGTACTGGACTCTTGTAGCAGATATACCTCGTGCGATTATTTTTGCCATCGCGATTTGCCACGCACGTCGGTGTTATCGAGTTCGCTCTTGGTGATTTTGTGTTTTTACGAGTATTTTTAGTGTCGCTGTTTGAAGCAGGTAACGTTGGCTAATCGGGTTCCTGTATTTTTCATCCGTCGCTCTTCTCTGGGACTTGCAGGATTATGTAGGACTACGGAAGAGCATGGATGACAGATTTGTAAGGTGTATTATGCGCGGGTACAGTATGGTTGATGGTATCTATAAGTATTCTTCTCTCCCTCTAGTCATATTCGTATTTCATTATTATTTATAAGAGTCTGTGTGTTGTTGACTAGCCCATCCTTTTCAGCGCTATTTGGTACCTAAACAGTTCACTACGAAGATGGGACGAAAGTTTTATATTCTCCTGCAGGCATTTAGTACTTACCGTGAAAAATAAATCCGTTACCTTAAGACATACCGGATTATAACTATTGATTCCTTGAAAGTATTTAGTTCCTTACGACTGTACGAAGATGAACGAACATATGTGGTACACCCGAACGTTACACGTATTCAGAATGATAATTGAACGAGTTAAGAGTGATAATTGCACAAACTAAATCTCCTTTTATACGTGTACCTAATACCTTGTAGTTATGTTGTAAAATTGTTGAATAAAGTTATTTATTCATTTTGTATATGGGGCTAAAATTATATATTTTTTCTTTTGTTGTGTACCATCTACCTGTCTAATTATAGACGCCATCAGTAATGGGTATCTTTTATACGTTTTATAATGTACAAGAAGCTAACAAGTTTTTTCTTACCTTTTGAACTTGGTGAACGCGCTGCATTGCTTCTGCAACCTTATCCTGGGCTTTGATGAATTCTGGCAATAATTCAGCATTCTGGTAACACACAAACATAGAATTGAATGCTTGTAAAGGATACCACTTAATTGATTGGAATCTTATTATCGGTAAAAAGAAATAATAAATACAAACCTTGTTTTCCTGTTTAATAATTTTATGCCCATTGTGAGAGTTCACTGCACAATGTGGGCATATCGATGCATCGCACTCAGTGCAATAATATTCTAATGATTCAGATGAATGTTCGGAACAAAAGAGTGTTATACTCGTGGCATTTATTTTGCTAGTTTGAGGAAGTATAACTTTGTGGTGATTTTGCAGAGCCCTTCCATGAATCTAAAAAATAAGAAAATGAAAATAAGATCTTTTGTGAAGCTGGATTTCTGGACTCAATAAGTTTGAATTCTCATGAAAATACTGCAGATATGAATTTTGAAAAAACTTAATAATATGTTAGATACCTTTGAGTAGCATAGCTCACAATAAAGTACACTGCATTCCTGGCATCGACATGCTGCTTGCATTCCACATTCACAACAATGACCTTAATGAATTTAATATAAAACTAATGTAAAGAAATGATTTCTGGCAGTGTTCTTTGTTAGTTCGACAAAATTTAGTAATGGCTCGGTAACTTACTTTGATCATGGGATTGTCTGTGCCGTGAACCTGTTGGCTGTTGGAAAGCAATATCGGGATCATCGTCATTACCTGAGCGACCATGACCAAATCCAATTAAACCCATCACATATGCGTTTAATTGTAGATTTGATTTAGTTTCTTTTTCTTTAACAACTTTGCAGATTGGACAAATTTTATTAACATTCAACTCTGAGCACCCTTCGCATATAGGATGCCCACAACTCAAAAGTAAAGGAACTAAAGCTCCCTGCAGTTGGCAAAAATCTATAACATGCAAACAATATATTCATTGCATTAACACATACTCTAAACACATTAAAACTATGCCATTGAACATTACATACTATAGCAAATATGGAAAAAGTAAAGTAAATGTTTCTAAAAAAAATATCAGTAATCTAACCTTACATTGTACTTTAAATATAAGTATAAATGTGGAAAAGAATTACAGAATAATATAGTTCGACGCAAAGGAAAAGTACGATATGCTCTAACGTATCAAGTTACACCATTGTTTGAAGTTATTATTTGAGCAAGAATAGATAATTGCATAATCCTTGTTAAATATATAAAATGCACTGAATTACAATAAGAATATACAACAGATATGAATATTTGTGCTATATTTTCTTAATAATGCACGATTACACTATGCATTACAAAACGTGAAGACTGAAAATAGACAAAGGAATTACCTCGTACGAAGAAGGGATGCTTGCACTGAGCACATAAGATGTTTCGTCGTTTTGCTGTTGGGAATATTGGCTTGTCTTTACGCACCTCTTGCTTCTTAAATCGTTTCATTTTTATTACTTATGAAAAGTCTTAAACAATGATTGAGAACTGAACTGGCTGTAATTCGCGCTATGCACCGATTCCACCCGTACAAATGCCACAGCCTTCTAGATTAGCAGTTCGGATGGCCGACCAGTAGCGGATCACGAGAGCAGCGCACCACTCGCTTCAAATTCACAAATTTAATATAAATTAAATTACTAAAATGACATTATTTCATTATTTAAGATTATAGAAAATTATTGTTGTATATTCCCTTTTGGAAAATTTACCTCGGAGGTAATATCATTTTTCTCAATTCGTAAAACATTAGTTTCAAATTTAATATTTTTATTTGAATCTAGTTGTGATATATGTAAAATACTCTACGCGATAATCGTAGCATTTTCAGAGGTTCCATCAGGTACAATTCACGTATACCGTATATATGCACATACATCTGGATGCTGAGATGAAGTCTAATTTGAAACTTGTCAGTTCTGCTGCAAACGGTTACTATCGTTTCTGGAACATTTCCCAACAGTATGTTAAAAGTTTGTATCCTACGGTAAATTGAGTCCATATCAGGACTGTTTCATTCTCGATTCTACAGTAATTCACAGGATACTCGTCTCCTGAAGAGATGAAAGATTCATACGAAGTTTGATAATTTTATAATATATTACAATTAGATCAACCAGTGATCGATCCATAACTTCACCATTCCCATCTGCATATTTGCCCGGTATAAAGTAATAAAAATAAAAAGAAAGGTATCTCAGAATGTTCGTAATCCGTCAAGATGGTCTCGTAGATAAACCTACAGGTATTCGTCGTGTCATCCATGAAAGTAGCATACAGCTCTGCTAACTAATTCATAACGAGATTACTCCATGGCAACTTGGAATTGCGGTGTGCCCGAGTGTACAGACGCTTCGCAGGAAATTCGATAATGACGAGAAACCGCGCGAGATGTAAACTTAGATACAGAAAGAGACATAAATCTATACATAGTACAAATAGTATAAAGATATCACGGATTGTACACTTTGATTTCAGGTACTCTTCTCGTTTAATTTGCCTCACCTTGAAAAACCAAAATCAGATTCATCGACAACGTTCGCGCCACGGAGTGTTTCCGAAGTTTCACAACAGAGGTCCGCCACGTTCTGGAAGCGTGTAGTGGCGGAAATGATTTGGTAAAAATGCAAAAAGTTGGTGCAGCAAGTTATGTAGGCTTATCTGGGTCTAGGTGCGGTTAGAAGGGTCCGTTATAATCGCAGTTCTACGTTGGAGAAGGCCGTCGTGAAAGTAGAGAGAGAGAAAGAGAGCAGCTACAGAGCCAGTAGAAGAGCAACGACTAGAAGAGTAAAGATGTTGCAATGAATATGTGTGAGAAGGCGTGAGAGAGAGAAAGAGAGAGAGAGAGAGAGAGAGAGAGAGAGAGAGAGGGGGGAAGAAAAACAGAAATACAAGATAGATGCATATATAGGTAAGCAGCTAGGAAAGACTGTAGTTGCACTAGGCAACGGAGCGAAGCAAGGTCTAGGCTGGCTGGCATTCAAGGTCGGGTGCAGAGCGCAAAGCCCGGATCTATCCCCTCTTTCTACATCGCTACCGCCCTTTGCGTCTCTCTTACTCTCTCTAGGCGAGTGCAACATCGATTTACCTATAAAAATTGTGAGCGCTCGACTCTATCACTCGCTCGTAACTCGTTGCCCGGGCCACTAGTCGCTGCACGTCATCAGAATTCTCTCTGTCCCTGGGAAAAGAGCGTGCATGCAGTGACAGAACGTGGGCAATTAGTGACGGACATTGAGATGCATATATATGACACACCTGCACCCAAAACATACTGCTACTTGTATAAAAATCTCGCGTTTACTTTGGTGCTGTAGAAGCGAACATAGCCCATTGAGACATTAAGAGATGACGTCACGATGGACGATACTCGAACACGTGTCGCCAAGGCGGAAAGTAGTCTGGCTACCTGGCTATCCAGGTAGAGACAGATAGGCAAAGGCTGATAGAGCCTTGAAGCTGGTGCAGAAGGCATAGGAGGTACAGGAGAAAACATTTAGCAAGAGGATGCATGGCAGCCGCATCGTTTTCCATGTTATATCCGCACACTCTACGAAGAATATATGTATATTGATAGAAATGAGAAGATTCAAAGACGGAAGCATATTTCGTATTGGCGAAAGAGGGTTTCCTCGGCGCCGTTGTAGTATAAAACTGGCGCTAGAATCGACTCGCTTCTAAATTCAATTCCGTTGACCTACATTAATGTGCGCGACAGGGTGGAAACTGTCGGTAACTTTCTGGGAAAATTTCCTGTAACAGGAGGTGCTCTTTCATGTTCAAGAGAAAGAGGCACAGGAGTGGAAAATACCTTTTCAAGTCTTGGTGTCAGCTATAACGTAAAGATTATCGTGAGAAGATATTCTTCGGTATTGAAAGATTACGCAAAATTACATTACATTAAAAAATAATCCAGTCTATCACTATGGGATAGAATTGAAAGTTACGTCAGTGCCGTCGTATTTGTACGGTTATTTATGCAGGAACGCCCAAGGATGCTGGTAGAACCGACTCGAGTTTTTTTAATTCCTTTTACCTTTTGCAGACCGGCGACTACCTAAAATTCACAAGGCGGAGGATTTTCAGTAGATTCGCGCCATTCCTGAAAAACTATTTGACCCACTCGTTTATATCGTACGCCGATGCAAATTATAAATGGGTCTTGTTTTTCTGCTGTCCTTCACTACAGAGTACAGGCTACTACAGAAAGTGGAAGGAATTGAGAAAGAGAGAAGAATTTGGATACTGGCCAAGAGTATCATTTTGGCATAGCCTGTAACCTGGTTTTCGTGAATTCAGTTCCTCTTTATATTGTAGCACCACCAGGAGCACCAGTTACTACCTAAGGAATAAAGTGGTCAGCTGGAGGCCAACATCATCCCCTAGATACTTGCGTTCGACGTCAACCTCGCGGTCGACAAAGTTCTTCCCAGCTAAGCCAACTGGAAGGTTTGTTACGGGGTAGACGTTTTACCTCGTCCATACTTTGTCCCTACCCTTTCTCAAACCCCTTTCACCCTCTTTATCATTTTCACATTGCGTTTACGTATTTTTCAGTGACTTTATAAATATACGCAGAGACTTCTTTATTCATAGAAAGGATACAAGACTCTAATGGCGACAGCTGTGTTAAGAGCATAAAGTACAGAGGAGCAAGAAGTAGCGCACGAAGAAGGCAGAAAAATTAAGAATAGAAGTTAAGCAAATTCCGAAAATCATTCGAGAGATCCTGATTGCATGAAGAAAATTGAGATTGACAACATCGAATCACCAGGCAGAATAGGTCAGTTAGCATCCGACTGTACTATTTAGGATTGCTTAATGGCCAATAACGACAATTTCATCTCGTTTACTACCACTTGTAATTCTAACCTCCTAGACTTCGTACTCCCAACCCTTCAGAGCCACCCTCTTCTTCTTCCCATTGATAATGTATCCTTCTCAGAGATCCTCCATCTCACTCGAGTGACACGTGTACACACAACCTACCATCCAATCTCCCTGCCTGCTTGTCCTTCCTTTATCCAACACATTCGATTCCCCTTAAGCCCCGTTTTCAAGCTACTTCCTACCAGCAACCTATCATTACTAACCTACCATAGTACCACTCCTGGTCCAGTTATAGCAAAGCTGGAAGGTACCAGTCGTGCTCGAAGCCTTGATAACGCTTTTGCTCGAACGACACTTTCCGCCCTTAAGCACCTGATTTACAATGAAAATACGACGAGGCTTGCGCACTCCGTACTTCGCATCAAAGGTGCACATAACCTATAGACGTATGTTCTGTATCTACGTACATACGTAAAGCCGACACAGTTTCCGTAGGATAAGTTTAATGTGTTTGCTTTTGCATAACCGAGTCACTCTGAGTTACACTCGTTAATTCCTACCAGTGGCTTTAAAAACAGATCATTATTTTTCAGTTTCAATCTTACACGTGTAACGAGCTCTAACGCATTTTCAGAGTCGCAGTGAAGCTTCCTTAGAATGGGAGGCTGCTCGAACTCTAGTAACTGGTGAGATAACGTGGAAGCTGCCAGCCAAGGGGATTAAGGAGGAGATGAAGAGGAAATTAACAAGTGAATTTCTTCTTTCTCATTTTATTTTCACCAGTTACTTTAAAGCTGGTTTCGTTTCAAGGTACTGGCTATAATATTGATTACGCGTATGCAGTATATCATTATATTTAATACGTATAAGCTTTCTGTATTTATATTTATATTTTTATACGTAGAAGCGACCGAGGCAAGAAACGTCGTCGTCGTCAACTTCTATGGCTAAGACTAAATACAGAGCAGATCCCGTCGGCAAGGAAGGAAAAATACCCAATATTCTCTCACGTTTCCATGTGAACTACCGATTTATTTTCTTCCTCAAGTCAACCGCCGACGCTTGCAACCCTATGAGTTCGAGCTGCATATTCGTACTGAAAGTGTAGGACGTCTCTTTGTCAGGCATACTTTTGCTGATTCACGATAAATAACGTTCGGTGTAACACTGGGACGCTCGGTAGTTCTAAGGTAAACATTTGTCGCTATGTTCCACCTGTATTTCACTCACCTACGCCAAGCCGATATTCACCGCGGTTTGGCAATAAAGTTGGCTACTGTGAATGAGACTAGCAATCAGCCCCTGTTTACGATCCCTTTTCGAATTCATTAACGCTCGCTTTTTTCAATCCTCTGTCAAATACACCTCAGCTGCAGATACATATATATTGCATAGTCAACTCTGCAATTAAAAAGATTTAAAAACCGGATTTAAATATCGGGGCCAACAGAGATGCCTTATGGAATTATTACATGAATAACAATATATTCATTTTGTGCATGAGCTGAGCTACAGGAGGAAATGCTGGATATTTGAAGATCTTACTATCTCATTTAAAACCGACACTTGATTTTACCTGTAAATTTTGAACCCAATCGATTTAACATTTTTCTCAATACTTTTTATACAGAACAAACATGCATACGCGTATACACACGCAATTCTTTTGTAATGTCGATTTCAGCACTCGTGTATTTGATGCTGTCGATCGTAAAAGTAAAATTTTATCATTTTACTCGTATATATCATTTTTCGTTCCAACACGATCGGTAGACATTTCTATGAGTCTATTTGAGTCTTAGATTTACAGTGTAGACCTGAGATCATAACCTTGCCGAGCATAATTCATGCTTGGATATAAGGTGAGACGTATCAATCAAACCACCAACGTCGTGTATAACTTACAAAAATAGGTTGCATTAACCCTGGCAAAAAAAAAGCGTTCACGACGATTACCAGCAGGTACTCAAGAATTAAATAAAAAGCGCGGAGCTTAATTTACCTAGAAGCTCGCCGCAGTGTCCTACGTTATACACGGATTCGCGGACCTCAAGGTTCATCCTGGTAAATCTGCAGTTGACGGGTGCTACTGCAGCTTGGAAAAGCTCAAGAAGTTTATTAAGGCTTGACTTAATGGCGAAACGAAAGATTTCATCTAAATATCATACAGCCAAGTTATATAGACAGCCCTGGTACACCATCTCATGGAAACATATCCCCTACTTCTCGGAGCGCCTATCAGTGCCTAAGATAAAAATATCCAGAGTGAGCGCGTGATAAGTCAAAAATCTTCGAGCAAGATCAATAAGGAAAACCTCAGTGGCGAATAATACAGTGTAAGATTATTCCGCGTACATTGCGCAATCTCGTAATAATAAAATGATCCTGCATCATAAAATTGTGCCTTCACAAGGGCGTGGATCGCAAATTGCTATAAATATACAAATACGATAAGATACACCTAACCTCAATTTTGCATGAAATATTCTATCTGTATTAAAGACTCCTGCGAAGAGAGCAGATTGGAACATAACAAGAAGTACAGTACGTGGCTGTTGGTTATGAAAATGTAGGAACCAAGTCGTATACAAGTAGCGGTTGTCCTGGTGATTCGCGTCGGAGGAAGCAGCAGGCGCGTGAGAGGGAGAAGTGCAAGTAGAGCTACGTGGAAAGTTGGTATCGCGGAGTCGTCGAGTGGCAACCGCCCCCCAGGTCGGAAGATGGCCGCAGGGTGGGTAGCTTGACGGGGAGCTCAGAGGTACCCCGCGAGCTGGTGAGCGAGGGCGGCCGGAGGGTGACGTTGCCTCCGTGGCGATGTGGAGTCAGTGGCACGGGGGTGGGTCGACGCCGATCGTCGAGGCGGTGGAGGTGGTGAACATAAAATCCCTCGCACATGCCTGGTGCATTCATTAGAGGGGATGGGCCCGTGCAGCGTACACGTTGTCCTGCATCCTTGCCACCCTCTGTGCCACCCCTCAGTCGCTTTCCGCGAACAACTTCGTGCGCTTCGTGCGGCGTCCTCTCGGGATCGTGTGCTTGAGCTTATTGAAATCGACAGAGATCTTACGCTGCTATTGGATCTTTTATTGAATCTGGATCAGTCTGCTGATAAATCATAGAAATCCGCTTGTATTTTGATTCGTGAAAACTGAACAGTGCGCGTTGGTCGTGTGAGACTCTTCAGGGGTCTAGGACTCTCATCTTTGGGGAGACCCCTGATCCTCCTTGGGACCTGATGGGACAGACTGGTGTAAAGAGTAAAAGGGAGGGACTTTTAAAAACACGGGTTTAAGGAGGTCGAGTGGAACTGGTGCTACGTCAGTAAAATCTACTAACCCATTGGTACTTGGGGCTGAGATTGACATAGGAAGAAAAGAAGAAGGTGAGAAGTTAAACAGAGAGAAGAATCTACGGGAATTCTGTCGGCTGTTTGAAGATTCGTCAATGAGAAGAGATCTTCAGGAAGAATAAAGTCCCCGGCGCCGCCTTCGGGGTCGGCGGAATTTCACGTTCATGAATTTTAGTAAACCAGGTAACAACGCGTAGTGCGTGCATGCGTGCGCGGATGCATGCTGTGCTTCGCTGTTAAGAAGCACAAAACGTCGAGCACCGAACGTCTTTTGTCCGCGGAGCGAAGAGTCGGAAAAAGCGCGATATCTTCGTTCTTCTCGTTTCTTAATAATTTTGCGACTGCGAACTCAATTTTAAATTCCACGCGGATCCCGATAAGCTTTATTACCATGTGTTTTCTTGGAGCTTGAATTTTTTTGGAATTTTTTGTACCAACGACTCGTCAGTTACGAACGACGTGTTTTCTTCCTTTGCAGGATTTTATGTTTCTTTCCTTTTTTATAATGCTTTTTCCACCTCTATTTATTTCACTCTTTTTCATTTTTTCTTTCACCCGCCTTAACCTCCCTCGGTCTCTACGTCACGACTCTCTGCCTATATATGCTTCTTTCTCTCTCTATCATTCTGTACTCTCGCAAGAGGAAAATTCGCCCTACCCAACCCGTTTTGCTTTCCCTGATTGTATTACGTCGAACTCAACGCTTTGTACGCGATCCAAGTGCTCCTAGCAGCTCAGCCACGTAATAACGACGTTTCCACCTATTTTCCGCGAGTAACTCCATCGTTTGAAGATCGAACCTACAAAGCGCGCCCATTTCTCCTGTTGCGCGAATTACATGCCGACCGAGAGTTGCCGGAGCTGGTCTATGTCTACGTACAAGTCTTTAGTTCCATACCAATAGCATGTACTATATGAAAAGAGTATATTGGAATTATACGAATTTTATATAAATCATATATAAAATGAGCCTATACGACTGCATTTGAGTTATACGTTAAAAAGTATGACTTGTGTATATAGACATTTTTTAATATTAAATATTGACATCTTCGTACACTTATTTGCATTAATTTTTTAATTCATTTAATGCATTTCAACGTGTTTCAAATCTCAATATAAAATAATTGTAATGGCTCATTTTGCGTAATTACGCTTGGTTTAATTGCTCGTTCACTTAAATCCCTTTAAATTTCAACGAAGACCAAGCGTTCTTAGCATTTAATACCGCGGAAGAGTATCGGTAGGAAATTGTTATTTTTCAAAATTCGACTTTTCCAAATATACAATAATGTCAATTTGAATAAACGTGTGCATGCTGCAAATATATAATATTGCATAACTCCTACATACATAAATTATATTATATCTACAGCTCATAGGCAGTTCATGTAGACCCATTTTCGTACACGGTTATTCAAGCCAGACGCACCACCTGAAGTTAGCCTATCCATTTGATTTCCACGGCAGAGCCAACTTCAGTCGGCGCGTTTGTATCGAATAATTGTATAAATGACACATAAAAATTATGTGTACGAAAATATAATTTTTATACAATCTACATATATTTTAACACATGGGAATATACGACAGTGTATAATTCCGGGGAAAACGGAATTATAAAGAAAAGTCAAAGCATGAGAAAGAAAGAGAGCGAACGATAGATTCTCAAGAAGAGACAAGAGAGAAGAATAAATTCGTGAACATGAATTTTTTTTCTCCCCTTCGACCGACTGACATTCGCAAGACGTTTAACGTTGCAATGCAGCATCGGGACTCAGAAAATTGAAATCGCGATAACAAAAATTACCCACGATGAATCCTCTAGAATTTCCGTTTCGTTCACTTTTTTTAATATAAAAAAAATCTTTTCGAGAAATATGCTTACGATATATCTATATAGCACGCACGTATCCACCTACACCGAAGATCGACCTCTGGAAGATTCGACTTGGCGAAGATCATTGTAGGGATATTCATATTGTCAGATAATAAGATCAGTATTGATCCATATTCATATTATATAATATGAAAAGTGGGATAATCTGTTCCATTGATTATTGATAAGATTATCACTCTAAAACGGGGCTTTGCCAATGTACGGTGTAACGCAGGTAATAATCGCTTATCGATCCATGATGCTACTTCGAGTTCAAATTATCTTAAGATACGGATTAGTTCCTACTGCTGCACAGTCAAGGTCGGCTTGTGAAAAATTCTCTGGTTAACAGAGCAATGGCTTATTAATATTTCGTCGACCATGTAGACGTAGCGTGAGTGCCTGTAAAAGTATCAGGTATACCCGTCGGCTATAGGTTTACTGTCTTGGCGCCGAAGCAAGAGTAGGTAGGTACATACCTGCTTGTCTCCTTTCGGCTCCCTGCAACACGTCCTTAATTGTCCATATCGAATATCGATATACCTTATAGTCCCACGCTCGCCTTATACACCTTATTATTGTAACTCCATATAGCATACATTGGCATCGTTAATATGCTCTTGTCCCAAGTAGCAGTTCGCGTCTTTTAAATAGCAAAACCAAAAAGCCTTCCTAATGGCACGAGTACTGAATTCAAACGCAGCTAACCAAGAGCGCCCGTGGCTACGCGGTGCTCGTAATCCTTAGTTAATTATTCGTAGACGATTTCATTACCGGATTTATCATGCCTTCGTTACGGCCTTTTGACTCGACCTAAGCACCCGATTGATTTTACTATTTCTTTCGGAAGACGGAATCTTACGAAATCGCTATTGCTAAAATAGACGCACGAACCCGTGGCTATGTATTTACATGACTGAAAATGTCTATATTTAAAATTATGGATGACTCGAAATTTACTTAGGAAATTACATTCCGGATATAGAGGATACAGATACAGAAATCACGAGGATGCCATTATAGACGGGTAACAGTTGCAAATGATACTATTTCAGTTTCAAACTTTCTCGTCTGCGTTATATTATTTTTTCAATGTCGAATTCACTGGATGCAATCGTATTGCTCAAGAGGTCGTGCGTCACGGCTAACCTGCTTTGCTCCGATATACTTCGTCGCTCATTACATGAATTCACACCTCGTCACTGCTAAGCAAAGCAAGTATACTTCCTTTTCTGTGCAAGTCATGAATGAAAATTCGGTTACGAGGACTTGCGAGTGCATCATAACCTCAAAACGAAATCTTGTTTTTCTTTAACAGTGTAAAACTGAATTCTGATGAAAACCAGTCCACGCATATTTTTCCTAGCTGCACTGTTAGTTACGTGACACTTTTGCGAGTAATAAGTAACAAACGAAGGTGCGAGTTGCATGCAAATTTTTCAAGTGTCAGATGCCTGTGTTCAAATTTTGCATCGTACTGTTGCGCCGAAATTATTTCTTTTTTTACAAAAAATGCCATTTCGATAAACGTAGAACGTACACGTATATGCGTGCATTTTAATTTGACGAAGATAATACGGCGATTGTATGTAACTTATAATTTTTGCGATAAAAGTTTCAAGATTGTCGTTGATACTTTCCAGTTCCTTCAAGAAGTTCGCAATAGGTAAGCCGTGCGAATATTGCAAAAGGCCGATACGTGCCGTCTCTTCGCCGAACCACAAAATCCCACGAGTTTACCTGGTGTCTCGTGTTAGTCTGCTTTCCGCACCTTGATTATATAATCCTGATGAATACCCATCCAGAGCGTCATCAATATATCTATAGAGTGACCATCCCTATACGTGTATTCGATGAGACCGTCTCGACGTGAAAAGTCTATTTGATCGAGCTGCTGTGCGGTACAATGAGATAGAGAGAGAGGAGAGATACAGTAGGTGCGTGTATATTTTTTGTCGAAATGAAAGAGACGAAGAGATACTGGGTGGAACTGGGACAAGATCAGGAAATAAAATGAAGAGAGACAGCCGATGAAAGTCCAAAATGCATTTGGATAGAAATTTTCGTGTACAGAAAATGAACACCGAATTGTTATCAAGGTTGACTGTGTATAGTATGCTGAGATGAAAATTAATACCAGGAAGCAGCTGATCTACATGAATTATCGTTAATCAGAATATAATGAGCCAAAGTACGTCAGACTATTTTATAGTTTGTTGAATGGAATAATTTTCGGTAGCAGGATAGACGATGAAGAATCTGTATCAGCAAGGCAAGCGATCCATTTCGATAAAACGTCCGATCGACCTGCGGTGGAGATAGATTGAAAATAAATATTTCGATTAGTAACGAATTCCGGGACCAAGTTCAGAGCGTATGCATGTGGAGCAGAGAGGAAGAGAGGGAGAAGAAATAAATTGGAGAAAGATAAAATTGCTGTCACGATAAAGAGTACACTATTTCGGTTGAGGTGGAAAGCGAGAGCAAAAAAGAAATGTCGAGAGAAATTTGATTCCGCGTTCTTTGTTCTACGGTTAGCTGTAAATCGTATTCTGGCTTCACACATACCGATAGCCATGTACATGTATTCAAATTCATATATTATATATGTATATATAGTTTGTGGTGAGTTTTCTTTGTGAAAAAGCAAAGAGCGTTTCCTCTTCTATTTATTATCGTGGTATCGCGCTTGGAAAATATCACCATTTTCAATGTTCACTCTCTCGTATTGGTTTTCATAGTCTACACGTGAATTTATTAACGACTAACTCGTACTAGCGTGAATTGTTATGGTGTTTTGTGAATTCGTAATTTTATATGGAATAGTAGTCAATATTTTTCAGTGCTTTTATGTTTTCTATGAGGGATTAACAAGCTTATATCTTCTTCTTCTGTCGTGCAGTGAGCGAAGAGAAGACTCGCATTGAAAAGAGGTCGCCCGTAAAATATGCTCGAAGGGACAATCACTCTAGCGGGAGAATAACCAAAGAAGTCGATATTTACCGACCGCGCAAATTGATAGGCATAGAATGTACAGAGAAAAATTGCTGTCGATAATTTAGATCATCACTTAGATCGACACGCGTCGGTATTAATATTATTTTTCTGGACTAAAAGCGTGCCGCTAATTACTTTGATCTTGTCGCTGCCGCATTTATTTTGGATGCCCTGAATAGTGAAGTACGAGAAAAAAGAGCGTTTTTTAAATATTTTACATGCAACGTCTTTGAATTATTATTGAGAGGATAACTTTAAAAAAATCGAATGATTATGTTACCACAATAATAGTACACTTATTAATAAAATATCTTGAAGTCTCGACAATTATGAACTCAATTTATAACGTCTTCAGTATCACGTTATATTTATGTTAAAATTGGTATATTTATTAAAACTATTAAAAAACGATTTACGAAATTTGAATGACGCTTTAGGATGTCTTTTTGTTATGAGTGAAGTTCTTGCATGCAGATGGCGTACAAGTGATACACAGTTGTGTGCTTGAAACTCTGTGAACGCGTGCAGTGCCTTGTTGATTGACATGATACAATTTGGGAATTTTTATTTGAACTTATCATGAGATCGAAAGCGATTATGTACGCAATTTTATCATAGTGTTCTTAAGCTTGGACGATAAATGGTATATTACATGTATATGTTGGGCTTGTACAACGTGCAGGAAGAGTGGAAGGTTCGCGAAATGGAAATGGAGGGAGAGAAAAAACGGTAACTACTGGCAAATTGGATAACCCATCCAATTTACTGCATTTAATTACATCCCGGAAGATACATAATGAATATTTTATTATTTATACGTCGGAATGACGCGAATATACGTATGAAACATGAGAGGAACTTGTCAGTGACCGCGACGACATTTGAAGATACAAGAATGATACAAGGCATAATTTTCGTTTGCTCAGTCAAAAAATTCGAGAAATGGCTGAATTCGGTTTCAGGAGGAGAGTGACTGTCGATTTTGTCAATAATGCAAATTTATATTTCGTACCAAGATATTACACGGAATCATGAGATCGCGAATCAGTTGTGTGTCGTGCTGGTAAGGTTAGACTTTGTGGCTTAGAAAAAAAAAAAAAAATAAGATGGAAGCTGCTAGCCGGATATATCAGGAAACGCATGAAATTCTACGACGATATATAACGCGATTAAAATGCGGAAAAGTGTATAAAAGTAAGAAAAGAAAGAAAAGAAACGTCGCATCGTGAACGTAGTGTGCGCGTTCGGAGATTTGAATTAAGGCGCCCTTTGCGCCGGTCGCTCCGGCAGATGCACGAAGGTCAAAAGTATTTTAAAAATAAGGCCGTAGGCATTGGCAGATTGGTATGGCAGTGGACGTTAAGGGTCGGGTGGCGTTGTAATGGCAAAAAGTTTGCGAAAGGTGAGTAATCCAAGAATATAAACAAACCTGGGGTATTTGTAGTGAACGGGAGTGTGCGTGCTGAGGAGAACGGTGGGTTTTCGCAATTAAAATCAAAGGATAGAAGGCTTCGGGCGTCTCGCGTCAAGCATCAACAAATAGTTTTCGCGAGGAGGCTCATACCGAGAAGTGCACGGCCGACAATGGCGCCCAAGCCTCGCGAATATTGACATTGCCGAAAACATTACCTCCGAAAATCGGGTATTAGCGTATACGTGGGTGGCACGTACTGCGTCGCAATTTGTGGTCTAACCTCGCGACGATCGCGAATCACGCTTATCGGGCCGAAATTTCGCGTAGCAATTGCGTCCGGTGGCCCGAGGTTATGCGAAAAAATGTTTTTGGCATGTATAGTAGTAGCCCGTGAACCCTGAAGGGTTTTACAGTTATACTGCAATGTGGCACATTTGCAGAACCGTAGAGGACGGTGTGTGCGGCTAGAGTAGCGATAGTCTTCGTGGAGATATATACCCAGGTGGTGTAGCGTGTGTGTAGAGAGCGCGTGTGACTCAGGGTTTAAGGGTTAGAACATTGGGACCAGGGTGGTCCGGGGTACAGTGCAGAACCATCAACACAGCTAGTTTGCTTGTAGGGCTGGGATTGGAGATAGACAAGATGGACCAGCAGTATTGCCTTCGCTGGAACAATCATCCGGCCAATCTGACGGATGTTCTCAGCTCCTTGCTAGCACGAGAAGCACTTTGTGATGTTACCCTGGCCTGCGTTGGCGAAACCTTCAAGGCACATCAGACGATACTCTCTGCGTGCAGTCCTTACTTTGAGAACATTTTCCTTCAGAACACCCATCCTCACCCAATAATCTTCCTCAAGGATGTCAACGACACTGAGATGAAGGCATTACTCCACTTTATGTACAAGGGAGAGGTTAACGTTAGTCAGCATCTATTACCGATGTTCCTTAAGACCGCAGAGGCACTGCAGATCAGAGGCCTCACTGACAATAGTGTAAATAACAAGACCGAGGAGAAATGCCCATCGCCAGAACCAGAGACCCAAACACCTGGAATCAGACACACCGATTCGCCTAACCTACAATCTCATCCTGAAAAGAGGAAACGAAAGAATTCTGGCAATTATGATGTCTCCCTCACCGGCCCGCCCAGTGAACGGTTCTTATCCGATTCTCAGGTATATACTTTTATAAATTTTAATCTTACTGACTTATTTAAGAATGAAAATTTTATGGCTTTATCTATTTAAGGTGTTTTTTGGTTCTTATATCATGTGCTTTCATCATCTAATGCTAACCCATCTAGTCTCTTTAGGCAGCTTTACGGAGTGATCACACATTGAAAGGAGAGTAGAAGTGTTACAGTGCAAACATGTGTCGCCAAACTCCCCTTAGAAAACCATTACTAACCCATTTTTAAACGAAAATAGAACGAGGTAAACGTAGCTGGCAAAACATGCGGGCATGCGATATAGGTAAATATTTTGCATATGCACTGAGTCAGAATTCTACACTGTTCCACAAAATGATCCGAAGACGGAATGGAATTTTCCATTCTAGTATATCCAGTCTAGTGTCCCTCATATCGTACATAATATGCACCTGTAAGTGCGTATATGGGATACATTTTGTAGACAAATTTAACTACTTCGCTAAATCTTAAAACCGTGAACTTCGTAATAGAATCAATTTAACGCAATTTACGTCTGATTCGTTAAATTATTTGCTGTGTTTCTAATCATGAATTTCACAGAGGTAGAACGTTTTACTTTTGTTGGACCTTTGATTTACAGTACCACGTACCTTGCTCCAAAATCTCGCGTTACAATTACCAATTATACCATATGGAACATTAGCAATACTATTTCCTGCATTTACTATAATCTTTTTCCTGATCGCATCCATCCCGCTATTAAATGTGACATTACCGACCAGCCATTCCGGATGAACGGTATTATTTATTCATATTAAAACATAGTGACCCGTTTTTCTTTACCACGTGGTTGTCATCTACATGTAATTTTATTGTTTTAGATATCTATTTTCTTATCGCTATAAATCTAAACGTATACATATGTCACTAATTCCATATCCTCTTCAAATAGGAGTACAGCCAGTCAATTTTGGCTAGGCTTACCCGGGATGCGATCAATATCTGTTTTAAAACGGCTCATCGGTAATTTATATTTAGGACGGAACTAGCACACATCACTCGTTCCGTTTATGGCGATTTTCCAGTGACCAAATGATACAATAGATATAGAAAGTAGCTTATCTTGTCGTTAGTGTAAACAGTTAGTCCGCCCTGAATTGTATTGCTTTTCCATTAAGTGCCCTTTGAACTTTCAAAACTTTCTCTAGCAATCCACCAGACGTTCAATTCGGCCCCCTTTCGAAATCTGTACCCCACAACCAGCGCGAGGCTCAACAATTTTCGAAATCAATTCCGTTCCCATTGAAGGTATTTGGCAAAAGTGCAAAGAATAACTATGAAGTCGGGACGACCTCGCCCGTCTACGCACGTACGTTTATTATGCCTTTTTTCACTCTGGTATTATTAGCAAAAGTCCTCCGTCTTTGAATGCCCTCGAATAAGACAATGTTACTAGAAAATTTGTATGCACTTCATACATATGAAACACCTTTAATAATTCGTCGAACTGTTTCAGAGGCACTTTATACCTTAGACCATCCAGCAAATACCTTCTGCCGCGCTAAACCTGTTCTGGTCTTCTACGCTCTGACGAAATTAGCTGGAATCTTGTTTCTCTGGGAATTATTAATTTTGCATTGGACAAAAATATTTAATAGCTAGCAGTGTGAGTTTCAGTTTTTTTTTTTCGGAGAAAACACGTGGTGCAGAGTTGCTGCGCAATAGATAATGTAGGGATCGTTTTACCATTCGATCATCATTCCAGCACCGAACGTTCTAGCGCCGTTCTTAAGCATCTGTAATGTAAAAATGTTCTTTTCGAATATCACAGTGACCTTGTACATTGGAGACGTGCAAAATGGCAATCTACAATTGCTCCTAAATGCCTCAATTTCTGGACTAGGCCGGTATGACGTTTTCGTTTATTATATATTGAGTCACGCGTACTTCTTCACCAGTGGTTTCCCTTTTATCGTGAATTCTACACTGTGACTACTATTACGGAACGATCGAAATTCCGTGTACTTGTTGAGTAGTGAGGTTTTCAGCGTATAAGAGACGGAAAAGGCAACTAAGAAAAAATTGGATAGACATACATAAGCATAAGAAAGAAGATTAAGAAGATCGAGGTCAATCGCAACAGCAGCTTTATAGTTACTGCTCCGAGATGATAAAATATTGTCGCAGAAATGTTTCTCGCGTTTCACAGTCTCGTTGGCAAATTTACAAAATCTTCCGAGATTAGTTACTTTCACCGTAGGGTCGCAAAAGGTCACGAGGCAGTTAAAAAATTGCCGATTTCAAACCTGTTATTTTTGGGGCGATCTTATGGGTCGTCACTTCTGTGCGATATTCGCGAAGATGCACATTCGGACGTGTGTGTGTGTGTGTGTGTATTTGCGCGTGGTTGCGTATCTGTTTAATGGCGTCAGGACGATAACTTATTCCGCGCTTTCTGGTAAACGCCCTTTTATTACCGTTACCAGTGTCGCGCTATATTTATTCGTGGGACATTGGATTTCTATGTTAATCCACGATGTAAATCTTCTATCCTACAAAAGTTTTTCAGCAATTTTGACAGCGGCCCGCTAATTACCGAGTTGTTTTATTTCTCAGTGATTAACTACTTACGCGCTTGATTACACAGCTTTTCAAATAACGGTACCTGTACCTGCAACCTTGAAGAGTAAAGGAAAGCAAACATCTACGTTGCAATTTGTCAGACAGCTGTACCATATGGTGTACCCAGTTCGCATAGGTCGTTACGAAAAGTTTGATAAGGAACTCATCAGAATTCGTAAGAGTGCGTCTGGCTAATAACAACTGCGACAGAAAGATATAATCATTTTATCGTAGAGCATGTTTTTTTTTATTTTTTTTTTTTTTGATAACATTCGTCCACTTCATTCACAGGTCCCATCGGTTCGTCAGATGACATATGTCTTCTTCGTAGGCCAGATGAGTAGAGCAAGGAACAAAGTGCCAGAAGAGAGACGAACAATGCCATATTAGAATTATGGAAAGTAAAGGAAACTTCCTGGATAGTAACTGTGCGATCAGCATTAGAAGATACTTGAGCCAGTGATTTCTCCTCTGTGTGGATATATGTATATATATATATATATATAGTGTATGCAGTCGTACAGTCGACTGTTGCTAATTAGAATGTACAAATGGAGGATGAACCCTTTGAGATGTCAAAGAGGCATTGAAAGCAAATAGGAAAAAACGTGCACGTCACTAGGGACACTTAGAATCCTCAGTCAGTTATCAGACTACAATTATTTCCTATAATTTGTTGGATGTCGAGTCAGAGGTTTTTATATACGTAGGGGAATACAGTAGACGGTGACTGTACAACTGATCACAGAAGCAACTTGGAGTTGTTGGGAATATTTAATGTTGGACGAAGCAACGAAGCGTCTTCGTGAGGCTTGATCTTTAGATTAAGCTGAATCTAAACTTAACCTAATCTTAGGAACACTTGAGAGTTTCCCAAGCAGGTTCTACTCATGCATTCTCTACCTCCTCAAATGTTGGATTTGTCATTTTCAGGCATCGTCTCAATGTAGTTACAAATCGAGTCCTCCAGTGATTCCAAAGTTAAACAATGCACTGGGGGGCGATTCGGAGGATGGGGGACGACCGATGTCCCCTTTGTCTCAACCTCAGGCTCCTATCAAACAGGAGCTAGACCACCACATGCCTGACTTCCATGACAACATCTCCCTCCCTGTAAGTAATTGTCTTTTACCTATTAATTTCACGCACGTTTTCTTGTTGTTCTACTTTTTGTCTTTTTTTTTTTTTTCTTCTTTTTCTTCTTCCTCCTGTTATCTCCACGTGGCCTCGACTAATGGCCGCACGACTGCCCTCACGTTTCATTTGCATTGGAAATTCGGGCCGAGCGACTTGCGCCAGCAATATCTACCCTTCGACAGTGTTTAACTGCTCCGGCAAAGATGCAATGTGTGCGTTTAATGTTATTTCTGCACTTTAATTCTTTCTTTTCTGATTTTCTTTATTTTTTTTTTGTTTCTATGTGTACACGCAGCATACAAGGATATGCGATTGAATCTTTGACGTTCAAGTATATCACTTTACGTGTAAACGACTTGACTGCTCTTAGTGCTTCTGCGACAGAGTACTACTACACTTGCCATCCTGATATTTTGACTATATCGTTTGTTTTCGTTGCATGCTTGCCCTGAGGTTTGTTCTCGCAACTTTAATTGGCTTGGCTGAAACACTGTGCTCACCATGGTAGTTCTCAAATTGTATGGACTGATGATGTTTGCGTCGACTCGTATGTGTCTGTAGTGTCTATTTGGTTATTGTATTCGAAGCAGTCTGTACTAAGTAGACGTAGTATACTTTGTGTTAATGTACTTGAGACGTACTTATCGCGAGTTTAGAGATAGTCAGGCATGATTGAGCTCAAAAGTTAGGCGGCAGACTTTATTGGGCGCGAGTTCGAATACACACAAACAATATTATCTGACGGGACGATACGTGGAAAATCACAAAAATTTCTTTCACTCAACGTGGGTCTAACGCTTTGATTTCGTTTTCTTTTATTCTTTTACTCGTGAGATTGCACCCTTTCCGCGTTGCCTCGTGCGTTCTTCGCTTACGCACTAGGTGGCAGCTCTAGTCGAAGTCTGTTGTTCTGACAGTTTTCTCTTTTTGTACGTTTGCCGTTGAAGTACGATTGCGAAACGATGTGAAGCCGCGAAAACCTTTTGGTATTCTTGGTTAATTGAAGCTCTTAAAATTTTCGTGGCTTTAAGCACACAGGCGTGAACTCTCGTAGAGCTGTAGAGCTGGCAGGAGTGTCGAGAAGACACTTTTTGTTTTTGTACCACCTGTGGATTTCTCGCGATCATACAGGAAACATAGAAGGATCTTCTCATAACTTATACCGTTATAACGTATTCAATCGATGCTTTCAAATACCCGACACGTCGACGAATTTTCTCGGGATTGAAAACTCAAGCTTGGGAGATGAATCTTCTCCGGGATCTTTGAGATGTCGCATTAATTCATCTTCTTCTGTACCAGTGATTCCAAAGTACTCTGTTAAAACGACGAGTGCTCCAATACTCAATAGTTTCGTTACTCCTCCCACACATACGGGAAAGGACATTGTGATGAAGGAACGAGAGGAAAGAGAGAGAAAGAGAGAGAGAAAAGCAGAAAGTGACTTCTGTGCTGTTGAAAAAAAAAAAAAAAAAAGTATAAAAGGAAAATAAAAAGAAAAAAGGCTGAGATCCTACGAAAAACTGAGTCGAACGAGACATGGGAAGGAAGGGATAATTGGAAATGGAGATACAAAGATTGGCTTCGTGTTAGCTAAAAGACAAAATTCAAATGTGTTGATTAAACACACATCCTTTCCTTCTCTGTTGACAGACTAGTGTGGAGTGGGAGGTTCAGAGAGATGATGGGAAGAGTGACGAAACTATGGACGCACTGAGCTCGGCTCGTCCCAGTCGTCCGATTTCCGCCCTGTTGCAAGTCTCTCGCGAAAGCACCATCATGGCCGGTGGCTCCCTACTATGTATCAATACCTCATCGGCAGCTCTAACCGAATACCATGGGAAACGACGTAAAGCCGCACGAACTAGCCTGCTCCCGAAATCGTCATTTGACGCGGATAACGTAGCGACCTATAGCTGTTCCAAGGCGACGCTCCTGCCCTCTAGCTCCATAACTCAGTGCGCTGGTACCAACTCCAAAGCCGAAGATGCTGCCGTTGCTACCGCTTCTGCTGGTGTCGCTGGGACCAAGGATAATCGCAGCTCTGCCAAAATCGTTAATGTCGGCGCATTCAGACAGGGCATCTCCGTGATACAGTCCACTATCTGTGGTCCATTGCAACGACCCATTTCGCATCCTAGGAAAGCCGGGAGATTTAAACCGAGCTGGCTACAGACCTACGACTGGTTGCAATACGACGAGACGTCTAACCTCATGTTCTGCAAGTTCTGCCGGAAATGGAGCGACACTATTCCCGAGATTCGCACCTCGTTTGCCGCCGGAAACGGCAACTTCAGACTCGAGATTGTCAATCATCATGACAAGTGCAAGGCGCACAATCTGTGCGTCGCCAAGGATGGCGAATCGAAGGATTCGTATTCGTATACTACTGAGTCTATTTAAGCGTAGGCGCCTCTTCCGGTTTCATCTGTGATACACAATTTTCTGCTGACGTTGCGTCAGATGTGTTTATATTAAGGGGGTGGTTTGGTAGTCACGTTTTAAGAAATGTAACTAGGCATCAGCGAGATGCAGAATTTTATAACGACCCTGACCTAGACTCCAGGTCAGTGGCAATGCTCGTGCCACGTGCACCACTCGTGACGTGCATTGAGAAAGTAAAACGAATTCAACCTCACGAGTAATGATAGGTTTGGATTTCGGTCTTTATGGGGCAATGTTGTTTATTTGTATGTTCGGCCATGATTGGCAAGTGCCTTATTGACACAGTGATTCTCACTCCAAACGGTACAACACTTTTATTTTTGGATTTATGTATTGCTTTTATGTTTATGCTTATACTGCCAAAATTTCCGTACATACCTGTGAGATTATACAAGAGACAACCTTCAATTCTTCAATTTAAATGCGTACTGTATTTCGTATATTTTTCTTTTTAAGTCTATATACATATACATTCCTACCTGTACTATTCTCATGAAACTTTCCAATAACGATAAGGTCCGACGAATGCGTTATCGTCGCACCTGCACTAATACTAGATACGCTAAGAAGAAAGATTTATTTGTTTCTAGTGAATATTATTCCTATCGATTGAGATAAAATTTATTCACCGAAACTCCCGCTGTTATCTCAACTACATCAGACAAACAGTAAATCCATACATGTTAAATTGCTCCAAAAAATGTGTTTCAACATTTTTCTCTTATTAGCCTACAGGCTTTACTTAAATGAACTACATATGTAGCTCAATCGTAACTGCAGGATTGATTCGAATCGATTAAGTGTTTTTCTTCTATTTTATCAAACATATTTCTTTTAGTGTATAAATATATACATGCAATGGTACACAGCAGGAGTCTCGTTCAATAGATTTTTCAGAGGATGTCTGAGAACATTCGATTTCCACTGATCATCGCGCCGTACCGTTAACAGCAATTTATAAATTTTCAATCCTTTCTCGTTACTGCCAGCGTCTCTGTACATAGTAATGACGTAACGTACTATTTACCGCGTTCCAACAATTTTTTCTTTGTTGCACACGGATAGGTCTGCTACGCTCACTCGTAGGCGAGAAGCTCGTTGATTTTATATGCGCATGAGAAACGTTACTACGTTGTGCAGAATGCGCGATAATGCGAACACAGGGTAGATGAAACGTCACTTCTATTCTCTCGAATGGGTGACGTCAGGGAACTTTTAACGTGCAACGTAGCAGCCTGACACTTCGATAAATTTATATGCGTGCTCGCTAGGCCCCGTCAAAATTTATATGGATATTCGTATCCGATGTCGCAAGCCCAAAGGGAAAGATTACACTTGTTTGCTCGTCAAGCTCGTTCAAGGTGGCTCGCAACACGAAGTTCATTACCGACTAATGCGTGAAGTCGACCTGCATACCGAGGGAGATAACAATGTGATTACGTAAATGTTTATCCGTTTTTATAAGAATATGTTAGAGGGAGATACACACACACACATATATATAGTGGAAGTGCGAAAGAGAATGATCACTCGAGAGCATCACGTAGAGTAGTATGAATATATCTATATAGAGACACGTGGTACACGTACATACATTGTGATAAGTATCCGTAAGGGAAGTATCTAGTGAGAACGTTAAAAGAAGTGATAAGTTTGTGTAGAGGTCGCTCATAGCGAAGGAATGCCAAAGTAGGAATTTTCCAAGGTGATGCAGTTCCGTGATGGTTTGTCGTATGTCTTCATTGAAAGCTGTGCTAGAGCCTTCGACCCCCCATCCGGCTTTCCGCCTGTACGTTCTACACGTCAGGTTAGGTAAATGCGCGACCCGCGATGCCCTGCTGAATGGATGAAGTTTATATCCGAAAAGTGGATTTTCAACGGCACCAGGCGAACCACGTCGCGCGAAAAGTGTCTTTCGGTGCGAGAGGCGGAAAGAAAAATAAAGTAATTCCGAAAAACTTGCGACAACGACGTCACGCCTGTCAGCTTCGTATCAGATTTAAAATAGCTGTAGACGCTGTCCTTACGATATGCTGGAGTCACTTTGAAACGGGGTGTTTGGCTTAACTATTATGAAACGAGCACATCCACGTTGTCAATTGTTATTCATTATGCCGTTCGCCTAGATGAGTTTTAGGCCTTGGACATGACTCGGGATTACGTGTGTTGCATTACATTCCAGATGGCCACTCAAGTTTTCGCGTAACGAGCTCTCGTTGCTGTCGTATTTCAGTGTACCGCTAGGGGTGCGCGGTGGTAGGACTAGGACGCGAATTAAGACGTTACGAGGGAAGTCGGAGGACACGAGAAGAGCCACTAGTTTTCTATGTCGCGCAGATATTACCGTGAAAAACTCTGATCCTCCATTACTGTCGTGTACGTCATTGTGAAAGCACTTTGACATTCTCGCGTCTCTTTACTCCGAAGGTAGGTCCTAGACGGTACGTTGGTACGTGCTTCATGTGTGATACATGGCGTGATGTAGGCGTACATAGATGCGAGGAATACTCGGGAGCAAATAGAAATGGACGCCGATACTATTTGCGTCCTTTATATTTGGAGTCGCAAGATTATCCCGTCCTCTTAAGCATTCAGTATCTACAATGCGATTCTTTGCTACGCGAATGTACGTTGGAAATGTAGCCGAAGGATCTTACTAAGAATTCACGGCGTTTCATCGATGAAAACGTCACTCTCGTTTCATCCGTAGCGATGCATACGTGCTTTACACCGATCTAGAATAATCTACGGTCCGATGCCGAGTTTACTTCTATTTTTATATGCAGTCACGGTACACTGTAATTCGCCCGCTTCACTCGGGAATATCCGCGCAAATACCGAATGACGAGGCGACGTACGATTTTCTGCGAAACGTAGCGATTATTAAAAGAGCGCCTAGATACATAGATACATGCATAAGCAGTAGCTACGAATTAGTACGTCGCTGTAGTTCAGTTGTATCGAACTGTTTACCACGTTTATCACGTCGTATGCAATAAATCATTGTGCTTTTTAAGCAACCTGTATGTCGTTCAGTATGGATTCCGATGCGTTTTGAAAAATCCCTCAAACGTATTTTGCTATTCTTTCCTACGCCTGTAGGTCCGTCGTGTCGCCGAGGAATCCTTCAGCTGGATTTCAAACGCATTGTTACGTAGTTGAATGTCTTTGTATGTGTTACGATCTTTCTTAAAGGATCAAAGTTTCGTTTTCAATCGTTGGTAAGCTTCGCTGTCTACTTTTTTTTTTCCTTTTTTTTTTCTTCCCTTTACTTTTCACTCACGTCTCTAATAATGCTTGCGTTCAATATGCACAGGGCCATCCAGTCGGGCTGCTAGGGGACGACGGGGGGCCTCCGACAGGCGTCCTCACTGACGTAGTGCCAGGAACAGAGCCGTCCGAGACCCACAACCCACACGAAATACTCGACGGACTTGATGGTAAGATCTTATAACGTTATAAACGTATCTTCATACGAGACCCAACATATTTCCCATCGCTCGCTACGTTCCAATTTAGCTGTCCCAGATGCTCAGCTACGAAGTTCATTCGATTTCAGACCATTTCATTTTTTATTGATCTCGCTCGCTAGATACCACCGTGTCGACATTTTCACTAAATCCCGTTCGAGTTTCAGTACGAAATTGAAATGAAACGTCTGCCTCCATTAAAATGAATCAAAAAGTAAATTTGAGTGAACCGGAAAACAAAGACACAGAGACTTCGCATTTCGAATTTGCCATAAATATCAGTCACTGTCACTCGCTCAAGATATACATGATAATAAACGTTTACAAATGTCAATTGGACTTCCTTAGCCGTACCGGCAGTCTATCCATTGCTTACGAATTTCTCGTAAATGACTCTGTCAGTATCGACTCGACGCTTTCGTCAGGGTCGCGTTAACGTCGCGCTGCGCTCATGGGAAATATGTCAGGTCGTCAGAAATCGAGGGAGATGTGCATGCACGTTTTTGTAATGAATACCTCGACGAGACCCACGTACGTACATGCATACAGTTGGCGTGCGAGACGAGCATCCCTCTATTTCCAAAAGATTTGCCGAGCGTAGCGAGATATGTATATTTTTTAGAGAATCAGAGATTACATACTATATACGAGTCTTAGTATTGTGGTGATGGTATCGTGCATTTGCTAAAGTCATTGTGGTAGTACTATGTAAATGTCTTCTTAATATATAATATATATACATACATATATATATACATTAAAGTGAAATATGTATATATATTTATATATATGTATATGCGTGAAAAAAAAGCACTTTTAACAACAGTTGGTTTGGGATACGGTATATAAGCAAATGGACTGTACTCGTTGTGTCTGATGATGGTGTGTGGGTTGAAGCGTGTGGCTGTTGATTCTGTTGAATTATTTATTGTTGTACCACGTACGTATGACGAATTAACGGTTCGATATGTACGAGATATAAATGTATCAATATTATATACACGATATTATACATATATACATTGAATTACATATGTGCCTTTATGTATTATAATTTTAATGTATATATGTGTATTATAATATCAGAGTATACACGTGTATATATATATATATATTGTATGCAATATCACAATGGGGTTCTCGGTGCATGTCTCTGTATACTGTTTTTCTCTACCCTCTTACATACTTATCGTGTCTACATCACGTGCCTAGCCGATCTCGATCATCATTCTCACATCTTGCTCTGTTCTTCATTCGCTGCATGGTGTTATCACTTGACACTCGACTCCGACGTAAGTCACATTTGGCAAAAGAGAAAGAACAAAAAGACGTTACACGTACGACAGAGTAAAGAAAGCACGGAAATAGAGGAAGGAATTAAGAAAAAAAAGCAGAGAGAAATATATTAACACGGAGTGTATATATATATATACGTATAGAGGAAGAAAGACAAATAATCGTTATACGTTTTATGATCAACGTGCGGAGTGTGCAATGATATTGTATATGTGTCGTTGAAGGGAGATGTCAGGAAAAAATAATGTCTGAAAGTCATTTGTCGTTACCGATGAAGAGGTCTCGCTTGTTGGGGAAAAAAAAAAAAAAAATGGCTGAAACTTAGTCGCACGCGAAAGACGCGTTTGGGGCGCAAGGAGGACGCGTTATCGCGTACAGTTAAGAATTGTTGTAGTCGTGGCTTGAGACGCGTATAAATTTTACTATGAATTGCGCATTCGTGTTATTATGATTATTACACGTATGTTAAACGTAACGATGTGAGAAGCGAAGTAGTGGCGTCTAAAGTGAATTGTGACGCCTCGTGATGAGGTTGGTCGGTTGTCACTGGTGTCTTGAGAGAGTGTAAGCATATGCGCGATAGAGTACCGTTACTATGGCAATCCTGCATATCAGTTGATCTGTGATCTCGTACGATAGCTCATTTCTTTTGCTTTTATTTTTGTATTTTTTTTTTTTTTTTTTGATTTGAACAGTCCTTTCGTTCACTCTTTCACGTCGTTATTACCGTTTGAAACGTAGGTGTGCCGCTTACACGATATTTGCTGCAGTAGGTAAAAGTGTGGTATTTTTTGAACATATGTTTTATATATATATATATATGTATTTTTACATATTTATAGTTTTACACTTATACATGGGAATATTGTTACGTTGTTCCTGTGAATTATTTTCTTCTTTTTTTTTTTTATTTATTTTGGCTTTAATTGCGCATTTCGTTCATACGTTATTGATTTTACCTTTTTTTTTTTTGAAAATTCCGGATTGATCATAATGCGTTTACGCATCCTAATTTGAATTTCTTTACGTAGAGCGTGAATTATGGTAGACTCTGTTTAAAAGAGTGAACGCTTGCAACAATCATTGAAGTGGAATCTTGTATTCCAGGAACGACAGGAACTTGCAAAAGAGAAAAGGATTTAAAGTATGACAGTCATAAGTTAGAGGCGCAACTCGGTTCTGAAAGTTGTAAGCTCTGCGGGAAGAGCGTAGCCAACATAAAAAAGCACATGAAATCACACTTTCCCGACAAATATCAGTGCCACATTTGTCTGATATCGTTAACCAGATCTGACAATCTCAAAAGACACATAAAGCTGAAGCACGGGATACGAGAGGGCTCTCTGATCTCGCCGTTTATGCGCTTGGAGGCCAAGCACTTCCTGGCCAAATCGGAGCCGGCTTACTTCACCTAGCACGAATCGAACGGACAGAAAGACGAACGAAAAAAAAGCAAGGGCTAACAGAAAAAAAAGTGCGACAAAAGACCGAGAATCGAAAAAAAAAAGAAAGGGACAGAAAATACATCGGCCGAGATGAGTCATTCAAGGGGAGTGACGTCATTCGTACATGCACACGATCATACGTATACGCACGCACGTATACGGATTATCGTCCATGCTACGTAAATCGGGTGGATGTTGAACCGAGAAAATCATGGGAAATATATAATTGGAGAGAAAGAGATGCGGGATACACTAGAGAGCGAGCGAGACAGAGTGGTATATGCGAACGAGACCTAAGGTCTCGTTCACAACCAATTTCTCAGTTGACTTCGCTTTGACGAGTGGCAGGAAAGAGAAATGAAAGAAAAAGACAAGAATGTCCCGATTCTCGTGACGTATTTGAATCTCTTACCGGCCTTCTAGGCTCAACTAATATATTATTCAATGTCGCGCGCGCGCACTGCACTGCGTAACTATAAATTATTATTCTCGAACGAGCGCATCAATGCGTTTATTTATATTCTTAATTTTAATATTTAAGGTACAGGGGTCACCACGACTGCCATTATTCTCCTTGTTAAGACATCATCCTAGTTATATCGTATTCTCATCGAATTTTTCTATCATCACCTCGTCCAACCTCTTCTCCGGTCTCCAAGCCTCGACCACCTACCTTATCTACAGAACACTCGTTTCCTCGCGGTGTAATAGGATTCTCGTCGGCTAGCGCCGATTGGTACGAAGCTTCGTCGTAGAATGCCTAGTATCCTTAATTCGCAAGCTGCGCCTCTCGACATTAAGCCACCGTCTTACAACGAGCGATTGCTCATTCAGTGATTGTTAAATCGCGCATCGGGTGTATTTGCGAGTAGGAGCGAAATCCTGCGCCGTTTCGAATATCGAACATTTTTTAACGATTTACGTTGCTTCTCTAGCCGACTGCAACTGGCTGCCTGTAGAGCGTGGCGCACTGTACGGGCGAACCGATGTGAATGGACATTGCGGACGAGAACTGCCTGTAAAGTCTTTGTCTCCGTAGTCCATGTACCGGGGACAGACATGTAACGTTTCGCATTGAGCCTTTACTTTTATTTATTGTACACGTTTGAATTCGCCTAGGATTACCGAGTTACCGGTTTACACGTGTCTTTTTTTATTTATTTATCAATTCCTCTTTTTCTTTTTTCTCTCGTCTCAAGGCTCACACGAGAACGCGATCCTCGAGGATCTTTTCAGTTGAGTTTTAGAGGACTTTGCTACGATTTGTAAAAATCATAATGAGGCTGTGGTCTTTTTTTTTCTTTTTCGTTTATTTAATCTGTATTACATTTTTGCTCAGGATACGAATCGCGGCTTCTTCGAGCACTAACGAATCCTGCGAGGGATGTTATCTCGAGACCTCACGATATCGTGGATTTACACCTTTGGTATTTCCGTTTTATTTCCAGCAAGGCTATAACGAAGACAAGCAGTATTACGTAAAATAGGTTGTAAAGGACGTCGAAGACTGAATAAGAATCTTTAGAGCCACGTTAATGGTTCGACATAGTCATTGAAAACTAGTCTCAAAGCCCATAGGCTAATGTAAACAGGTTTTTAGGCTTTCTTGTGGTGCCTTTTTTTTAGTACAAGACTAATCAATAACATAATTTTTAATACATTATTTGTAACAGTACCTAGATTATGCATGCTTGAACCGAAATGTACCTTCTTATGGCTTAACCTTTATCCCCCAGTCCTCCCTTACTCTTTTACATGGTTTCGTGAACTCTTATCTATTCTCATCCACGTTCTATCAGTTTTACCTATTTTTTTTTTTTTTTTTTTTTTTTTCCTCTACCAATTACCAACTAGACTCCTTTGAACGAAAATCAATCCTCTGTTATCATTGCCATTATCGAGAAAGATATTGGCCACTATTACTATTATTATTACTATTGCTGCTACCGTTACTATTACTCTCATTACCACTGCCACGCTACTACTCTACCACCCTTTCGTATTGCCATCGTCCCTAACCCCTTTAGACGGCCGTTTTTACCTTCGCTTTTCTCTATTTGCAGATTCGTCATTTTTTACTCCTCCAAGCATTGATTGTGTGCCGATATCGGACATAGAGAAAGTAAACGTATCAGATTTCTTTGAAAGGCTGCCAAACACTTACACTAGCAAATGCAAAATATGTGGCAGAATCGTGTCGAATTTAAAGAATCATTATCTGACGCATAATCCAGGAAACTATATATGCCCAATGTGCGGCTGCCGTAGGACCAGGTTGGACAATCTAAAGGTTCACATTAAACAGAAACATCCCGACATACTGATATTACACAGTGCAGCACGTTTTTGAATTAAGTCGCATACAGTATGTGTAACATCCGTCTGTACGTTCTCCTTCACAACCATTACCACCGCCAGCACCGACCAAGACCAACCTGCCCAAATTCATTTCTTTCATCCCACATATCCATATATGTTTATATGTATATATGCATACACATATGTACGGCGTTCGACCTCGACTATCTTGAACAAGGCTCACATTTACACTGCGATTCGTGTCAAGCTTGACCGTTTCTATGAGATCGCGATTTTCATAGGTCGCGCTATTCCCTTTCTTCTTCTGCCATTTCCTTTCTTTGTTCCACAGAAAACGATTGAAAATACACGACTACTTTCCGCCGCCTAGTTATTTCATAGTTACGTATGTATTTTTTATGTAGCGCTATTTACATCCTTAAGATCGTCTCACACGCGAGCGCTGTCGCGTCGTCGTCGCTTTCGAGGCTCGCGTCGCCCATCGAGATGCAAACGCGAACGTTCGTCTCGTTTCGTTTTCATATTTATCACGTATCTTCTGGGTTCTTGCTTCGTCTCGGTGGGCCTCACGAGTGTCGGGAAGCGTCGTTGAGTCGCACGAGGGTCTCAGGCGCGGTTCTCCTGTACCAAAATGTCGGATGCTAGCAAGCAAACGTGATGGACTATAGGTGAAAAGAAATTAGTAAAATTTACAGTCGAATCTTCGTGATTGAATTCATCAGAGTCATTCGAGAAATGTTTAATTGCTATATATACTTGCGTATTTTACTGACAGCAAGGAGGCTAAAGTATTGAGATACAAAGGATGGATGACGAGTGTCGACGATAATTCACAAGCGCGAATATTTCGCTCATTGCTCGCCATTTTTCTGATCCACAACATTCCCGCTCCACTTACTACGTACATTGTCCTTTATTTTAATGTATTTTTTATTTGTTTTGCTGGCATCTCGCTTTTGGTGCTTGAAAGACAGCCTGAGTATTGTACTAACACAGCGATATGTATGGTGATGGTCAAGCGAGGAATGGGTTCATCTGCTTCTTCGCACACGCGTCATACGATATTTCTCTTTCTCTTATCTTTTTTTTTTTTTTTTATTCACGATGATAGTCATCGTCATTCATGAGACTTCCTCTATCGCTACACGAGTCCTCACGTTTCAATTTATAGATAAGCTTCACAGACTCTTCTCGTTTCGAGTTCGTCGACTCGTTCTACCACGAGTGCTAATGACTTTGCGAACACGTAAATCGGTGCACTTTCAATTGACATTCGTACGGACAGAGAGCGTGGATTCGCTGACTCTTTGACTCGCAAAGACAGCGTGGGAGAGTAACAAAGAAGACCAAAAAACATGCCAAGTCTTCACAATTGTCCTCCTCGCTTGTATATTACATATATTTGTATACAAGCAGGCCATCCCTACGAGACATTCCGACGCGATGAGCAAATCGCTAGACTGATTTTCATACGTTTTGTTCCTTCAACGTTCTTCACTTCTGTATTTTGATAAACGTTACTTCGAACGGGTGGCAGGGAAAGGGAAAGAAAGAGTGCGCGCAGTGTGCAAGATTCTCAGGTGCACCATCGACCCCTTCCTCGGCGTGGCCGATTCGATGCTCTAAGTTTTATTATCAAGTAAGATAGCTTTGCTAAGATGTGAGTGTGATTAAGTATAAGTGACGTGGAGAAATCCACGACAATCGGTGCTCGAACGGCGAGGTTCGTACAAAGACGCTGCTAATCCTCAAGGCACATCGATATGATGGCGAGTCAGTGAATCTCGTTGATCTAGTTAATTTGCCACATGATGCAACTATGAATTATTCACGAGGAGTGAAAGCTGAAATGCGAGAGAGAGAGAGAGAGAGGGGGGGGGGGGGTGATATATCGCTAAAAGAACATCCAATCCCATTAATAAAAAGAACCTCAAAGTACACGTGAAACAACATGAGTGACTTGACGATGGGGTGAATGGACGCATGCATTGTTCTACCTGAATTGTAGATGAAAGTTCTGGCGTTGAGATAGAGGATTATTTTAGTGTTGCTATAAGGGCTAAGAAGGCACTCGCCCCTCTCTCTCTCTCTCTGTTCCAGTGTTGGCCAGTGGTGTCTCACTGAAGAGAGAGGGAGGGCCACTCCCTCCCCAGAGTCACGTAACGGACCTCCAGCTCTCCTGCTGGATGCGTCCACCCTTGCAAGACTCGAGGGAGGCAAATAAGGGTGCGTCGAGCGCGGTCCATCAGTACGATATGTTTGTTCGCGTGCCAGGCGACTGCCGGCCCCAGCTGTACAGCTGCCTCCATTGCGGAGAGTCGGTCAGTAACCGCTGGCATCACATTCGCTCTCATCGGTCACAGAACTGCCATTGTCCCTTCTGCAATAACGTGTTCACGCGTAGCGACAACCTCAAGGCGCACATTAAGAGCAAACACCCGGCACTCGTGTGAGAGAATCTCGCCGTTGACGACGACTTGCTGTGTCGGCGTATCAACGACGTCCGCTGCTATCACCACAATTGCTATTACCACTGTTACCACTGTTACGTAACTAGTTACTCTTACGTCTGACAATCTCGACGTCATCGTCGTCCTAGCTAAACCGCCCTTAGCGGACTCTACGTCCCTACGTGCATAAGCCCTTGTGCATTGTAATATTTTCTAGCTGATTTCTCTCTTCTGGCAATATATATATATATATATGTTTTAATACCATATGTCCCCATGTCATTGCTACTCTCATAGTCTAGAGTACCTTGTCGCTCACAGTCACTCTCTGGATTACTCCCACCTTCACTCGCTTACCCACTTCGCTCATTCATTTATTCTCTTTATATATTGATCTATGGGAAAATCGGTGCTGCCGGGGTGGCGTGAATCAACGATACTCAGACTCGTGTTTAACCAAAGTATACAATGCAAATGTAGAGACAGTTGCGCTCGATCGTATATTGGCTACCTTCCTTTTGTTATTTTATTCTCTCTTGTTATTCGGATATACTTCTCTTTTAGTATTTACATAACCCTAACCCACCCCAACTTATAGCCTCTACCTCTTCTCATTAACGCTACCAGCGTCACCGCGAGGAACGCAGCTGTTCTTTTTCTTGTTTTTCATCTTCCTTGCGGGCTTGTATCTCGCATGAGATTGATCATGAGCAATGTTACTACAATCGGAGTCAATCCGATGCTGCTGGGATCTTGAAGAGATCTCAGTAGCCGAGAATTCCTTGCAGCGGTTCAACGACACGACTAGCCGCTTTTGGCAGTGTTTTGCTCATTCTTTTTTTCGGAGGAAATCGGTACTAGATGAAGTATCCGATTATGGTCTCCGACAGCTTCCTATCCCGGGTCTGCATTTCCTACGATACGCTGCTACTACTATTACTACTGGTATTAGTGCTATTGTGCTTCGTTCGTTTCTCAGCCGAAGATTAACAATAAGCGCGAGTCACGTAATCCACCCTCAGGGAATGTCTCACCTATCCTATAAAAAATAATTTCACTCTAACACAGTGGCGCATAGGTTCGTATCGTCCTGGCGTGGATAAGGATGGGTGATCATTGTACAGGCGGTAACGTGGTGGCTGACAAACCATCTCGATACATGTTACCCATTGACAATCGATCCGTAAGACAGCCTTGATCGTATGGCGTTGATGATTTTCAGTTTCTTTTATTTTTTCATTGCCCACCTCACTCTCTCTTATACGTGGATTTCTCAGATTAGTTCAAACTGTCTGTCTGCTATTCACTCTCTCTCTCTCCGAACGGACCATTTTCAATGGCGATTTAGCTCTTTTCCTTCATCCGGAATGTCAAAGCCTCGCGACATTCGCCAGCGTGTGGTCTCACTTACTACGTTCCACTGCCCTAGTGCCGTTGCACGTTGAATCTGGGTTCGCTGTAGTCTGGTTACCCCGTCATCCTTTTTTCCTTGAACGATCGTACGATCGGTTCGCTATGAGCCTCGAACAGACGATCGTGTAAAGAAACCATGGTGCATGGCAATGAGGTTAGTCAGGATGACCTTAGGCGAGAATCAATCAATGATACTCCGGTATTATTTCCGTGACAAGAGAACGATTTTTGTACGTTGAACCTTGTCGAAGCACCGTGTACACCCATAATGTGCCATACCCACTTAGTCCTCTAAGTATTTGATTTGCTTTTAAAGCCTAATTTAAATTTAGTTCTTAATAATGCCTAGCGCCTAGATACGATAGCGAACGTAAATTGTAATATTTTTGTACTGGCTATTTGTGAAATAAAATGATGATGACTTTAATTTAACAGGTTTATGTGTTTGTTCGTGGGTCGGGTTAAAAAAAATAATGGGTCTTTCTTTCCGACTCTCACTCTCTCTTTTCTCTTTGAATTGTCACTATTTCTTTCCTCTCTTTCTCTCTTTTTTTTCTTTCTACTCTGTCTCTGTCTTTCTCTCACACACGCACACACATGCGCGCGCACACTCTTTCACGTGGGTTGTGTTAATCCCTCGGGTGCGAATATCGAGCCGGATGTATTTCACAGACAAATCATCATCAGGACTGACCGTCGTCTGCGCTACCGATAGTCAGTCGTACCGACAACAAATCATGCACAATACGATCCCTCGAGCTCAGATAATTTGTCTTACTTGTCGCGTTTCATTTTTTGCCTTATACTTATTCTCCGCTCGTTCTTACTTTTTGTCTTTTCTCTTTCGTTCGTTTCATTTCGCTTCTAAATCTTCATCTCTACACTCTGTTCCCAATGATAAGCCTCTTTTTTTTTTAAGCTTTTCTGGAATCTTTTTTCTCTCGTCTTCTTACCTCTCTGTCAATTCATCTATTAATCCATGTCTTTTACCATATCGCTGCCGCTATTACAAGTAATCACACGCAACTGACACTATTCACAAGAACCTAATAAACCTAATAAATCTAACAAGGATCCTACTTTAACAAAGGTACTCTTATCGTTCTCAATTTGTGTATATAACTGTAAATCGTTTATAGACTGAGTAGCCGAAATGTCAGCCGAGCGCATTCCGAATCCACGTTGTCATCTTGTGTGCGTGCACTCCGTTCGATGCAGAGTGCACGATGAAAAATTCAAATCACTGTAATTCAAGGGCTATGCCCATGTTCATCCCCGTGTAAGGCATAGCGCCAGTGTATAAGAGTGCAAGAGTCTCCGCCGGAGAATTTGGAAAGCCAATCGATCGGGGATGTTGGCGTATAAGAAGCGTAAAGTAAAATTGAGGCGACGAATGAATCGGTTGACATTTGGCACTCGTGTATTAATACGAGAGAGAAGGATTAAAAGACGGGAGAAGTGTGCTACCGTGAAAAGAGGTGTTCGTAAAAATGTGTCTAACTGTTATTGTGGAGGATGTAAAGCTGGAAGGTAGCGAAGACCTCGCGAGAGGTTAGAAAGGAGGAGGAGGGTTGTAGAAGGTTTAAAGGGATAAAGAAATTAGGCTCGAGACCGAAAGGACAGACTAAAAAAAAAGTGGGTCTACTAAAATGAGATTACACGAGGGTTCGAAGTCGTCGGGGATTCGACTTGTAACAGGGAGAGAACAAAGAGATTCAGGGGAGGATTGTTTCGTGGGCGCTGATATAAATAGCAGCGAGCCGTAGGTCCGGGAAGAAACAGTTGAGTGACTTGTCTTGTGTTGATGTTGCAGGTTCAAAAGCCTGGCACATGCGGCTGACCTTTGACCGGGTGCCAGGCGGCTGCAACCTTCACAGGTGCAAGCTGTGCGGCAAGGTCGTGACGCACATCAGGAACCACTACCACGTCCACTTCCCCGGCAGGTTTGAGTGTCCTCTCTGTCGTGCCACGTATACTCGTAGCGACAACCTGCGCACGCACTTTAAATTCAAACACCCCGAGGCAAGAAAGATTGATCTTAATGATTTCATGGCTGGCTCGTTGGCGCTCTCCGCGAATAACGACACCATGAATCCGCTCTCCTAAAAGGGCGCGGCGCGCACTACCCAAGGAGGGCTTGACCGATCGGTTCGAACACCAAATCTTTATAGGTTCTACGCTTAAATAGTGAAAATAAATTGTTCAGCTAAGATCCACGGACAAGGACGAGAAAATGGTCTAGGACTATGAAAGAATGGGGCAGCCTTATTTTTTTGGTCCAAGTGTGTGTTTCATGGGTGATCAAGAGGTCAAATGATGGGCTCAGGAGGTCAGATCGATGGAGTGATGGAGTGAATAGGGGTAAACTTTAGGGTTGGGGGGTTGGGTCTTCATTATTGGGGCAAGGGTGGGTCGGGGTGGGACCTGGGACATCTTCGAGTGCGTGATACGAGGTTGAGAGAAGATAAAAAAAAAATACACAAAGAAAGAAAAAATGATAAATAATAACACGAAGAATTATACATTATATGGGAGCAAACGTGGTGCCAATTCCTCCCGTAGTTGCTGCTGAGTGGCGTACGGCAAAGTTGGCAGCCGGAAAAAAGAATATTAAATATTAAAATAAAATAAATAATGAGAAGTAATTCATTCGATACGCAGGGTGAGTCGTACAGTTGTTAAAAGTTTATAGTTGGATTTCATATTAGATTGTAATCATTTATTATTTCAAGGTTAGTAGCATTATTACGATATATACCTTACGTACACACACTCGTCAGAACGTTACACCTATGTATACACTTACATACCAATACACGTAAAATTCACACCAATCTCGACACACGCACACCATTTATACACATACACGAGACACATCTTGTCCTACGAACATATTTCTTACGTACTCTTCATAATTTAGGTTGAATCGATCAATCCGATCAATCGGTACACACACAAAGACACATGTACTATACACAGTGAGACTTGATATCACACAATTTTGAATATATATTATCGACTAACAACGAAAATTCTGTCCTATGCATGACTCTTGAAATTTTGGATAAAGAGAAAAAACTTAGCCCTCTGCAGCTCTAATATGAATTTTGACTATAAATCGTTACTTGTTATATAACACCTAAAGTCTATATAAACGATTAAACTGCACACCGCAACTGTAATGCAGCAAATAGTGGAAAATCATGAGACATTCCACGATTGGGACTTAAATGCATAGGCAACAAATAAGAATTATTGTATTGGATGATTTATAGTACTATATTTTATACTTTATATAATCTACCGTTATATTCTACATTGGTTGGAGATAGTTACGTTTAAAACACAATTTATCCAAGGGGTGGTTACATATTCACAACATCGTTGCACATTGATATTTAATTGGTTGGGGTGCAATCCGTTTTTTACTACGTGGAAATTTATGTATCGTATAACGATCTATACATCTAATATTACGAGGAAAAAAATATATATATACATACGCAGAGTCCGCTAGCTATTCAAAGAGCCAAACTATCAATTGTGATTGAATGATATTACCATTGATCTTCTACTTCCTACTTCTATGACTTCTACTGCTACAACTACTACTACTACTACTACTACTACTATTACTACTACTATTACTACTACTACTACTACTGCTACTGCTACTGCTACTGCTACTGCTACTACTACTACTACTACTACTACTATTACTACTACTTCTACTACTTCTACTGCTACTACTACTTCTACTACTACTTCTACTGCTACTACTACTACTACTACTACTACTACTACTACTGCTACTACAACTGCAACTGCTACTACTATTACTACTACTTGGTCTCTTCCACATTTTATTCTCGTTCTTATTCTTATTCCGCAAACTTTCCGTTTCTCGTGAGGCACTTTGCATAGTTAAGGCTACTACACACATACCTATAATTTAATAATATATAACCAGATTATTAATATATTATGCAGATTATTAAGTATAATAATATATTGATAATTTATTTTATTTTTGTTTTACCGTTTTATGATTTTATAAATATGTTATTTACTGTTTGATGAGAGCCTTATACAACATGCGTGTATACATATTATTTATTAACGAATGGAAAAATGTCAAGGTGCACTGTAGGCCTACCCCCTGGCAGATCAGATGCTGGTGTTTTTCTCTCTTATATAATATTATTATAATATATATATATTTTTTGTTTGTTTGTTACTTCTTAACGATGCAGTCAAGTACTACGCTGTAGACGCGCTACAGTCGCTCATGATCCAGCTTACCAAATACTTGCCGGGTGTTTTCAATGAGACTTCTGGGCAGAATTGCTTTCGTCCGACTCTCTCTCCCTCTCCGACCAAAATGTAAAAAGAACAGAAACATGGAAAAGAAGAAGAGAGAAACGTAGCGTGTGTGTGACAAGGAGGAGGGTGGGCCTGGGGGAGAGAGAGTGAGAAAGAATGAGAGTGCACAAGTGAGTAAGCGTGAGAGCGTGGAAAGAAGAGAGAAAGCGTTAAGGAAAAGAGGGAGAATAGGAAGAACAGAGGGAGGGAGAGCAAAAACGTAAAATGAATTTTTTTTTTTTTTTTTTCATTTATACAAGCAATTTTTTCTTGCATTTGTCGCTTAGAGACTCACGTCCACGTTTGCGAATGTTACCCCATACGTTTCCACGGTGCTCTTAAAGAATAGTGAAGATCAGTCGATATTGAAATAGTCACGTAATTGACCGCTGTTAATGATCGCCGTTCTTGCCGGGGGCTCAGCACCCCGATGTCGCTAAGCATACAACCAGCCCGTTTAGGGAGGACCGTTTTATTCGAATGACGTGTTTTCTCTTAATTTTTTGTTTTTTCGGCGATTGCTCATTTTTGAAATTTTTTTAACACACGTTATAGTACTGTAAGTAAGTCGTGTATAATAAACTGATAAAATCATAAATCATGTACTAAACGTTAATTCATAAGCAATGTGCTTAATTTTTGTAGATTTTCACGCGTTATGCAATTAGCGACAAAATCATGGCTGTTCAGGAATTTAAACACAATCTTGAATTTTTCGCGCTTAGACTTTTACATCTTTACTAAATGTATTTTCCATGTTAATGCTTGTTTAAGAGTACGGTGGAAATGTGAAAACGTCCGGTCTGAGGGTAGAAGTAGAAGCCGAGGGATGATGGAAATTTTGAATTGCGAATAACAAACAATTGTGGAAATACACTTGTAGGAAATTGAAAAGGCAAAGTTACATTTACATACTCGCACGCTACATTATGGGTATTCGGTTTACTCGTGTTTAAAGAATTGGACGTCTCGGATGGTCCCAAGGAGCCTTATGTCACGTTTCTCGAGGTTCACTTAACGTCGTGTGGTCTTCTGGAGAATTACTGTAAATGTAAAAGAAAGAAATGCTGGAAGGTTTATCGAGAGGAGAGCCAACACAATGGAAACTATATTCCTTTTTTCTTCTTCTTCTTCATATTCTTCTTCTTCTTCCGATTACTTTTGTTTATCTTGCTCCTTTGCTTTTTCGTCGCTTTGTCCTTTTTCATAATTTATCTTGATTTTTCAACGGAAAATACTCGGCACATAGTTCTCACGAAGCAAATAATTTAATGCTGTCTGCGATTAACGCGTCAGGCAGACTGTCATATTAAAACGTTTTATTAATTAAAAAATTACTTCTACTACCGTTACCATTACTACTACTGCTACTGCTACTGCTACTGATCTACTACTACTACTACTACTACTACTACTATTATTACTACTACTGCTACTACGACTACTACTACTACTACTACTACTACTACTACTACTATTACTACTATTACATATAGGTATTTATATATTTACAACTGCGTGGTGTGGAGTGGAACATTGTGATATAATAGATTGGTGCTAACACCTTATTGAAATTGAGATGAATTTAAAGAAATCGTGCAATATTGCGATAGTAAGGGGGAAAAAAAAAAAGTGAAGAAAGAACGGAGCGAGGCGTTATCCCTCACTGGATATGTTAAGTTATCGGGTACGTGGAGCTCCAGGACCGGGTTCACGCAGATGCGCGAGCCAATGCGGAATAGTTCGGAAGATAATTTAGAAAATCCACAGACGAAACGAGACGTGGGAAACGTGCGACGATTCTTCATTTAAGTAAGAGAAAAAAAAAAGAATAAATATAAAGTTCAATTGTGATAAGACCGGAATCGCGTTTCTTCTAGGGAGGTTTTTTTCTAGGTCGTAGTAAGTCGTAATTGAGGCGGTTGTGTACGACATGGTCGTCAACCCTCGATAAAAAGTCAGTTGAAGTGGAATGAAGTAATAATGCAAAAAAAAAATCAGTGGGATATGAATGAGAAGGAAAACCAGGGGTGTAGTCTTTCGGGATAAGATGAGTGAGGAATTAAAACAAAAATCGAGTGATTTAACTGGGGCGGATGTACGCGGATGTGGGACCGACGCGTTTCATAATGGAATGACGACGGACAACAGAAAGAAACTATGGCTGTGCAAGAGAACATTATGAGTGTAGTTTAATAGGCATAGGTGTTACCTAGGAATTAGGCTTAGCTGATAGGATAAGAAGGGGCATGTTTAGCGTTTCGTTTAACACGCGTACACGCGTCTTGTTGAGTGATAACACCTTGCTCCCTGTACATTATTATAACTAAATAAATACTATTATTAATATCTCTTTATATAATAATATATACAAATTACAATTAATTATGGATATATATGTATATATATGCATACATATATCTTCATAACACACATATGTGTATATATATATATATACATTTTGTTATTTTTCGGGGGAGGCTGTATTAAACAAAGCGAAAACAATATTATTAAATTCGTACGGGACTATTCCTACGAGAGAAAGAGAGAGAGAGAGAAAGAAGGGGGGAGTGTGTGAGTGTCTAAGGAAGAGAAAGAGAGAAAGGAAGAGAGGGAAAGGATGCGTGAGAGAAAGAGTGTCAGTGCGAAAAAGTTCATGGGAAATTAATTAATGAAATAATACGAAACGAGAGAAAGAGAGAGTAGATCTTTTTCAAAATTTTTAAATCGACGCGACTGTATCGTTAGACTGATGTTGTGATTTTATACGGCGTAGAACTTCTCGATTCGATATATGACGTACGAGGAGGCGTCGAGCGTTGCATTTTCTCGTGCAAAAATATAAGCGATGGGGGGAATCGAGATAACGAATTTGTCCTCCCCACGAAAAAAATTAAAGAAGAAGAAAAAAACGAAGGAAATACGTGAAAAACGTGTTAAGAAACATTTATCTTTCCATTCGCGTGTCTTTTCTCCTCTTGTTCTTTTGCCCGTCTTGATTTCTTGATTTTCTTTGTCACGGTTGTTGTTTTCGCAAGCAACCCCTTTTTGTCTATTATTATTATTATTATTATTGTTATTATTATTACTATTATTATTAACTATTAGCACCGTTACTCTTAGGATTATACTACTCCTGCGAACATTTTTTTTTTTCTTTTTCGTCTATCGGGTACAGAGCATACTTTACCCTTCCCCCCCCCCCCTATCTTTGTTCTTTTTTTTTATATATTAATTATTATTCTGGTCTCCTACATTTTCGATATAAAACTTCACTTCGTTCTTCTCTCCGTTGTCATTCGTTCGTCGCGAAAACTCGAATGTAAGAAGTTCTTATGACAATGCAGTTACTTACGGGACACGTGCAGTGGCGGCTGATGCACTTTGCTCCGACATCGAGCACAGCGCATACCGCTCCATGCATCTACTGCGGCACTATACATAACTGATAATTGAACTGCTAGACTCTAGAGCTACTACACTACATTTATACTACAGTAACGGTACCCTAGTAACCAATACCTTAAAACGATTACTAAATCTTTTTATTACCTATGAATGGATGATGATGTTCGTAAGGATGATAACGGTGATGCAATCACTGATACCCATGAAACGGCGACTATGCTCATCGCGACCGATGCGAAATATCGTTACGAATGTAACGACGATGGGGATTAGGATGAGGGATAATTACGACGAGAGGACCGATGCTCGTGAGATCTTGAGTAAACGATAATTACGAATTTTAGGCGTCGATTATTTAATTACGACCACGTGGACGTTTGGTCGATGTCGAACGGCGATTATGACGGTGGACATTGTTTTACTATACATAGATCATTGTAATAACTTTGGCTCGAAACGTACAATAGGCACATACCTTCTGACCATGCGGATAAGATAACGATTAAGTAACCCGATTTTATTACGAAGGAGGGAAGAGAGAAAAAAAGAATCAAGGATGAATTATTCTTATTATCCTAATATTATTATTATTATTATTATTATTATTATTATTATTATCCTTATGATTATTTTAACATAATTCTTATGTTACATTACATTATACAATTTTAATTACACTAGTGTAGATAATACGGATGATGAAAAAAAAAAGAATTAATCACATGTGCATTTAATGTATTTCTACTAATTTTTTGATTAAACATAATTGTGTGTTAACCGACCGTTTCACTTCTCTTTTCCAGATCTTTGTCACGCTACTGCTATTATTACCTAGCTCGCGAGCTCTGCCGTCTTTTCTCCTTGTTACACTCGTTATCACTTTGGTCTATTTATTTTCCTTTATCCTTCTCAGTTCTAGAGATTAGCGACTTGTAACACGAGATTACTTGATAGTGCTGCCGTAAGTGAATACGAGCGTCGCGGCGACCAGTGCGCAGACACTGAAGTGAGTGAATGAGCTTAAAACTCCAGCGATGCACTTTCGTCGAGGATAATCATAATAATCGCTGGAGTGCATCCAATCGCATAATATTACGATTATCGATCGCTCGGAGTAATGTAAAGAAGTTACTAGAGATGACGTCATGCGAGTAAGGAAACCAGCCTTACGCGATGGTCACGAGTATAATGATTAGTGACAGTGCGAGTGTGTTTCAGGGCTAGGGGAGTGTTTAGTTGTCTTCAGGAATGCAAGATGGCGTTTCGGTTGTGGTGACGTCACGAAAAGCTCCCCGAGCCTTAGTTGCGCTTTACGGACATTAGCTCTGTGTTTGTGTGCGGCTAAATGCGTGAGAGAGAGCGAGAGAGGGTCATGGGGTGGGGGAGGGAGTGAGGAGGGAAGAAAAAGGAACGTAATATAAGGAAAGTCAAACACGGACGAAGGATTGAGGAAGGAAGGTGCGATGCGCGCAACAAGTGTCATACAATCCACTACAGTTAACGTGCCTTACGTAACCTATATGCAAGTAAATGCAAGGTGCAACGATCCTGTGACGTTTTCATGCTTTAAGATCCGATGCACCAACGAGGGAGAAGTCGTGCAAGATTATCGCCATACGGTACAGACACAGTTCTGCATGCGTTACTTGACGTTAACGCAACGTTCCTGTATACATGTAGGTAATTGCGACACGTTTCGATTACGAGTGATTTTTGTTCTTACGGTTTGTACTTTTCTTTTTTTTTTTTCTAGTAAGTGAGCGAAAACGACTGCGAGGCAGAGTGAGATGGAAAAAGTGTCGATGGATTATATAGATTGGTCCTGATAGAAATCCCGTTTGCGCTATTCCACGTCATTGCGTTTCCCAGCCTCCGTATCTCCGTGGCAGAGCAAGCCTTTAAATATAGATATACCGTATGGGTATACTTTAATCTCTTAAGTCTTTCTTGGTACGCTACTTTTTTTTTTCATATTGCGCACATCTAGTATCGGCACCATTTTGAGTGGTAATTCGCTACTATCTTCTAGTACTATTGCTATATTAGTATTACTATTGTTATCACTTAATATATTACAATTGCGTTACTCCGGTGGAATCTCCGCTCGCTCGTAGGGCGTCTACTTGGTAAGCTTGTAAACCCAATTTTACATTTGAACGTATATACATGGTATAACACCGATATATCGATGATTTATTCAATAAAAGATTCAACCAGAAACCCTGATAAAGAAGCTCGTGTGGTTTATTTAATGAGGCAATTACCGTGTAACAGGAGTGCCGTTATTGGTGGATCATGCAAGTATGAATGGACTTATAAATTGTATGTTGGTAATACGCAATACACTCACTATAGACGCTTCGTTCATTTTACTTACACTCTTCATTGTACATCCGCAATGTTCAGATCGAGCACAGATATTACGTCGGAGATAAGAAAAGAAAAAAAAAAAAAAAAAAAGAGGAATCAATGGTAGCATAACAGGTACATTGAAAAACGCGCCCGCTCTCTTCCCGACACTCACATAACGCACATTGCGCACGAGCAGTGCCGATTCAGACGTGACAAACCTGCTGACTGTCGTTTCTGTTGTTACAGAGCTGAAAAATTGGAGGATATCACAGATTTTTGAGAGAGTGAGTAACTCGGACGAGAGGAGGCGGTGCTCCTTGTGTGGTAAGGTCGTGACTAACGTGCGCAATCACTATTACGTACATTTCCCGGGCAAGTACGCCTGTCCACTTTGCCCGGCCGTGTACACACGTAGCGACACGCTGCTAACGCACACGCGTACCAAGCACGCCCACGTCCAATAGCATCCGAAATTGTACCATCCTTACTTCAAAGTGATGTAGCCATTGCGCGAGGACAGAAGCCTGCGTTCCTAAAATGACATCGATCGATCCTCTGACCTTTGACCTACCTGGCTCTGCAGTATCTTACCTATGACTTAGGTGGGTAAAACGTTTCCTTGATCCTAACCTTTGACGAACCATTAGGATCCTTGAGGTTTGGAACTCGCCATTAGAATTCACTATAGGCGTTACTCGTCCTCCCTTGGTATCACATCCTGTTCCTCGTGGCTGAACGTCTCGTCAAAATTTCAAAGTAACGCCGGACATCTTGGCTTGTACGATTGATGTTCTATGATTGTAAATAACAGTCAGTCTTGTATCTATGGGAGGGTCCCAATTTTCTGATGCTCATCTCCGGGTACCGTGTGTTTCCGGTATCTGATCTTTAATATACGATTGCTGCGACTTGGTTCCGTTCGCCGCTCGATTGTCTCTGACGCATGTATGTAAATTGCCTATGAAAATTTACAGTCGGTAAAGTTTTCCCTTCTGGTTCGTTCTCAATGTTCCGCCTGATGTATTTGCACTTCCGCTATACTTTGTCGTTACGTTTCTCAACGTCGAGTCTTCCTTTCGGACTTTGCCGAAGTTTACGTATTGGATCTAATCGGTTGGCGGAATGTATTAAGGCACGTGGGAATAGACGATTTTACGTTTACATACAATACGACGAGAGAATCGTACAAAGTGTGCCTCTGGTTCTTCGTAGCGGCAATAACGCGCCAAAACTATTTGGACAGTCTAAGAGCAAAGAATTATATCAGGCGTTACGATCACTTTTGTCAATATTGATATTAGCCTTGCCTAATGTCGCGGTTTATTCGAATGAAACACTTGCACTGCACTACGGCAAATTGGAGCCAACTCGTGAAATCCTCGATCCAAGTCACTACTGTATATAATATAGGAAAATGTACGTGTCACGTCGAGTCCAATCGCAATTGATACTCGATCATAGATTAATGCGTTTTATCCTATCGACATGCCAAAGAGGGATTTTAATGAAAAACAAATTGTCTAACTATAATTAAAATAGGTACACCTTGAGAATCGGTGCGATACCAATGCGTTTCTGTATACTGCTGTAAAATAAATTTTGGATACTGACGGTGTCGGATCGTTCCTTGGATATAAATATTAATCTAGTTTACACGTGGATTAGACTGACGACTGTTTTGGAAAATGATGCCAAATTTTTGGAGATGTTATAAAGCAATACCCTTTACGACGTAAGGTTTTGATAATATAGTCAATTTTCATTTTTTTTTTTTTTTAAATAACGATTAATTTAGAGCCTGCTCATTCCAAGAGTTTTATATGTGAAAACTTAGGCGGTATCCAGGTACTATAAATAATTAAGCCATACTTTCTAAGGTACTTAGAGGCTTTAATGATGTGTAATATGTAAGGAGATGTAAAATACGAATAAAACATATTGACAATTGCTGTACGCACGTGTTGATATTCCTGGCGTCGCGATTCTTACGCGCGACCCTTCATGGAAACGATCCTTCACAATTACAGATATGGAAGATCAAGTCTCGCCGGCGCAAGTCACTGGGAAAGAAACCGACGGAAGAACAAGGAAGAAATTTGCACCATAAATCAGGATACGTAATTTTATATCCATAGAATATTAATTAATATATTATTAGATATGCGCTAATCTAATCGTAAGTTAAACTAATCATTTTTTATCTTCCATCGATATCACGTTGCTTCTGGACAACGTCGCTACGGGGTAAATGTGAGAGTCATTCTCATATTCGATACCGATATTACCAACGATAACATAGATCTCGCAGAACGACGATAATACTTTCACCACTCAACACATTCCTGATACACGATAGTTTAACGACTATCCAAAAACTGATTTGGCAATCGACCCAAGATACTGAAGGAACATACAAAAAAAAAAAATTGATAACCACAATACATGTGACCGATTAAAAAGTCTGTCGAACCGCAATGACGTCAAAATGCCTGTGTCCAGTTCCTTAACGAATGATTGGCTGAGTGTGCGACTGACGAGAGTAACAGGATTCCGATGAATTCTTAGTCCAGCAGGTGTGCATCAACGTAAGAATGACTGTGCCCATGTGAGCAAATGAGAATGAATGTCGAATACGAATGATAATCTTGATCGTGATAATCGACTCCTCCGTTTCTGGAATGGAGTCTCGTGATTTGGTGCGGGCAGATGGCCTCAGTGTACAGAGAGTATGAAGCATTTGGGTTTGCAGGTTCAATGCCGAGCGTTCCTCTCGGGCTTTCTTACCACGAGATGTTCGACGTGTCCCTGGGTAGTCCAGCACTTTGGAGATGTCGCGCTTGCGGGAAACAAGTGTCGAATCGTTGGCACCACTTCCACATACACACGGCTCAGCGATCGCTGTGCCCATATTGTCCAGCCACTTACAGCAGGATCGACACCCTGCGATCGCACATACGTACCAAGCACAGGGAGCACCTCTTCACCAAGAGACGAGTCTTCCCGACGCCCTTGTAGAGAAGAGCACGAGCCTGGCCGGATCGCGATTATCTACGGGGAGGTGACCTGGGGTCGCGAGACTCTTCCTGCGATGATCATCCTCGAGTTACTGACCGTCATCGAGAGTATAGAGGGGAGGGAAGATCCACTAGAGGATCCAGAGCTGGTTACCATGGTAGATCTTCCTTTCTGACGCCAGAGAATCGCTAGTACTCGCGAAACGGTTCTGGCACGTGTTACTGACTACGTCTGCTTTAATTCTACTAGTTTCTTTGTTTTTCATTTCGTTCGCGATCCTTTTATCGAATATCGAGTGCGTACGGTGTTTTCTCGCGATTTACTGGACACTTAGAATTAATCGGTAGTGAATCGTCCGGGTGAAAAGCTTCCTCTGGTGCGTCCGATGGGAAATCACCCGGGGACACGCGTGCTGTGATTTCTCGAACACCGAAGTTAAAGGTACTAATCAATCGCGGATTTTGACTATGGGCCGAGGGAGTGCGCATGCGCGCTCCGAGGAATTAACAGTTATATTCGCGAATCACTTTCGAGTGACCGTTATTTATATATGTACCGTGTATATAGAGTTGGGTCTGAATTCTGTTAATGGTAATTAAGATTAATGTTATATGTATATAGTAAACAGCGACGGGACACTCGTCTGCTCTGTCGAGATTATTAAAACAGAAAGGCACAGATTTCTCAATGGATCATGAAATTTCCTTGGGAGTCACGATAATCTCGATGGATTCGACAATCGATCGCGGAGATATTTTCGGCGACGAAATTTCTTCGTTGAAAGATAACGTGAGGAAGGAACGAACGATCGTTCCTCAATGGACCAATACTCATCGTGTAGCTTGTAAAAGAGTAAACGAAAAGGCTCGCTAAGACAATTTAAATTAAGAGATGAACATTATCGTCCGAACCTTTTGCCGGGGACCCACTGAGAGAAATAATAAAATTATTCAAGAAATCACAAGACGACTCGTGATAGTGAGAGATGTAAATTAAGACAATTTTATATGTGTACAACTTCACGTTGTCCCGGGCCATAGGATTTGCAATCCTGACTCACAGGCATGCCTCGTGCGAACAGACACGAAGCTCGAATCACTGGGACGAGGATGGTCCCTCCCTCATAATTACACGAAAAAACACTATTTATATGAGGACTTCGAACTCTACTCTAAATCTAACACTATACTCTTTTTGTCTCGTAAACTCAGTGGTCTATATTCGTATCAACAAAGTTAAATCATCATTGTCCGCGCGAGCTCGCATTGTCCGTTCTGGTCGAGTGTATCCACGTATGCGATATGCTCATCGCCTTGTAAAAAAAAAAACAAAAAAAAAACTAGATATGTGTCGTATGCTAATGAGTTTATGTCATTCTTCCCGATCTTAACTCGATGAGGACGGATGTGCCGGCTTTGCCCTTAACTGATGCCATCAGAATTGCATACGCGAACCAGACGAACATACTTTGTTCTCCTATTGGAATATTCGGGCAGCTTAACGAAATTCAATCTTAATTAGATTCGCGCTGTTATTGTAAATAGCAAGGTGCGCGATTGTGGACTCGCAGTTGAATTTTTCAAAAATGTGATAAATTTTTATTTACGTATTCGGACTGTTCCATGTGTTCTCCTGGTAACGGTTAAGGGTCTAATAACAGTTATCACACAATCGATGTAATTATTAATATCAATATCGAAATGTCAATCTTATGTCTTTTTGGTGGTACTTAAATGGAGTCCGCTTGGATCTTCACTCAAACGATATTGTACTGGAAGTATTATTGTATCAGGCTATACTTTGTTGACTAGGATCATGTTGCTGTCAGATGTTCGTTTAACCACAACCAGAGTCACAATGGTTTTCAGCCATATTCAGACGTTGTCATTTCTTCCCACAGGCGAGGCGTGGTATCGCGCACCGTCCAACTATCGTTATTTTCCATAAACGAACCAAGGAAAATATAAAAACCAGAAAAAACAATGAAAATACCCAAATTCTATATCTGTCTACGGAATCGTTGTGCTTTCCGACCTACCGTAACAAATCGAATAATTCTTTTCGAGTGGCGAATCGGCCTTGCGCATCTCTACACGTAACAATTACTCCTTTATATGATGTATTTTTGTGAACAGTATTGAAAGTCCTGCTGTTGTACAGTTACCACGATGAATGTACGATGATGTACCTATAATGTATATAGATATATTTAATTAAAGTGAATATGAATTTGTGTAATGCCTGTTGTATGTGAATTTGCGGCATCCCGAACTCGTTAATTATTTTTTTTTGGTTTCCGTTGTAACTCGGCCATATTACCAGTCCCGTGATCATTTCTCACCATTATCAATGATTTAATCTTCCATCACAAAGGATTATAAAAAGATTAATTATTTGCCTTGTTTTATTATTTGCGTGTCATTGATTAGTCTTATTTCAAATCTTATACGGTGCAGACGTAGAAATTGCTTATTCATTTGCTTCCCTTTCATGGTGTATCACTCAAATATAGGAAGCTAAACACAGTTCGACAAACATGTTTTGTATAAGTAATATAATAGTTACACAAATTACTTCACAGTGTTAGCTGTTACGTCATCGTACAGTAAATATATTAGATACAACAATAATTTTCATACCGGTTAACGTTATCCCATTATATTCAATGCCAGTTAGTTCGTAAGAGTTTTCATTTTTCTACTGCGAATAAAATTCGCGGTGAATTCAGCTGCCCGTACGTTCGTCTTACAGCTATCACGTGGCGCCCCTTTATTTACAGCGGGTCGAGCTGCTCGTGGTGTTATCAGTGCACGTGAACCACGACTGTCACCTTCTTATTTGCCCCATTCAAAAATCTCGCTAGATACAGGCTTTAACGGAGCTTCACTACTACTGGGGATTTCTCACTGGCAAATTGCACAGTTTAAGAAGCTTCAGTCGTCCCAGCATCTCGTTACGATCGTCACGCTGTTATTGCCATTTCCATACGAGATGACTCTGCAGGCTATCAAGTGGGAAAACGGCAAGCTCGAGATCCTCGATCAAATACTTTTACCAACTATCTCCAAGTACGTCGTCGTTAAGGGTGTCGAGGATGGTTGGAAAGTCATTAACAAGATGCAGGTACGCACTTACAGCCTCCCATGATTGCTGTCAACTTCTATCTGCTGGATTGCTTGTTACGTAAGTTAGGTTATTGCTTGCTAATGCGGCCGGCTTCTGCATCAGGATACACATGCGGTTATATGAAAATAAATTGTGTTTCGTTATAACGTATTAATGGTTTGATACCTTGAGACTCACTGATAAACTGATCGGAATGCCATTCGTTTTGAGATGTAAGGCGTAGGTGTAATTAATACTTTTTCTGGAGCATCTTGGACATAGATTTAGTTTGCTTGTTCTCTTAGCCTTATTCTGATTTTGTAGTTAACGATGGGAAAATGTTTTAATTTGATGTACCTATCTTGAAAGATTCTAAGTTGGATAGTAGCAATATTACTATGAGAGGTTTTTATCTAATAATAGATTGAAATTGGCATTGAGAATGTAGCATTCCATAACTGTTTTGAACCTAGATCAGTCTTGATTTTAATTGAAAGAATTAGATAGTTTAAATCATTTATTCACGGCAGATGGTAGTAGTATCACTGAATGCGTTTATGCTATGTCATTTGGTACACTTGCACAAATATTATTAATAGTACTATGATACAGTCTATATCACCTATATATTTTTCTTTTAATATCTTCAGATAATTTGTATTTACTCTGATAGTTAGGTAAGTCCTGTGTGTCTGTTCGCAGTAAAGTGATGTATCTGCAGTTTTCTTATTCTATTAAATATAATAATCAATGTGTCTTGAACGTTGTGACACATTATGTTTGCATTAACTTATGTATATAATTTCTGTGGATAGAATTGTGTAATATTTGATTGCATTTGATATTTTAGGTACGTGGTGCACCAGCAATTGCCATTGTTGGTTGTCTCAGCTTAGCAGTGGAAATCCAAAATGAGGAATTCGTTGACAAGAAAAGTCTTCGTCAAGAAGTTGAGGGCAAGCTGAACTATTTGGTTTCAGCACGACCAACAGCAGTGAATATTAAAATAGCAGCGGAAGAGCTGATTACCTTAGCCAATAAACTTAGCAAAGATAAAGATATTTCAGCTGCTGACATGAAAGCAAAGTAAGCCATAAAACCGCAATTGTTATAAAACATAATTATACCTTTGTGTTTATAATAGATAGCAAATATGGTACATTCATAATTCACTTGCTGAGCATGCTTATGAACATCATTACAGATTCTTAAAGGCAATAGATGATATGCTAGAAAAAGATATTGCCGATAACAAAGCAATCGGTGATTATGGCGCCCAAGAAATTTTGAAAAATAGTGCTGGTGACGGTCTAGTTAGGATATTAACTCATTGTAACACGGGGAGCCTTGCTACTGCTGGATATGGAACAGCATTGGGTGTTATTAGATCTCTTCACGAACAAAAGAAATTAGGTAAGTCATGTTATAATATATGCTTCATGAGAGGAACCTATTATAATTAACTAATATTCACAGAACACGTTTACTGTACTGAGACCAGGCCCTATAATCAAGGTGCACGTCTTACTGCCTACGAATTAGTTCACGACAAAATCCCAGGAACGCTAATATGTGATGATATGGTAGCGGCCTTAATTAAAACTCGAAACATTTCAGCTGTCATTGTGGGAGCTGATAGAGTAGTTGCCAATGGTGACACCGCCAACAAAATTGGAACGTACCAGGTAAAATTACAAATGCGTATCTAGCAAAGCTGACGTATAAACTTCGATATTTTCTGGTATTAAATTAAATTTTATAAATTACACAGATTGCAGTTATTGCAAAATATCATGGCGTTCCTTTCTATGTTGCGGCTCCTAGAACATCCATCGATTTCACTATTCCGAGCGGTGATCGCATTACTATTGAGGAGAGACCTGATAGAGAGATGACCCACATCAACGACCAACGAATAGCTGCGACCGGAATTCAATGTTGGAATCCAGCCTTCGATGTAACACCGGCTAGTCTTATTACGGGTATAATTACAGAGGTTGGGGTTTATAAGCCAAGCGATTTGTCGAAATTTAATATAGGAGACAATTCGAGAGACGCGAAAGATGTAGGAGATCTTTCCGAAAATTCTAATGCCAAATAAGATTAAGACTGAAATCCAAACTGCAGATGCATTTCCAAATATCGATTCTTTACTTTGATATACTTTCGTAATGGTCGCTACTATTATTTATCGATGGTCTTGGCGATGCTAATTACGTTTCTCTTAGACCATTCAATGATTTTGTAATTATTCCAAGTACTTTTGTAACTATCTTTATTCAAGACGTAACATTGACTTCAGTATTACAATTTTTCATGCCAGATTCTACAATTCGAGTACTTTTGTCTTCATATTTTGATTTCGTCTCTCAGTGTTGTGGTTAAATATTTTGTGTTTCTCTACTGTACCGCACTATCCTAAAGATCGTTCTTGTCAGCATTACGAGATTCGCTCTAACGAAAATATTACAATCGAACTAAATCATAGTACGCATCGCAGAAGTGAACGTTTGACACTTCCACAGCTGGCTTTATGATCCATAAAGCTCATAAGATATCAATTGTATAATGGAGTTGTTTGAATGATATCGAATCGTAAACTGTTAATTTATATACAAGAATACCCAGTAATGCCTTATACAACTTTAATCGTGATTCTTGCCAGCGCATTTTAAGGTCCTAAGCGAAGACGCATTATTAGGCGATAATTGTTTAACCTCAGAAGCGATAATTGTTGCTCCGCACGGCAATTGCCACGAGAGTGTTGTTTTCGCGTTTCCACGATTGAATGAAAAGTCATGAGAACTCTTGGAAGAGATCTTCGAAACTAGAATTTGTTATGCTAATTGAGTGAACGTATGCAAAACAGAAGTACAAACTGCGAAGGTTATATCAATAGCGGATATGTATTTCAACCAATATTCGGACATACACTCAAATGTAGCAATGATTTCACACCTGTAAAACGTATCAACGAGAGTAAAGAATGAAACAAAGAATGTGTACAGAGGTATAAATTCTAAAATGAATTAGTAAACGATTAAACTTTATATTAGATACCTCTGTGTACATTAACGAAGTACTTGGTTTTGATAAGGAATCCAATGCGCTTATATACTTTATTAAATGTTATATTTTTCTAATTGCTTATCAATTGCTTACGAGTGCTTAAGCTGATAGTGTTATTATGAATAAATGATTGACGCACTAATGAACAATCATCATGGGATTCAATTAGAAGGCACCGTACAAATACCACTCCACTTGAAATAAGAGAAATGTAAAGTCTCCTCTATTGTTACGCATTCTGAACCATACGCAGCATGGTGCAATTTTCTCCAGCAACCTAACAGCTGACTGAACGTTAAGGAAGTGCGCAAAAGGATACCGGCCTTAGAACACGAGCTGGTTCTACCTAGCAGGGGACGCTTAATACGCGCCTAAGTAACTTCGTGACTCCCGGGGTAAACCGTGGTAACGCGCACACGATCGGAGGAGCCGAGTTAAGGGAAAACTTGAGTTCTATTTTCGAAGTGTACCGACGTGCTTCGGAAGGCCGGTTGGCGGCTCTTCGCTTTAGTTCAGCCAGTCTCGTCGCTCCGCGCAGACGATCCCGGAATAGTACGGAAGAGTCAAGTCGTTCAGTCAGCGAGAGGAGTAGTGCACGCGATCGTAGTTTCGCGATAATAGAAAAGCAGGGAGGAGGAATCGTTAAGATAAACAAAAAAGAAGAGACACATATTCATCAAGAGGATCGGTATCGTGGATACGGCTAACAGCCCTGTCGAAGGAATTTCACGAATCTGGAGGCTGACACGGAGAATAACGCGCTGAAGATGGAAGTGATGGATGCTCTGACTCCCATGTCGTCCACAACGGCGACATCCGCGCCAACCGTCGAGGTTACCGAAGAGGATGGACCTACTGTCGAGGAGAGCTATGAGGTTACCACTACAAGACGCAAAACCGTACGCACCAGCTACAAGATCCAGGAAGTAAGTCCAGAGATTTCGCATGCTAGGGTTGAGAGTTTGAGACGTCTGATGGCGCTTTACATCCGGTATCTATGGAACGTATCCTATGACTCCCTGGGTATTCTGTAGGTTTATTGTTGAATCGACTGTGGCGCGCCATTCGGCATCCTCGGAACAGTTACGGGGAGCCTAGGAAAATCTTACAGAATCATTTCGTACAAGAGACAATGATTTTCACTGACTAGGAGTACGTGGCCAGAGCATATCTATTCATGAGTTATTCATGACGAGCGTACTTGCTGAAGGCATCTTGCGACTGAGATTTGTATATCTATTTATGGTTGCAATACAATATTATTAATTTTACGTAAATTGCACAATAATGTTATATAAGACAGAGACACGCGGTTCTCCGTGCAATGCAGCAAAACACGTGGCGTGTTGCAAGAATATTCAACATGGCTATTTGAGATAGAACAGAGACGACCGGACGATTTCGTAGAAGCCGTCGTAAAGATTTGACGTTGATGATGTTATCGAAGATTTTTACTTTTCCACGAAGAGGACACGACCTTACGGAGGCGGCTGTCGATATCTTCCTACTGTGTTGATAATTACTTGAAACCATAGGAAAGCTGAGCTCCGATCGAAAAGCACGCTTCGGGTGTTCCTTCTCAAACAGGTTTACATTACGGATGAATCACCTCAAACAGGGTTGACGATAAACACCGAACAGGATATGGTATATCAAGACCACTTTTTTTTATCTCCCTTACATGTGGGTGCAACTGGTACCCCGGTAGGTTAGCCATTAGTGGTATTTTGTTTATTCAAAAAACAAAAGTGATACACTTATCTTACCATGAAATATTCTAGTAACAAGTTCACAAATGAGTACAAAGCTGGATAATTAACGTTGCCAAAGTTCCACATAGGAAATTGGCAATGGAAATCATTTTTGAAAGCACAAGATGCGTGAAGGAGGTTTGAGCCACTTGCGCCGAGACATTATATTATGTCAAAGTAATGGGAATATGTGCTGATCGTTTTCCACTAGATTTTACGTCACTGTCAAAGACGATTTTAGATTTGGCAACGATCTCTTTTCACGTATGGAAACGCGCAACGTAAATCCGGCCGGATAGTCAAGAATCATCATTGGGACGCAACGCCGAGATGTCAGGCGCGTTAATCGTTCTTCGACGCGCCGCTAGAATGAATTTCGCACTTTGCTTAAAAATACAAAGAATAGGTGTATGCTTAAAACATTAATTCGTACCAATAATCACAATGAAAATTTTACATGTTTTGCGTATAAATTTACTCTGCCACGTAAACACTGCGATTCTAATGTAAAATTGTCCTGCGATTTTTTTTCTTAGTAACATATTATTCTCCGTCATTTTTCTTGGCCGGGTCTATTCTTTAACTTTATTTCTTTCCAAGCGTAGGACACTTTTAATCAAACAGCCGGCTGTGGTCTGGACGTGTAGTAGCAGCAGCGCAAGAAGCCATCGAAAGAACGCTGGTCAGATTATTTCGAATCCTCCCGAGAGCAGAAGCGTCCTGAACATGTTTTACGGATTTTCGTCCGACAGTGTACACATTTCTTCGACAGATGAATTATCGGCTTTTATATTGATCACGCGCGCCATTGTGTCTGAGAGTCGGATCTTGTCTTCTTACCGGATAAACACGAGTCTATATTTTGGCAAGTGTTACAAGATTTTTCTTCGTTCACTTGGTATTGAGTTCAGCGACATTAGTCTTTTTTTTCGAATTCTCACGCCTCTTTATTTCGACGAATTCTAAACTCGCTCATATTGGTTTTAATCGGACTAGACACTTTGACGAGACACATTGTATTCGCGCAAGGCCAAGCCAAGAGTTTTGCAATTTTTGGGAAACGGCGAATCGGTCGGTTCGCATGCAGCAGCTGTGTTTTCACGCTCTAGTTCAATTATTAGCATCCACATTCAGAAGGTTCGGGATACTTTTTTTAGAAATTCAATATCCTACATAAAGTCACCAAGATTTCATACCCAAGTAGACGTTCTGTTTGCATTGACAAAGAACCTAAAAGATTGGAACTTAATAGACGATTTTATTATTTCCATATATTTATATTAATATTCACGAGTTATCGGACCCAATACTATGTAAAATTAGAAGTGTAAACGTGCAGGTCTCCCGAATGTGAACCAAGAACCAAATGTTCCCTTCGGTACTCGTGTGTATTTGTGCAACGTGAGGAACCTCTGGTTTCGCAGTTTTCCGTGGCAGTGGTCGCTAACACGCTAGAAATACACATCGACGTCTGTTTTGTAATCGCATTAGCGGCAGCCTCAAATTTTTCCATAGACTTTTTTCAGTCCTGCGTCGTGCGAAAAACATAACAACATCACTTTAAGGCCGTCGCCTACCTTGTCTGCACGTTTCATGAAAATCCCATAAAACTCCAAGCCGATGCTGGTAACATTCTTCTTCGTTCCTGTCAGTCGTTTTACTAAATGATCACGACTCGACTCTCCTCGCAATTCCTAAACGCGCGGGACAAACGGATGTTCTTGAATTACACGAGATTCCTGAGGTCAAAAATCGCCATGTCGGATGGACACGCGTGCGGGTTCAAGGTCGTCGATTTTTCGTTCTAAGAATATTTGTCGCCGGCAATAATCTCGTAACGACTTTCAAGAAAGTCCCTGGTGTCCGACGCCAGTGATTCCCCCGCGACGTCGCGACGCCACCGCCCTGGGATAGACGTCCATCCATTCCTCGCCCGGTAAATGTGACGTTATTCGCACCAGCTGGTCGCTGCCCGAAACGCGAAGTTTTTCTTCTTAATAGCTGCTGCTTGATTTTCATCGCGCGAAACTACCCGATTGCGATCTTCCGTTTGTATTGGCTTTTTAAATATAAAGAGGAGAAACAAAATGTAGGACGCCAGGCGCCCCGTATCGACAGGTTGGATACGCTGCTAATTCTGTAACCTTCCGTCTTTGTTACCCCGAACAAACAAGACCTCGTTTACCAAGATTTACAAATTCGTAAATGGCAGCTTGCCGACATCGTCAATGTTTTTCTATAATTTTATACAATTTTCATTTACCGACAACAAGATCTTAACGACGAATCGTTACAGGGTGTAACTTTTAATTGATAAAATAAAGAATCTCTTGTCGAAAATGAGATTTCGTGTTCGCAATATCCACGTGGTTAGGAATTAACTGGCGAGCTTTAGTATCGCTGCGACGTCTCTGCAGGAAGTAACTCAAAATTATGATGATTAATTGGACGTCCGGAGAACGAAGTTTAATTTATCGGCGAAATTTGCGAGCTGCAAGAACGTCCGAGTCCCTGTGCATCTTCAAGCACTTGGTTAATTCATGTGACAAACCGCTCGCAGCTCTCGTTGCATAGTCGTCAATCGATTTTCATCTTTATGGCTGATTAAGAAAGTAGCACGACGTTTATAGCCGATAGGTACGATGACCAACAGAATAAGCGAAACGTGGGAAACTTCGTATACCGTAATGAATGCATTAAAAGAACGAAGAGAAACACAGTGAACCAGTTAATATTTATTCAGGCGTAACTTTGATCTCTAAAAATATATTTGTCCCGTCAAACCTCGATTTCATCCTGTTTTGATTATTATGACAAACTGTACTTCCTTGTCACTTGGACAGAAATGTTTAGGGCGATGAAAACTTTTGCTAGACTCTAAGCTCTGAATACTTGTCGTACGATATTATACATACAATAGTATATGACAATATATGTATAATGCATGGTATATATGTATGTATATACACATGGCTGTAGCACAGATGCCAATTTGAATGATTTTAATGTTAATCAATGTTAAATATTGAACTTTGCAATTAAATTATTATAATTCAAGAGCATTGAAGCTACAAGTAGTTTTTTTATGTTTCAAAACAAGTCACCACTCGAGTCTCCCCTACATCCCTAGGCTGTGATATTTATACGTTCCTCACGAACATGTAGGAAGATGTGTCGTGTCGACTCTAGATACGTTAACGTATACGTCCGTTTGTCGTTTCTGTGACGAGACTCTGACGTCATTCCTGTCAGCCATTGTACTCGGAGATAAAAAAAACTGTCTCGAATGAAATCTCGAGATTTTCAACCAAATTACTTCAAGTTTGGATGAAAATATAAATTTCGAAAAATCTCTCGATATTAGTTGCACTAAATAGCTTAAAGAGTCATAAATGATATTCGATCGCATAAGTGAGGAGGGTCGTGCCTGTTTGAGAATGCGGTCCTTTTATTTTTAGAAAAGGAGAAATAAAGAATTGGGTTCAAAGTTTTTTTTCCTCCTTTCAGAACGGTGTCTTATTAATGGCGAGAAAGTTTAAGTTTCAAAGTCGCATGCATGCGCAGGTGTCGCCTCTTGAGTTTGGATTCGGAAACATTTTCGCCATTGTGCATTCTAGGAGAGACGTCGTCGTCAGAGTACAAGTGTCTATTAGAGTGAAGCTATATAGCTTAATTACACGTTTAACGCGAAGAGAGGATGAAGTTTGCATGCGGCCAGACTGGCGGTTCACGGCGCGTCAGGCAGCTCTAAAGAGAAACGTTCACGAGGTATCATACACAAAGCCTCTTAACGGCGTGAAATAATGGGATGCAAACAGGAGAGACAAGCGAAGCTAGCCAAAAGCCATCCGGGAAACTTACGATCGCTTCGTATCAAGGATAAAGTAAGAGCAACTCGTCGTGGAGCTAAGAGAATCATTGCCCAGTTGGAATTTACTGGAGATTCTCTATTTTCTTGAATTTCGTTAAATAAATCATTGTAATTTCCGCCTCGTCGTCTTCGCCTTTGCCACACATAGTCGTCTAGTGTGAAAAGATCTAAGGAAGAAATGCCTATTTATTATACACTGATTAACACGAGAAATCATTCTGCTCTTTGAAATCATTCTCTCGAACTCGCCTAAACTCCGTTAGTTTGCTTGTAATTTTATTCAATACAATTTTTTAATTGTTAACATATTCTAAGGAAATCGAACTACTGACCAACTATGAATTCAGTGATGTAATTGAACTGAAAAATGTTACCAGTGTATCAGTGATTGTTATGTAATATCGTTAACGAAACGACGTCCTTTGGGATTTTCTGTCCTGTGAGACTTAATGTTTCTCTGGAAAAGTTTTTATATTCGTACAGACGTCGTAGGCTTAGACGTATCTACGATTTCCACGAAGTCATTCAGGGAGTGTGCCGAAAATAAAAAGGTTGGTAAGACTGCACGGCGGAGATCGACCTGCGTCGCATCGTTGGCTGTGTTCAGAGCGACACTTTATAAGATCGCTGATCGCATCGTTAACATAAGAGAAGCAGTTTCAGTTTTCACTGTACAGGCTTGACTCGTAATGAGCCTCTTCGGGTTTCCGTTTGAGTTCCTGGTCGATGCCTCCGGCGTCTCAATTAGACAAGTGACGGCGCCGCTTTGCTGTGGCAATGGACGCCTCACCCGAAATAGTCACTACGTTGCGCTACGTTATACCAACTGCAGAAAACTGTCCATTACCAACATGAGAGATATCGTGTCATACTTGTGCGTCCTAAACAAGGAAGCACTATAGCGTTTACGTGGTAAAAGAGAAAACTCGTGTGACTGGATGCCAAAAGAAGAAGAGACATCGGCGCGAAAAAGTGACCACGGAAGAAAAGTGAACTATGGTTAAAAATCATGGCAAGCTGTCGATAACGAGTATATAATTATATCTTTGGAAATTAGTGGGAGAAAGTTTTTCCTGGTGAAAGCTTCCCGGGATGAAAGCTTTCAAATGGCCATTTGCCTATACAGGTCCCGCGGGATGACACGTGGGTTGATGACTGCTCCGAACCGGTAGACACGTGGAGTCGTAATACTTTTCTTTTATTTGTCAAACATATCGTTTTTGGAGAACAAGAATTTATAAATAGTTTACCAGGTTTGACAACCAGTCATTCACCAAACTGTCTCTTACGCGTCACAACAGAAGAGAGACTCTCGTTAAATTGATTATTTGAACGCTCGAATTGTCATTTTCATTAGAGGGAACTTTATATGATTCGAGTGTAGATTAAAATATTTTTTTTTACAAAAATTCAATCAATTTTTTTTACTCGACTCGTATGACGCGAGATTCATATTTTAGACTAGCGTTGGTAAGTTTTCGTCCTGCGTCAGCATTAATGGCGGATGAGCGGCCGATATAACTGAAGTAACGAATAGCCTACAGCTGTCTCGTTTATTGAAGTCTTCTTGGCTTAACCCACGGCATTATCCTTGTAGTCTAATTCCGATGTGCAGCCAAACTTCGTTTTAAGACAAGAAAGTACTTTTGATATGCACACAACTTTCGTGCACTGCTCGATCCTTCCTGTATTACATCGCAGATAGTAAACGATCAAAGCTTTTCTCAACTATACAATTTAAATGAACGTAGACATTCGTTTTCTACTGGATATTTAAATGTAGGTCAAATTCCCACCTACGCGGATACCGATAGTCGTGGGCGGTCGGCGTGTTCGCTCTTTGAATTACGTTTAATCGAACCAGTATAGTCCGGTTGAAGAGTAATTTCAATTGTACGGTCTGCAGGTTAAATAACTGCCTATATTCAGAGTGCAAATGAATTTAGTGAAATTTTAATTGAAAATAATATTAACGTGCTCTTTCTATACCCTTAAAGAGAAAATTGTCGAGGTGATGACGACAGTGTGGAAATATATCGTGGAATCAGCTGGCAGTCGTTGCGAGGCTGTAGCCAACGACAGTCAACGAAGTATGACAGAGCGCTTAAGAATTCGCCTTGAAAATGTTTTAGGTAACGCCATTGGGACAGTTTTGATTAACGAGAAATTTGTCAATCTCTTTCCTTCTTACTCTTGAAAATATTGCGAAGGCCACAGTCGATTATATCAGAGCGTTTTGTAATAAGGGGGTTGTCCACCTCTGAGTAAGGAACACGTGTCTATGTCAATGGCAACGATGACTGCTCTCATTACCCGGTAGAAAGGAGTGCGAGATATCTTAAAATAAAAGCGTCCCGCCGTCCCAAGTCTGGCAATACATATTTTTAATTTAGCGAGCCTCCCGCGCTTGCTGATTGCTGTAGAAGCGTCCGAAACTTTTACATGCTTTGTTTGACTTTTCAAATCCTTTCTGTAACCTCCTTGTGACGTGACTGAGCCCACGTACACAAATGCTGTCTTTGCCGGTCATGTGGACCTCGTAATTCTTCATTCACAAAACCTTGTAATAGTCGGTTCGAGCTACACGCCAATCACAGCCAAGCTCGTTTACTTAGACAGGGTGGCATAGAGTGGAGATTCAGAAATGCGACGGGTATCTAGTAATAATTCTCATTCATAGAAATGCGTCATAATCTCGAGGCTGAATGGTCCTCTAGAAAACGTACTCGTGCTTATTTGAGAATCAGAAAAGCTCCCGGACTCGCGAAGACTGACGTCAGACGTCGACGGGCGTAGCCAGGTTACGCCCTGTTGCATGTATTCGAGTGAGCATCTCTGGTGCAATATTCTTGTTACCGGTGGACTACGTCGACGTCGACGTTCATTTCCATACGTCGCGCGCGACACTTTGTGGAAGACACGTGTAAACGCTACTACATTCAAGCTTCATATATTATTAACTGTGCATGGGTAAGAACGTGTTGGGCCGATTGTGCAACCTCAGAAAATCGAAGGTCCGTTGGGGAAGGTCCGAAACCCACTATACTCAGTCACTTGGTTTGAGAAAACGAAGAAAAAAGAATATTTAATACCACGAAAAAATCTAGTCGTAAAAAGCAACCGTTAAGTCATGACTGAAACCGCTGATCTTGTGAGAAGTAAAAATAATAGCTAGAAGTTTTTTTTCGTGCGGCTGCAACACTCGTGGAAAGTTTTGAGCTTTACCCGTGACGGTGCATCCGCCCACGTTAGGGAAGTGGATAGAGAAATAAAGAGAAGACGAGTGAAATTGAGAATACAGTTGGTGATGCACGACTTCCTTGCAATGTTGTGCAACACCTTCTCTACCCTAGACTATAAAACGAGTGTTATGGTTTCGTGGATGGGTTGAACGTTGAATGATTTTCTTTCAATGAGTCGTCGGTAAACATTGTAGAAACACTTTTAATCAGCTGCGAGATTATTTAATTAATCCGACGACGCCATAGGAATACGAGCCGAATGTACACAAGGGATATTTCAAAGTCCAGCCTGAGCTTCATTCAACGTGAAAATTTCGTCGTGGCGTTTCAGATATATATTAGAATTTCATTCAACGTCTACGTCGCATAAACACGTTGGCGCTTTAAGTATCCCACCTCGGTAAATATATTTTTCAGCGTACAAGCTTCCGATCTGATACTTTGTACAGGAGGCTCCTTGAGCACAACTCAGTTGCTATAGTCTGTCTTCGATAGCCGGCAAAAGAATTAAATAAAATGATACTCGGAGCATCTGGCAAAGCTCGTTCGATATTTAACATTGTGGAAGCAGTGAGCTGTTGGTTAAGCATATCGTATATGGTAGAATGTTGGTAACAGTATCTGTTTAATTTATTTGCTATTAATTTTCATCGGTAATTCAATTTCGCGTTTCAGTCGAAGCTTCCATTTATTACTCAGCAGTGGGAGCTTACGTTACACAGCTGCCAGCACGAGATACTGAGTAATAACGTGTAAAAAATAAACGCTTGCACAGACACCCATTAATTTACTAAAGAAATGGCGGATTGTTTAGAACGTAAATGTCATGCAATTTATGTACTTTTCGGATTTTTGAGGGTCATTGCCGATTCACTTAACACGCGGATTGTAATGGAGGTAAGCTTTTAGAAAAAAAATTACGTTAGCTATCTTCCACGCGTTCCCATTTATCTTGTAAAACATATCTTGGACTTTCTGGAACGTTATAACTGCTTGCTGATTCCTGACCGGATGTCTACTTGGGCAACAGTGCAGATTGGCATTGCCACGTGTCCTTCGAAAATACCTATTGATCACAAGAGTGAGACTTTACGAAAATAACAACGTAGCTATCGGAGGCTAGTGATTCTCGACGTGCAATTTATTATCAAACACTTTGATATCTATAGAGGTGGACATAGTGTTTGGGCGCAATAAGACCTTGGCAAATATGAAATCCCGTCTATAAACACTTTTCACGCTATTCGTATTGACAGAAATTTTATTGTCGGTTGGCTGATCGTAAAGCTTTGATATATATAACTTTTGTTGCGGTGTTAACGATTCTGAAATCATCATGTCGTTCACTTCTGTTGTAAATAAAATACGGTTAGATATACAGTCAGTATTTAGGGGACTTTTTTATACTGTAAGTCGTAAGGCTCTGACCCTTCAAAATGGAACTGATGTCAGAGCTGAAACATATGCGTGTACACGGATGCCAGGATACCGGGGTGCTGTAAGATGAGGGAATTTGTAAAACTAAACAAAAATGTATTATGAAAAGTACAATTGTTGGATGAAATATTATATTTGTGATTGGCAGAATGTGTGGATCTTTCGAGCCCCATCTGTCGGTAACGCGGGCAAACTCTAGACACGAGGAGCTTCAAAACTCGGTCAGTTTGTAGGAAACTACGCCATGTAGTGCTGCCACCTACTACAAACACAAGGAACTGTTCTGCGTAAATGATCCAACCTCTACATGGTCATCCACTAGTAATGTAACAATCAATAGTAACAATCAATAAACACAGGTTATATTCTTATCATGTAACTATTAATTATTCAAAGTAAATTATATGGTATCCCTTATAATCTTACTTGCCTGAATCATGTAACGGGCTGTTCTTCATCTACAAATTTGCTACGAATTGTCATGAATCTTCACATTAAGACATAGCAAATCATCAGGGATGAAGCGTGACCCCATGTTCTCGTAAACAAAGGCAATAAATCTGTCGGGAAGCATTAGAGCCAGCATCCCCTTTTATCATTCTGCATAGCTGCAGAGATGGTGAATCGTGGGGGTTTCGGTTGCGACGGGGATGCTTCTATTTGCCCGCAGTAAATCACTTCTGGGAAGAGAACATTAAATCATGCGTCTCCAGAAGCTCGACTGCTCGTCCCGGCTGGGCGGCGATACGACGTCTTCTGGTTCCGTCTCGTCGCACCTGCCAGGCCACGTTGTCCGCTAAGACCCAAGCAACTCCCGGGGACTTTTGGGAATTCACGATGCTCCTGTAGCCACTATCGAATCTGTGTATCCGTGAATAGAATGACGGAAGTGTTTGCCAGCTGACTCTTGATCGCAGTTTCCTTGGATTGTATAATTCTTCATCATCGTAATCATCATCAGCGTCAATATTCTTTTTCTTCACTTCTTTCACCATCCGACGACGTTCATTGTCACGAAAATTGATGTTGACCCGCAGCGCAATTTTCTCAAGACGCGATTGCGAAGTGGTTGACTAAAAGCGTCGTCAGCAATTGAATTTCGCAAGGTTTTTCGTGGGCGTGAAAATTAATAGCCGTAAGAAAGCGGATAGGACTAAGCAAAAATTTGAAGATCTTACAGCAACCGGGGAAGAGCGCGGTTATCTACAAACTCTTACATAAACGGAAGGCTCGCTGTGCCAAATATTATTTCTGCGTTCGCAAACAAATACACTTCGTAGACGATGCGTGGCTACGTTAGAGAAATGCTGTGGACACTTTTCGCACGCGGATTTCGTACGCTGGGTTTCGTTTGACTCTACGCATTCACGAGCTACACAAGGCCAGTATATGATCCCCTAGTAACAAATTTTCTTTGGCAAGTTCAGGGCCTGTCTAGGTCCTCACTGGGCCAGTCCAGGACTAGGACCTCGATGGGCCCTCGATTGTCATAATAAAAAGTCTACTAGGGGATCGGTATGGTAGGCTGAATTTTCTTGCAAATTCGCTAACGATCTAAAGTACTTACGAAACGAAATGTCTGAAGTAAATAAAAGTATTGAATTAAATTTTATAAATTTACCACAATTATTTTGACTTTATTCTACGTATGATTTTTCACACATACATTCCAATTGTTTTATAATATTACATAACCCTGCTTCTTGCTTCGTTCGATCATATAGCAGTTTTGTAAGCCTATAGTAATATCTGTATCAGGCATGGCTGACAGTGTACCATATAAATACGTGTCAACGTGATAGAATTAGCAAGGCGATGAACTGCGCGATTTACAGCCTGTACAATACATTGTTCGCAAGGTTGTTTGCAATGCGCGAATACCATGAGTGCAGGGTTACTAATACTGGCCACGGCCGATCCACAGCAAATGAGCCGTTAAGCGAAAGTTACTTGCACTATAAAATTGCTCGCCACTTGGCTGCAACTCGCAGTTGTATGTAGATAGGTGCGTACCTAAGGCCGCCCCGTGACGACGTTTAGCTACGACGCCACGAGTAGCTCGCACGTAGTTCGTCACTATGACGTCTTTGAGAACGAAAACAAGGAGGGAAAATTGTAAATGAATTTATAAACTGCAAATTGCGTAACAGAGCTTAAAGCTCCCTACGTACCTTTATTATGCCTATGTTCATAATTATAAGTAATAATTAATAACTTAACCCAAATAGATTATTATAAATTTTATACTTGAAGTATCAAGACATAAGTTCAGTTATTCAATTTCTTGAAAAGCATCGCCTCATGCATGTGCAACTATTGGTTTGGACTATTTCCTAGCTTATTATCTTAGGCACGTCGGATCCCTGCACGGAGTAACAAAGCGGGTTTCAATTACGCTAATTGGAAATTAGAAGCACGCCGAGGACCAGTTAATTGCCGTGTCTCGGGGTAATTGACGCTGTCCTCGTGGCTCGTTCCGCCTTTATGCAGCGAACTGCAGCGCAGATCGTTTACTCTCGTGGCGGTCACAGCGTGCAATATTTATTTGCGTCTGGAGATCCGTAATATCGGGGCTTTTCCGTATTTCTGAAATAGAACGAATGAATTGACCGTAATACGAGTAGCGTGTAGATTCAATGGTCGCTGCTTTTATTTGTCATTCCCATCACGACGTAAATAGCCAGTGTAGGTCCCATTGTTTTCCTGAGTGGCGCCGGGCTTTATGCAGCGTCGTGAAAAAGCATGCATTTCGTGCGCCTTTACGAGCCAACAGTTTTGCCATGGGAAAAGCTATAGGTATGACAAAGCATTTATTTTCGTACAATTCTCCGTTACCGATGCGGGCGAAATACGAACTAATAATATACCGGTTTTCAAATATATCAAATTTTTCTTTACGAGTCGACTGTCAAATGCGAGAAGTCAATCTCAAAATCCGTATGTTCTTAGCTTGTATCATTTGCCCGCATTACTAACTGGGGGTAAGTTATAGTCGGTTATAGTCGGACTCCGATATCAGACTCTGATTATGGCACATGGATTAGAACTTATTTTTGACATTTTATCGGCTGCAGTCCAACCCTGGTGAATGGTTGTCATATTATTCGTTAGGAATTTTCATCTCGAATCGCATCCGTATCCTCCGTAATATCAGTAGTGGAGTTTTTAAGCCGATTTATGTACCTGGAGTTATCGTAGCCTTGCGGCAATCCCCACGCTGGAAATAGATGATGCAATTACGGTCTGAAATTCGTAAAATATTCTGACCGCTTCAGTCATCGACATTGCACTTTATTGGGGAGCGAAAACGCATCCATACGAAAACATAGCACGGAAAGTTAAACCGATTTAAACAGGTGCCTGCACAGTCTATATGGAAATTTTATTTGTCCCACAGTCATAGCCACGGAATATATCATATATTACGTGGTAGTGACATTAACGTTACTATACATTATAGTTATTGAACTCCCATACCTCCTTGTTTTGTCCACGGTGCAAGGGAGCTTTTCTATTTTGGAGAACACTTATCACGCTTATTATTAGTGTTCTATTTCTATTCGAATACCCTTGCACGTGCGTGTACTATGCCTATATCTGCATACGTACAGACACAGCACATACGCTGGACTGCAGACTCACTCCACGTGTAAACAGTTTTTTTTGCGTGTCCAGTAAAAAGCTACGGGCACTGTGCGCACTAGGAATTACGTGAAAGCGAAAGTCAAAGCTTCGAACAGACGAGCAATGCGTGCAGGAGATGTAAAATCAGCAAGAACATCTTAGATTTCTTTCAGGTACTTTGACAGAGGAGCAGAGGCTGCCGAAGGCGCGTGAGCGTTTTATTTTGAGCGTGGGTAATGGCGAATCGGGAGAAGTGCCGATAGGTTAGGAAAATAACACATACGGTGATCCATATTAAGAGAGTCGTCCCAGTTGCGGACATATATTTTTAAAAATCGTACAGGCCAACATCGGGGTAACGTGGTTTATTCCAAATATTACGCAATTCGTACTGGTGGTAGCTATAGTGTATAAGCTAAGGATTTACATACATATGTCGCGAGTCGCTAGTCTCGTTGGACTTGAAGGTGTCGACAGGACCGATGAAAGACATAGAAGTCCCAAGTCATTAGGAACGGAAAGACCAAGCGCCGGGAAAAATGAACTATTTTTGTATTATGACTGGACTATGTCGTTCGATAAAATATAACGTTGTGTTTGTTTCAATATCCGTGACGTCATTGATCTACTGATTTTTTTTATTTATGCTTACAAGGACCATCGACGGTATGGCTGACTGCGTCTGTCACTATGATATACAGATTGGTATCTTGAAAATTTTGGTGATGTCTCTAGAAGACGTCTAGCACTGTCAACTAAAAAAGATTCGAACAACGAGCGACTAATTCATCTTGGACATTTACGATTGGAACAGAGACAATTTATTTAAATCCACAGCGATAAATATTTTACAGGTATCGAGGGAATGTAGGTTCGTTCGCCTCTTTCGCTAGATTCATCGCTTTACGCAACGAAATTGGCAATTTTGTCAAAGTTTACGAAAAATCATAAAACTCGAGCACGTCTCTTGTATCTCTTTGTGATTTCAAACGAGCATCCCTTCTTGAAATAGAGAATACTGCCGCTAGCTATTCTACTGAGTATGACGAATCTAAGCCACCATGAGCAGCCCGGATCTCCATTGGTTCCGATTCCTCGATTTGTAAACTCACCCAGTTCTCGACGTTCCTACAGTTAATGCGTGCAGCCATCATCGCCGCACGCGTCGACTAAACTCATCGATAACCGTCGGCCGTTCCTTAATTAAACGAGACATCAATGAGAGACGTGTCTAAAGTTAGTCCCATCTGCGTAAAGAGCCACCATTTTGTGGATGGGACCGACAGAGGTTTTTTCGAGAAGAATTGAAAGCAAAAAATATTAATGATCGATGACAAAAAATCTACTTTTCTCGAAAAGACCGTTTAACTCATTTAAAATACGATAGGCGTGTCTCTAGGTGTCTTCTAGCAGAGGACTCGTGGAACATACGCGCTGAACTCTCGTGCTCATCCCCATCCCTATCCTAATTATATTTATTTCTCCGTATTTCTGGAATTGGACTGACGGGGCGCTGGCCCGCTTCGGCTGTGATGTCTTCTTGCTACCTCAGTCGCGCGAGGCCCACCTCGCACTCCACGCACACGAGGCTACGGGACGTGGCTTATTTTGTGGAATAGTTGGGACCACGATCCCAGTACTCGAGGAATCGTAACCACGCGAGATCATCGGGAAATCGGGCCATTTGTGAGAAATAAACTGTGATTGTAACAGCATCCTGTGATAATTGTGAAACGTCGATTATTATATTTGGTAATTCCGACATTCTATGCCAGCCACTTGTACCTGACAGTTCTCACTGTATCCACTTGGACTTGGGGGCGCTTGGGATTGTTCAGTTATTTTATTTAACGAATAGTATTGCTATAGAATAATAGGGGTCTTAGATTGATTTTAATAAAATATTTATTTTACAAAATTTCCTTCATCCCTTATCTGAATATATATTTTTCGAACACTTAAAGCGTCATGAAGTCATGCACAGGTCCTGGCATAGATCAATGGTATTAACCCTGCTAAGGTATTTTGATTGTGAAAGAGACTGATAAATAGTGATTATTCGGTCAAAATTAACGTGGCTTCTTGACGAAGAAGCGAGATGCGTGCAGTACCGGTGCAGGGTTAAAAGTTCATCGTCCCAGTTGAGAAATCCCATGTGACCTTAAGAATACCAAAAGCACCGAAGTGGACGGCGTGTCTCCTGGTGGACGTCAGAACGTTGTAGAAGACATCATTTGCAAGAGACCCAAAAAGGATAGCAATGGCGACTACTGAAGTCTTCCAGGACTGGGACTCACCTCATGAGAACCTGGCGTCAAAGACCACGCGAAAAACTACCCGGACAACCACTAAGACTACCAGACGAGAGGTGAGAGGTCGTCTCTTTGTCAGAGTCAGTATAGCCACTCTAGAGAAATTATAAGAATCTACACAAATGGCGAATCCTAAATTTAATATGCTATCACAGCCGTTTACTGTCTCCCGTATGTTTTCCTTTGAGAAAAAAAGAACGTGTCTGAGATTGATGGATGATATCAGCCACTGGGCTGGGTCCATTTTTCAAAAGTAGAATACTCGCAAATTTGTTAAACACGAACAGCGATCGGGATGGTTTACAAAGAAGCGACGTATCCGCTTGTCAAACTGAGTGCTTAGTTACACTCGTGGATCTTTCGAGTTTTCGTTGATTCTTCATTTCTCATTTTTTTGCTCCCTACCCAACAGGCTCTTTTACGCATCCTCTATCTTCCACGGCCTATGGAAAGTCAGTGGAGTACGATTTTTTTTCTTTTCTTTCACAACGATGGTACCCCTGACTGGTTACCCCATCGGGGTATGTATGCTCTTCGAGCGTCTCGAGATATTTTCGAAAATAACGCGTTGATTCACACACGCCCGCCATATCCTCCTTGAATCCGCCCAGTCGATATATTCTCCTAGAACTGAGTTGGTTTCTTTTATAAGCTCAGAATTTTGGCATCAGATATTTTATACCAATACTATAGCCGATGTTAAGGTTCTTAGTTCCATGTTTCTATGCGTCATTTTATTTTATTTGTGTGAACCTTTGAATATTACACGTTGGAGATTACGCCATGACTATATATCACTGGTTATACTGTATTTCGTAAATGAACGTGAAGATTTTTCGAAAGTTGTAAATTCATTTTATTTAGGTATTTTGGCAGGAATTCTTTTGTGGACGCTCGAGTGACACGTGACGCAGTTCTTAGCTGCGTGAATAAGTACTTGGTCCATGGCTGAAAACGTGATGCCAGTCGCGCCAAAAATTCCTATCTTAGATTCTTGGTCGGTTTACCTAAACCCACGGAATTACGTGACAAATTCTCGAGAAATGATTCAGTCTGCTTGCACTGTTTATCAAAGCCGACATCGATGAATATCTATGACCTATTCTTAGCCGCCGAGTTTGTACAAGATGATTGGTTGACTTTCAGAAACCGCAGATCCTCCATGTCGTTCGCACGTGCAGTTCGAAATTGCCAACTTGTGTGAAAACACGGTTAAATTCTTAAGAGAGAACATTTAAAGTCAGAAACACTACTCGTTCAATTATAATAAATTATGTGCACGTGCGTAGATATGGACGAGTGTTCCATCTTTAAAAATAACATCTCCATTATCCCTGATGCCTGTAAAAAAAAAAAAAAACTGTCGGAAGCCATTTTTGTGTCTTCGTAGAGGCTCCTCGCATAATCAACATCGCGCGAAGTACGAATCGCCGATATTTTTATATTACTGCTTCGAAGAAATAACCGGCAATATTTTTACATCGTACATATCCAACCAGAATTCTTTGAGGTTATTGAAAAATGTAAAAAAAATTTATTGGTCAGCGAAATCTCTTTGTTCCTAGACTGCTCGTCGAGTATTAAAGTACGAAGCTGCTCCAGCTATGAATAGATAAAGTAATGTGGCGCATCAAGGATGCTACGTGAAAAATACGTATAGAATCGTTGCCAGGATTCGTGGTTGATTCTAAACTACATTGCGATAAACACAAAGGAAAATCATAAACGTTTCAAGAAACTCAGCCTCCTCTAGATGGGTCACTTGTATCGATAAATTGCTCAGCGTCAATTCTCTAATCTCTTCCTGACACACAGATTTTGAAGCTGACGAGTTGACTGTCATTCAGACTTTAACACATCACTTACGACCTCGCGTAATGCAATACAAACTACGCCTTTATGCTTGGCGAAGCTTTAAAGGCTAGAACGACTTTATGGATTCCGACTACAAATTCCAATACAAAGTGCATGTCAGGAAGCATTTGGCAGTCATGACTCGAGATTCTAATCGCATTAGTTCTGCTCAACGTGCCAGTTTTCATTTCGCGACGTATTCTGTGCTTCGCTACAGAACGAAATGCTTATTAATCGGCACACCCCGTTTTGAATTCAGGGCCGTGCAAGCTAAATATATTCATTCCAGTGACTGGTGGGCTGACAATGTTAATTGACGGAATTAATTTGTTTTACCGAATAAAAATTGCTCAGCGTATTACGCATGATTCTTACGATGACATGTGCACGTGTACCAAGATCATGTGAAACCTTGATTTCGTTATAGATTGAGACATGAAAAATTCACGTGTTTCTTACACCTCGCAATTTTGAAATTCGAAACAGATGCGACGTAATTCTCAATGATAAATACCAAGGTCACTCTGTTAGGAATTTTGGCCGATCGCAAATTCTACATGTATTTCCCTCTTGTAAAGGGGCGCTTGTAAATAGAAATAGTTGTTTCCTAAGGGTTATTACTATCGCTGACGTTCCGCGTCCCGCCACTCCAAACGGACGTCGCTCTTGTCGTTGCACCGTTATTCGCAGCTTTGCCATGTTTACGAAAAGCCTCGCGTCATTCACCCGGACGGAAATAGCGCTTGTAACGTTGAAGTAGAGTGGAAAATTTCGTGGGCTAAGGCGAACGTCCAGGGCCGGTTGGTGTGACGTTTAATATATTCGACTGCGACAATGTAATCCGTCGGAAATCATAGTTTCCGCGGTAAGAGTAATTTATATTTTATATCGATATTTTCTCTCTCTCTTTGCATGCAATAATATTTTTCCTCGAGTTCTCAGCCATTTTTCAGGACGAAGTCAGATTAATGTGCAACTGCATTGCCAGTATCTCTAGTACATGTAGATCGAGAAAGTTTATGCCATTTGGCAAAGTTCTCATCGAAATTTGGCACGTTACACTCAGTCCCCGCTGATGATGCATTCGATGCATTCGCGTGACAGTAATTAGCGCCTATTAATGATTACGATTAATAAACTGCATCTACGCAATACGTTTCCCACGAGTATAACAATTCCTCATAATTTTCCAAGCTTAATATCATATCGCGTACTTTTACGGTAAAAATGTCTGCTGGCTAGTTTTGAATAATTCGTTAAAAAGTATCCAGGTGCACAAGTGCCAGTCATTAATTTCACAAGCAACATTCAGGTCCACGACCCACGTGTCGCAATCGGTACTCGAGCGCCCTGACGATTGCGAGAAAGTGCATTCAGATGTTACAACATGTCCGACACGAATGATGATCCTTGTCAGAATATTTTAACCCACTTGGATGCTGAACAAGTATGGTGGATCGTCAGAAAAAAATTCAAGGGTGGAATCTGTTTCCGTATGCGAATTTGGTATTCATTGATTCCTATAGAACATATAGACAGGAGTGCCATTCCGGTAGCGGCTGATCTTGCGAAACGATAAATTGCACCTGGCGCATCCTTTTACTTCATCTCGTAGCATTGAGCACGACTTTTATGAGGTTCCCCGGTAAAGGATAGATATGTAGCTAGATAGACGCAGGCAAGCAAGCAAGATCCAAAGCGAAGGATGTTTCGCAACGGCCTCAAAGGCCATCCTCGAGTACAGTTCATCGATTTATTTTCCGGACGTGGTTTAGTGCCTGTAAAAGACCGCCCGTTGAGGATTTTACGCGTTGACTCTTCTGGTGATAACATACGGCTAGCGCTCCACTTCCGGGAAATAATTCTAAAGACTTCGACTGGGCTACCCTGTGAAACTAAATATATTGCGAGCCTCGGTGAAACGCATTGCAATACTTGACCCGAACCGCTCAATGTTTCCTACCCCGGTTCTACCGACTTCATTCGCTGGACCAAGGTACAGCGAGTGTTGCAAACGCGTCTTTATGCTTGGACTATATATAATTTTTAAAATAACTAAAGTGCGAAGCAACTCGATATCTGTGTATAAAATGAATGTTGGGTGAGAGATCTTCTTACTTCGTGAGAAAGTGTAGGATTTTGAAAATGTATCACGGGCCAGTTTACGACCGGTTTACATCATTGGCTGAGGACGTTGATCCGCGTAGGATTTATGTGTAAATAAATTAATATATTTCTTAAACAAACACGTGATCAGTTAGTAGGTATATTGGCTTCGATACGAATTCAGTGAATGAAAGTACAGCTGCCAGGAACGCCTTCGAATTTTCTACCCACTCAAATGAACCGGTCAAATCATCAGTGAAAGTGAAGATCAGCTTAGAAATCTTTTTATTGATAATTATTATCAATAATATCAGTATGATTTGGAGCGAGTATAAATGATACCAACTGTTGAGACATTTTTTATGACCATGACGAAGCTTCGAATCTGTCTAGAATGTCGTCTGGAGACGTGGAGGAGATGCAACCGAAACCTTATCAACTTCACTGAATGATCTTGCAGTATACTTTGAGGTGTGCTCTAAGAAGTGGCAATTACCAACCTACCAGGTATACGCGACTTGCGTGTCAAAGAGACTAAGATTATATAAATGGGATCTCACGACAGACGAATAGCTGTTCTCGTTCCCTCAGGATACTTTGGTAGTCCCGAGAGATGACAGAAGTGACTCGGAAAGCTTGACTCTAATGATCCCCGCAGGGACTTTCCTGGGACATGTAGAAAGTGAAGCACGTGCTCCCTAGGGAATCTAGTACCACGATGTACGTGAACTAGCAGGAGCTTTTGCAGGCCTTGGATTTAACAGGAAGACACGTGGCAGTGAATCACTTGTATATTTTTATAGTCGAAAGCTTTGATTAACATACAGTTTTATACTTTTATCACAGGTAGACAGACAGCTGGTTAATAGCGACAGACGCTGAAGACATTTTGTTAGTTTTTTGAGATTTCTAAATGTCTAACTGTGTGACTACATAAATGCGCGCCTACGCGCACGCGCCTCAATCTACCTTCGATTCGCACTTTGTAAGTGAAAAATATATTGCGGCAATTCGATTACTCGTCTTTCCATTTTAACTCGTATATTCGCGCACGAATCGCACACCCGTGCAAGCCTCGTGAAGACGTTCGTGCCTGAGTGTGGCTATTTACAAAAATACACTTAAACCACTGCGCTATTTCCAACTGGTCGATCGATTCACCAGCATATTTTCAGAATGTGCGCGACCTTGTCGGCCATTGTGGTTTTTCGTTTTACGAAGCCAGATGGATAATTGAGATGTCACCGTTGAGTAATACATAGTCGGACAAGAAAAGAAAATAACAAAGATTATAATTCCCCGCGTCAACTACGTAACTGATTAAGAAGTCACGCGTTTCCTACTCCTGCTTTGTACATTCCAATTTTACGCGGTATTGTCAAGACCTGTAGACTGCGAGGTCGCTGACATGCGAGTCCATCCGAGACTGACAAGATTTCCCGATCTGGGTTGAGTGGCACGTAAATAATCGCACATGTCAATTCGAACTAAGTTTAGCTGGACATTAAAGCACAGATGTGTACGTGCCTTAAGTTTTACGCAGACGCGCTTCGCTGCAGCTTTCAGCTTAGCACGACAGCGTGGAAATTGGCTAGAAATATTTTCCATGAAAATTTCCGAATCCACTTGTATCTCGTAATAAGGTTTTTCGAAATAAATAAAGTAATACATATACATGTAACCAACATTTTGTAAACACTTTGCCATTCTCTGACGTCTGTACACATCTTTGACGTAGAAATTCCGAAATAAATCTGTTGCACCAAGCAAATAAATAGTTTGAATATTACGTCAAAAAATAGCTTTTTATATCACAATCATTTTTTACGAATAAAAAATATTATCAATACCACCGTTTCTCTCGCTCTCTCAATTTTTCACTGATAGTGACTCATCTCTCTCGTGACGTATAACTGTCGTCATTTGTATTCCTACGATTTGAAACGTGTTCCCACTGTTCACATACCGTCCATACAATGTCCCATGTTCAACGACTAACACGTACGATTTAATTGCCGGTTACAAAGTCGAAAGGTTATTGTAGATGCGTGCACGCTAAGTATGACACGTAAAGGTAGAGGAAAGAGAGAGTAACACGAGAGCTCATCTGAGCATTGCGACGCATCGCTTGGAACAAAGCCTGTGACGCCCCTTGAATTTTCTACGACCCCTTTGTCTTGGGCATTCGTCACTCCGCAACGTGATACATGGAAAGCGGAGCTACGTTGCATATTAATGGCAACGAGGAGAAGAATTTCCGTCTCCCTTTAGGAGGATAAAAATAGAAGGTGACTTGAGATTAACAAAGGATCCAGAAGGAAAGGACGAGACACTTGGGATTATTGTACAGTCCCTAAGGAAAGCTCTTGACACAACAACGTCGAAGGATTCTCTTTAATAAGAAGAAAGAAAAGTGTTTTCATTGCCTCGGTATGCGAATTTGAAATCGTGGGGAAAAATTGGAATACTCGCAATGGCCGCCAAGCCACCTATTTGCGGAGCGGGTTCGAAATACTTGGACTCCGTTGACAAAGGTCAGTAAGAGCTGGATCAGGATCTATGCGATCTATCCGACTTATGCGATCTTAGTTTTATCGTTAGGTATACGCACTGGGTATATATAGCCGTTATTGAAATAATGTCTTTATGTTAAGTCAGTACATAATTTTGAATTTTTATTTCCATCCGGTTCACTAATCGTATGTTCTAGATTACACTTTTTTTTTTTTTTTCTTTCGCATCCCACGAATAACATTGGCTCTAGCATCCGTAATGACTTTATCCGGTATGTTGAGATCGCATCCTTGAACACGACGGTGGGCGGAAGGCGGTGCTAATTTGTGATTTAGCCCTGAAAACTGGAGCAAAGCGACGATAAAGCGTTTCGCGAGCCACGTGGATATTGCAAACGTAGGATGATACATGTGGATCCAGATGCCCTATGAAAATAGTATTAAATTGTACGTATATACATACATTACGAAATTTTCACAGTTGCTCAAATCTGTTGTAGTAGTAACCTTCTGTCTGACGTGACAAGAATCCACCTACTTACTGACGTGCTCGTTCACGGAGGCTGTACGATATTTTATAATCAGATTTTAACTCTTCTTCCTCGCGTTACTACGATGACACCGTATTGCTGAATATTTATGAAAGTTCATAGTACGGTGTAGGTGAATTGTTTCGTTTCGTCGTACTAGCTTGGCTAGCGTTACGACCAACACGTGGGAGCCAAAGTGACAGGCACATTGACAGTTGCCTTTGCACAATTACACCTAAAAAATATTATTATCGAATAATTGATTTAACTACCTTCTCTTATCGTTTGTTCAATTCAAACTGTTTTATCGATACTAACCTTATGGTTTCTTAGCCACGAGAAAATTGTTCCATGATGTTAAAACGGCCCTTATTGGACGCACGCCGGAACGTAAATGTCACGGCTGCCATTCGAATTTTATCTGTACTATGGTCAATTTCATGTAGTGTTATTATTAAGAATCGTGTATCATTCCGAAAGTCTAATAACTGGCTTTATATCTCATCGAGATAGGACAGAAATCATTGATTTCGACTCTGTAAATTATTTTGACCTCAATCGGTAAGTTCGCACTGCTCCAGTTGGTAATTAGCTACATTATCCGACCCGATGTAGATAATTCTTGTTGGCGAGTACAGGGTACACGTGTTCTGTTTCTTTCATGCTAAACTCTCTCGGTGAAACTCGCGTGGGAAGTTACTCAGGAATATATCCTATTTTTTGCTCTTTCAAGTTTCTCCAGATTTTCCTTTTCACCGGATGCCACGAAATTTCACATCTCATAAAAAAAATATGTATAATTATACCTGCATATCTGCAATAGACTTCTATTGCAAAACATAACGATTTCTTAACTCATCATTCTCCATTCATGAATCATGGACCGGCAGACAACGTTACTCCATCGCCAAGACTATTTCTTGTCCCCCATAAAACGACATGCCTTTTGACAAAAGCAAATAAATATTACCACGACGCCGTTTACAGTGATATCATCATCACAGTGTGCTCTCGCATGATCTCATCAGTCAGTAGGCTCACAATATTCCCTCCACGTTTCACAATTAATAAGACTGGAATTTTCCTATGTCCTAAAACTGTTCAATATACCTAATCGTTACGACCATATCGATTATTGATCTTTGGCTTCCAAAAATATTCGTATCGTTAAGAGCCTAGTCATTTGATCTATGATAAAATAGACTTGAACGTGGTCACGAGTTGTTCGTACCCATCGTCCCCACTGTCACGCTTTACAATACCACTCCTCGTACGCTACTCTCCACGAGTTCCAGCATAATACTCAGTTGTTTAGTGCCATTCGCTCCAGCAGTTTCATCTTGGAACTTGTGCTATTCCTTTGTCGCAGTGTTTCTTTCCTGTTTAACGCGTTCGCTGTTCATGCCGTAATACCGTTTCCTACGTGCATAATAATCGGCATCTGTTTTCACGTACAAAATCTTAGACAGGAATATTAGTTTTTAACGTTATTTCTGAACAACAGTCTGAACAGTTTTGGTGTTTACGTAAAAGTAAAAAAATCACATGTTCAAGGTAAATATCTTGGAAACGTATATAGATATACATATATGGTTGAATAACATGTGTTGTATACTGAGATATAATAATTCTGATCACTGACCTGCCTCAAGCGTGACTTCACGTTTCCGGTCTCGCACGTGCTTCTCCGGTCGATACGTGCGCGCGAAATTAAATTTGCAAACTCACAGGGAACATAAAGTCTTATGGTACGTAAATTAAATTTATAGATGTAGAGTTTGAGCTTTGCCTGAATTCAAGCTGGTGCATTTGATAATTGAAACTTTGGAAACTAGAGTAACTTTGTATTCGATGGATACTTTCATATTTTTTAACTCTCCATATTTGGCTGCCCTGATTCGTGCCTCGAGGCAGTACTGGGACAGGATTTTGAAATTTGTGGTTGTAAAGATTTTTTTAAATTTATATGTTTTCAATTAATACCTTCGTCGATTGGACGAAAATATATTAATTTATTGCGGAAGGATTTAATTTTTTTTTTTTTTCAGAAACAATTTTGACTTCCGTCATTAAGCAATTTTACTGTTATGCACTCTGCGATTAAGTTGATCGTAAAGCGTACCATGTCTTTCGCCCTCTATAGGTACTTTCAATCCGAGAATAAGATCGGTCACGCTGGTTCCGCTCGATTTTAGTTAATACCGACCGGCACGTTTGACATGATGACCCAGTCTTGGGTACATTGCCTCTTTTACACTTTCCCAATCATTGATCTATATAGTACAACCAATCAGTACAGTATTCCCCAAATCAGTTAGATCGACAAAAGTAATTTTTCTTGAATTTCCATTAAAAGCAATATAAGTAAAACATGGAACAGGACCGTGATGAATATTGCCAGTGGCTTTAGAAGTGAAAGGAAGTGTAGAAGTGAAATCAGAATTGATCAAGATCGGAACCGTAATCCTTAGATGGTCAAGGAACCGTACGAGCCATTGTCAAGTAACACGTAACTTGCATAATCGTTTGGTCCGGGTAACAATAATATTTGCGCAAAGTGCCTGCTACTCTATAGTATCTAATAGGACCATGAAAAATTTCAGATGAACGAAAGTCCCGGTCTAATCTTCACGAGAAGTTCAAATTTTTTTTTTGTTTTTGTAATGATCTCTATGGTCCACGAGTATCTCTCAGCTGCTTACGAATCTACTACTGATAAATGTTATTCGAAAAATGTGTTCACCCGTGGAATTTAGCACGAATACAAAAGTAGTATAATTTAAATATAATAAATATTGTCTATTTAACAGTTCAGAAAAAGTAAACTGTGTAATGCAAATGGGGTCAATCGTAAATTGATGATGCGTGTCTCGACTGCATCCGTGCAGGTTAGCAAGTGCACTACACTATGCGTAAGTAACGGCTACATGTATAATAAGCAGTGGCTGGGAAGATTATTACCGTTATCCTGAAGTAGGTACCCAGCCGTTGCGTAATGTCCATAATGTGCATTAATGGTCCAGCTACTAATAATCGGTGTTAGATATTACTGCGTTTGTCTTTACTCGTTTATCATTAATCGGTATGTCATCAGATAAGCAAGTGCGTCGGGTTAACTCGTTGTTGTGTCCCGACAGTGGAACGTCAGTTTCTAATATGTAGATGGGAGAGATCAGAGGACAGGGGAACAGGAATTGCCGTTTGACCTCGAATACGTGGTTTTATCGAGTGTGCAGCGAGATAAATTTTGTCAGAAGTACCAAAATCTAGATAAAATATACACAGTATATATGTAATCGACTATATTCTATGACTGTATTGTATGATATATGATGAAACTTTATTTTTCTTAGTTTGTGCTAAGGGATTAACATTGGATTAAGGTGGTGGCTTTTCTTGGGACTTTAGAGGGTCGTTTATACCGAATACACGTGTGTATGCATATAAAGATATCTAGGATGGTTTTATCGGTTCTGGATGGGATGTTAGCTAGTAACGGTTCTCGTAGGAGAACCGCAAAACAGAGGTAAAAGAATAAAAGTCGACGGAAAGAGCGGCGTCCCGTATAGAAATGAATGAGAACGCTCTAAATATATTCCATCTTTCATAGGCGGCCGGACAAGACTTTTAATTTTCTTTCTTTGGACGTCCGGGACTTTGCCGTTGTTGCTTGGCTGCCATCGCAAGCGTCTGTACCTACAACGCCAATTTTATTTTAATCACACGCCTCCGCGTCCGTCACGCAAGTCTACGATCCCTTGACTCGCAATTCGCACGCCTGTTGCTCGTCCAATCAGACGACATGACACGAGTGTCATGTTTGCTCTTTAATTTTTTTCTGTTCTTACTTCTTTCTGAGGGATGGACTAGGGTTCTGTCAATAAGCTAATAGTGTTATAGTTATCTGATTTTCATGGACTTTTCCACGGCGTCTCACTGCGTCGTTCGCAACATGGAAAACAAACGGTTTGTTTTGGTTACTGATATTATTAGAAGACAGACGCAACTGCCTGCGCAGTTTTATAAATTTATAGAAAATCGTATTCGATAGTCAAGTTCCTTGGTAATTTCATTGAATACAGGTCGGCAAACGAATATCGATCACAATCATTTTTGTCGAATGATAAATCGTATAGGGAGTTTCGTGAAAAGTTTTGATAATAATTCTGATAAGTACTTATCAAGCGTGCAATTATTTTAAACGATTCGTATCATCGTATACGATAATATATACACACCACGTGTATACCTTGAAACTCTGCAAAGCGATATTAGTAATGTTAAAAGAATGATGAATGTTACAGTACTAAATATTTGTATTATTTTTATCGTCAGTCAATCTGTCGCTTCCCAAGTGTTTTTTTCTGGTTCGTTGTAAGTGCAAACGTTCACTGCGATAGTTGGAGCTAGGACTTGTTTTATGATCGCTCGAGGGAGTAAATTGATTGGAGAAAAGAAAGCTTTGCTCCGGAGTCGAGTAGTCATTATTAATACGGGCCTAGGTCACGGGCGGCAGATCATCGTTGGTACCGGCTAGTTAGTTCGCGAGAAGGCCAGTGGCCGCGCTCGTGCTCACTATAAATAATCATGGCGCAGGGATGTCCAAGTATAGCCTGTTGGGAGGGTGCCAGCCTGCGAGGAGGCCTCAGCTATTTCTGTTCCTGTCGCCGCTAGCGCTACCGCCCGAGGCACTCTAATCAAAACTGCGTTACCGAGAGACGTTTGCCATTTTTTGGATTGGCCACTTCTCCTTGCCCTTTATTCACACTGACCTTGACCGTTATCTTGATAAGACGGTGCGACAATGTAATTTAGAATTTGACGTCAATGCATGCAGGTCCTGCAAATGCGTTACCGACCGTCGGTTCTGTACCACATAAAGTGTATATACATATTATATGTATAGATATAGACATTTTTCGCAGCAAGGATTTATTCAATTGGCGTCTCCAAAAAATTAATAAGACGTTCAAATGGACGGAGGATGAGGATGCTTGACTTTTTTTTTAGCATTGTGGATCTTTTGGGCAACTTGGATATGGTAGAGTGCTAATGATAGCGGGTTGATGTTTGTTCAATTATTGTTGACATAACAATGAACAATTGTAAGGATCATATGATTGTCCTGGTTTCTTCATTTTTTAGAATTCTTGTCGTGAAACGTAGTTTTTGAATATTCACTTATACCTAGGAATAATACTTGTATACTTGTTTAACGAGTGTTTGCTTAACTGTTCTAGATATTAGAAAATGATTAGGTTTAATATAGATAACTATTTGCATAATTTTATACCAGCTGTTTTGTGTCTGTGAAATAGAATGATGTAAGTATTTCTTCAAAGGGACTGGCGAGTACATCATAATCTCAGATCGGAATATTGTCATTTATAAGAACGTAATATATATGAAATTCCCATGAAAACGTAGTGCATGCATATTTTTGCAAACTGCAGTGCCTTTAATTATTAATTAATCCTTTTCAAAATTCCTATTAGGAATTGTAGAATTTATACAATTTTTGCGCATACTACGCTGCAATAAAGATAATGCATTCATTTCGCGTAATTTATTATTACATGGGATTAAAACAAGATGGCCGTTAAAACTCACCAGTTCCTTTAACGCGTTCACTGATTACTTGAAAGAAAATAAAAGTAAAATCACCGTCGATTCGCTGGCTTCGACTGTCAAGCGGTTATCGTATCTGTTACAATCACATAATCAATACGGATCATATATTAAATGCAGTTATCCTACTATAATCTTCGATTTATACTGCAGAAAAAAATGTATAGACAAGCAGCGCTCCAAACCACGTCTAACAACTGTAATATTCCGAAGTACGAAACTGTACGTGTCGGTAGATGAATTTAAAAATAGAAGAGCCATGCTGCGGTATTGCAACCTGCTGCGAAACTTTTGGCGGGAAACAAATTGTGCGAATGGATATTTCAATAATAAAATTTTGCCGAGCAACATAATAATACTAAATTCTTACCATTTATTGTACAATTATTGGCGAGAATACTCCGTAAGCGACAATCATGCTTTCAAATGAACCGCCATGCGTCCTAACGGCGTCAATATCTGCGCAAGGCAAATACCCTGCCGACATTTTCTATAGGCTGAGCCTATACCATGGGCCTATACCGTGTTTGTCATAATATTCGAGTTAAACGATATTACGACACTTGCAGAATCTTACAATGAAGTTATAGATTAGATTGAGAATAGTTATACGTATCTCGGTCAATTAAACCATCTGCTGGATAGGACTTGAAGATTACCTTGATAACGTTGATAGAATTCATACAAAAAAAGGTAAGCGGTGACAGAGTGCGGTTGTCAGGATTCACCATCATATCGTGAATATAGTATAGGCTGTAAAGGGCGCTGCCGCATTCGTGAACTGGCTAGTAAAGTGTGTGTCTGTGATAAAAAGTGGGTGAGGTTTTTAATTTCGAAGGTTTTGACTAGTTTTGACAAGATTCGTAGCTGGGAGAATCACGCTCTCACGGGATACCACAAAGGTAGATTGTTTGATGTTAAATTAAAGATCAGTTAGCTGTGGCACGATTAATTTCTTAGTGACTCCGATGTTGCGTGGGTTGTCAATTTGGCAAACAAGTTGTCAATGAAAATCAATCCCAAATTATCCAGGTCAGAGGGCATCAGCCGCTTTGGACGTCTGCCGAATTTAATTTCCAATCGCTCGCTCGTCCATCAGTCGATCACGAGCCTTTCTTGCATCGAGGATGATCATGTTCGCGGAAATATTGAATTTTCAGAGAACCTAGCAACTAGCTTAGACTCTATCTGCGCTTTTATTTTAATCGAGTGAAGCGCCTTGACGCGAGTTGCGAATTAATGCTTTTCCCCTAATTTCATTCTTATTCTTTTCGTTATCTGGCTTTTTTCATTTGTGCGAAAGATAAACATTCTCTCTGTGACAACAAAAGCACCGGATAATTCATTGTTCTCTTTGATATTCTAAAGTCTAGTATAACGATGTACTTTGTTCCAGACTAAATACGATCAATTCTTATTATTTTCTCAAGTGTTGCATACTTTGGAACGTGTAATGAGTGCTTTAACGGTCGTGGTTAGACATGAAGTATATTTGTTACATATGAAATATATGTAAAGACTTGTAAATGAGTTAATGTAAAAGATTGAATGCTATTATAAATGATAAACTAAATTAATGGCACAGCTAAACTTAATTTCTCCTTACGGAAGTATATGACAAATCTAATTTGATTTTCTACATATATGGATATTACAATGAACTTCATATTTATTTAACCATTACTATTAATTATGGCTTAAACAAATTATTAAGTTACTGGAATAAATAATTATGATTAAATGGTGCTTGGCATCGCAATTGGAATAGTAAATCTTATGTAGTTGAATACTCTCAATGGCACTATAATATCTTTTTATAATTTGTTAAAAGTATTTGTGTCTTAGAAGATAATTGAGTGTTGTATAGTCTGACGTCAAGTGCAGCAAAATGTCTCGTCGACAATCCATTGCTTGGCAACTGCCAACTGAACGACGTATGTCTCGTGATTTTCAGACATCAGCATCAACGAAAACAACCACCATGACAACTGCAGCTAAGCTATATGGCAAGGATTTGAGCGAGTATGACGATGTTGATGTTGATGAGTTACTTTCTCAACTTTCTCCCGAAGAGATCAATATACTAGCCAAAGAAGTTGATCCTGATGTAAGTATAATTATGATTCTCCGTGACTGCTTACTAAATATAATATGGCTATGAGAAATACTATAAAGCAAATTAATTGTTTTCTCAGGACAGTTTCATGCCACCATCACAGCGTTGCAGCTATGAGTGTGACAAGGATCCCACGGGACCGCTCAACCGCAAGAAACTTATTGATCACATCAACAAACAGGCTCTGGAGACACCTGATATTCCAGAACTGAAGCCGTATGTTCCAGGCGTTGTCCGTGGTAAAAAAGTAAGCATCAAATTCTTCATATAAATGATGCGTATGATGTTTTATTAAAAAGTATGACTAACAATGCTGCTAGCTTATTTATAGTATTTGTACCATGGCAACTGTGCTATATGTAAATTTGATGTAATGAGAAATTTGCTGATGACAGTTTACTGTGAATAAGATGTGAACATAGCAAGGCATTAGATCGCCTACTCTTATATATAAGCTTCTAATTCTTATATAACAGCCTCGAAGGTCTTCACTTACCATGTATGAAGTTATACCATTAAAGCTCTAATACCATAAAATACTCTAATAATATGTTACATGACAAATATGCGAATCAGGCAAATGAAAAGTTTTTTCTACGGCGACATGTACATTTGTGCTTTATCTTTGTTCAAGTGGGTTCCACCGCCACAAGATAACACGAAAGAAAAGGAAGCAGATGAACAAATTGCGATTGATCTGGGTGATGAATACGAACACGCTTTATCTTCTGCTACCCAAGAAGAAATCATCGATCTTGCCGGTAAGTGATGAATTTCGATGCATTGAAATTCTCTTTCTCATTTCATAAAAATCAAGTTCGAATAATAAATACTCTCATGTCCATTATCCACAGCTATTCTTGGTTTCCATTCGATGATGAATCAGGATCAGTATCACGCCTCTCTCTTGAACTCTGGACAACCGGTTGGCCTAGGTTGGGATGGAATTACAAAGGCTAGTCAACCAAAGGCTTACCCAATGGAACCGCCAAATAATACAGATGTCGATGCCACTATCAAACAAGTTCGCGAAGACGATCATAAACTTGTGGATCTGAACTGGAACAATATCAAGGTGAGCTAACAATACTTCATCCCGAAAGAAACATACCGTAATTATGCTATAAAATTCTGTCTTTATTTCAACAGAATATTTCGGATGAGAAATTCACTCAGCTTTTTGAAGCTTTGGAGATTAACACACACCTCGAGTCCTTGAGTTTGACCAACGTAGGACTCACTGACAAGACTGCACTTAGACTGGCTGATGCCATCGAGAAGAACTCCACTCTCAGAGTACTCAAGTAAGCCTTCCTTATGATACCATATGGATACAATATAGGTACTGATTTCATTTGATTAAAATCTAATTAAAAAGTGTCTTCTTCCAGCGTTGAAACAAATTTCATTAGCCCATCTGTGATAGTGAGGCTCATTAAGGCCCTTCTTAAAACGAAGTCGATCGAAGAGTTCAGATGTTCGAATCAGGTCAGTGTTTAGCAATGTAAAAGACAAAGAGCCAATAGACAGTAGAATTTCTATAAATTTCTCATAAACTTTATTCTTTATGTGTTTAGAGGTCGCAAGTGCTCGGTAACAAAATCGAAATGGAGATTACACAGTTGGTAGAGCAAAATCCTACGTTGCTCCGACTTGGCCTTCACCTCGAATTCAACGACGCCAGACACCGCGTTGCGGCGCATCTACAGCGTAACATCGACAGGAGTGAGTACAATGCAAACATTCCGTCCTTATTGCTCCATAATTTTTCCTCAACCATGTCGAAGAGTACAGTAATGCGTGAGAGCGCCGAAATAGAGCGTAGAGCACTGCAAAAACACGTTCGTGACTTTTATAGTCTCCTTTTGATACTTCCGTATTCATGAAGAGCAAATACACTTGTGCCTTATTCCTCCATTACTGTACTCTCACGAATTCATAGGAATCACTGTTAGATGGACATATTCTATCCATACCGTGAAAATTACGCTTACATTTTAAGTATCATTCATAGGTCGTCGATTGGCAGCAGAATGGAAAATTGTATCAAAAAAGGACAAATCAAATAATTAATCAAATAATTTTTCACAGGCTTCTGATAGTTTCCAGCACACGTCGCTGACATAAATAAATGGGACTGTCTTCTGACTTTTGTTTTTTAAAGTTAGTTACATAATAATCGTATCTTGCACAATGAAAATATCCTGTTTATATTCTGACCTACATATTTATCCCTTGACCTAGCGAGTGACATTAATTCAATAGCCAAACAGTAGCTATAATTAAAATCAGAGGGACTTCATGTCACCTATGATTACCGACTGTTTATAAGGGATTAATGTCGTGCGCATTACAATATGGTTAACATTTATATTTTCTTTATTTTTCTGTACACTTTTTATTTAGATGGAAGCAACTGTATGGGAGATTATTGGAGAGGAGACTATACGACCAAATGCTTCTAAGCCTTCATTATTTGCTACGTAGTCTCAAATAGTGCTTTTTACTTGCCACTCATCATTCATCCAATCATCCCGCAATATTCATTCATTATTTATCTAGCTAGCTACGCCGAGGTAATTATAATACCCCGGAATGCACCTATTCGATCAAGAATGAATCTGTTTCCAATTCGTCGTTTGGATTAAGATCGTTTCGATCCCCATTACTATATTCCATGAGTATCCCAACACCTGTCATATATGGTTAGATATTTTTTTTTAATTTCATAAGACTTCAAAATAATCATTTTCGAAAACGCGTGACAAGCCACGATAAAACGACACTTATCATAATAATCAGGCAAAACTCAGGATGGTCTATTTTACATTTTCAGTGAAACACAAAACAGAAGAATAGTAGGGTAGTTATATCGGTATGGGTCCGTTGAACATATTCTTTTTTGTGTTTTATGTTGCTTTTGAAAAAATCGCTTCAAATTTTACCCGGCAGATCAAGCATAAACTAGTATATCCAGTTTTACGTATTTCACATATAAAATATATACGTGTTGCTTACTTTTCTTCATGCATTTGAAGAAACAGTCCTTGGCATTTTGTGTCTTGACAATCACATATTACATCTTGTTCAAGACAGCCTGATAAAAATCCACAATTCCGTTTCTGTGCTTCACAATGTTTGCCGCTTACTCCGACTGTATCAACTACCAAAAATGAAAAATATCGTGCTCTTTTATATCTATAGACATTTAACGTCTGCTTTCATGCAATTAACCCCCCCCCCCCCCCCCCGAAGAGGGCTCAACTCTTTCGTTCATTATCATTTATATCACATCGTTTTACTTATCATCATCTCTCTTTACACCCCTTCTTTATCACATTTCTAATCTTTCATTAATCGAAAATCGTTCTAACGGTGATTGACGTATCTCGACTCCAACGAGTCTTTTAAATGTTACGATATTCACTGCCAACTGTTATATCTTTGATAATTGGTATCTTTGTGTGGCCAGTTTGTCGCGTGGAACCATTGGAACGTGCAAAGACCGTAGCGATCGGTGCGGGCGCTGGCAACTTCTCCGTTCTTCCCAAAGACGCCCTAAAAAAACGAACGTAGCGCTGATACGCGGCGCAGTGAGTAGAATTTGAAAAGTGATGGGAAACAGTGCCTAATTTTGTCCTGACATTTGACGATTTAACACCAACAGTATCGGTGATCGTAATTTCCGGCTTGTCAAACGAACGAATTATGATCGTCCTCCAATATGATTGCTCGTTTTCTTTTTTTTTTTTTTTTTCCTTTATAACCCAACAGGGGAATGTTTCGTGGCGTTTGTCGTTCACGTGTCACTTATTATTTTTATTTTCTTGCATCGTGCACTCTACAGTTTGCTGTACCCCTTAACCCTTCTCTTTCTATGGCATCCAAGATACAATGTTGTATCAACATTTTATGGGACCGAGACAGCATGGTTACTAGTTTTGTTAATGAATGGTTCCTTGTAAATTTTTTAAATCGTGACGCTGCTCAGTCATACTTTTATTTGAAAAAGATAGTAAAATCGTCCGGACTTGATAGGTCACTTTCAATCACAACATTAACGCATCTCATAATTCACGTGAAACTACGAACACTATTCTCCTTCGTGTTAACTCATTATCATCAGCTTCTTTAATTTACATGCTCGAACCAGGATAAACACATGCGTCTACGTTGAGACACAGTGTGTATCGTCGTCGGCCAGGATTATTAAGCGACTCTCGTCGTTTGAAACATCCAATACAGGATTCGGTAAAGAAGAACTCAAGAAACACTGTACATAATACACTGCTATACAGACTAGGGTAAATCCACCAGTAAATGAACACCTTAAGGGAAACCTCCATTGAATGGATACCCGTACTCAAATCACTATATATATAGGTATAATTTACATAAACACGTCTATTTATTGGGAATCTGTCCATTCACTGGTGAAGTCACCCTACATGATTTCCTGTTTTCAGGCACCTCGTAGCCGCTCGTCCATATTCACTCTATACCTACTATATGTTACACTAAGACAGCAATCGACTGAGAATCTTCTCCAGATATTTTATAATATTTTTGAGAAAATTCTTAGAGTCACCGAACTTACCTGGATATTCTAGAGAACATTGTCAGTCGTGTACTATTATACATTTCATCATTGAGATTGAACGTCGAGTCTCGTTGACACTCACGACACGTATTCTTTCCCTACAGTACGGAAAGACCTAACGCTGCGGCTACAGTTCCGATTCTTTAACATGAACCACAAGAAACCCAACTTAATTCAGTAAAGAAAGGTAGCTACCTAGATAGTCTGGGTATCCTTAGACGGGGGCAATGTGTGTCTTGCCTCGTTTTTCTTTTTCTTTATTTTTATTTTACAGAAACTCTAACGCGCTTTGCTAACCTGCTTCGTTAGACAAAGCACACTTATCCTGTTAGTGAAGAAGAAAAAGAAAGATAATACAAGCTGATCCCCATATGAAAATTCCTACAGCGGCAAGTTTACATCTGACACGTATTACGTAAATGCATTCGTCAGGTCGCAGGTTGCACCATTTCACACGTGTGCACGAACCGAGTCTGATTCTCTTTCTCTCCGAACGGAAGTTTTTGCCCGGTATTCGCCATGTGCGAACTAATGCAGTTATATGTTAGCGAGCGTGCGTAGAAATGTACATGCGGAAATGTGCAATGAGAACTTATAGCGAGCAATACAGATGGCGTAGATAGACTGCAGGTATATTTTCACATGTGCTCACTAAGTCTGTAGCTGTACTTCTGTATGCACGGAGCGAATACACATGTAGAGCTATCATGTTGATGAAGTCGTGACGCGTTAATTTCCACACAAAGCATCCACCAGTGGCGTCCGCTTTGCGTGACGTCGTTCCGATGTTCTACGTCAGCCACGCGACAGCTTAACGCGTCTCGACGTCTATGCACTATCATCCCCTCGAATGTACCTTGACGGATTTTACACGCGGTTAAATCCCGCTTCATTTACGAACTGTTATATATTTATTCGCGTGCTTCGTAACCATTCGCGAATTTTCACGTCGCGTTTATCCTCTGTTTAACTTATCTACTTTATGGCTCTCTGCAAAGTGCCGTCAGTGACGTTTCGTTTGACGTTTACGCTGTAGCTTTTTTGGAATGACATTTGACGAAATTATTGTCCGCCGAGTTATTCATATCGATTTATCGGAGACCCGTTCAATTGACTATCAGAAGTAATGGCCATTGTTAGGCATCCTTTTTTTTAATAATTTGCAGCTACCAGCCAGTGTGAACCGTTTGACATCGTAGATTGTACCGTATGAAGTTATGAACTGTCTAATCAAAGTTTTGTATTTCAGACATTAATTGCTGGTGTTCGTTACTAACATTTATTAACGTTTTTCATCGTGGGTGACTGGTATGACGTTGTGCACACAAGGGCGCTCGACTTTTCCATGTTTCGCGTTCACTGGCTTCCCCGGGAATCGACATTTGTGACGCGCATTTTCGACCAATAATTTTATGTGGCTATAATGAATCTGCGAATATTCAATTGAAGCACCGCGTGACGAATTATTAATCTGCCTGAAAAATTGTCATTTAAAATAATGCACGCTCGTTGTGTATTTTACGGGTGGACGCCCCGGGCGGACGGCATTTTCGATAGATTGTCGCTCGCGGCGTAATTTTCTCGATGCATCAATGCAATTTTTCTGGAAAACAAAAATGCTCGCTTTTATCATCTCTTTTTCTCATGCCGTAAATGTCATTTCAAATTTCGCCAATGTCTCTACGTGCTACCGGTCATCCACTCCTTTCTCTTGCGTTATTTTGTTATCGTCTTTTTTTTCTATTTCCGTTATGTTTTTTCTTGCTCTTCTCTGTCGTTTGCATCAACGTTGGTGCTCCTCTGGAATACATTTACCGTGGAACCGCGGGCGTACATTTTGTTTCGTTTTCCTCCTTTGGAACACTTTGAACATTTGATTGACGACTATGACAAATTTTTGTTTTGTTTTCGCCCACGGTAAAATTATCCACGTGCTTCTGGCAGGACATCCAATCGTACGAGATGCTTCCGCCCGAGTCACGGGACGACGTTACATCTGTAATTCTTTATTTTTCGAATCTTATCGGTTCCTTTCATTCTTACAATCTTGCACATACAAAAGCAACGACACGAAGTTCCCTCGAGGGCGAAGCATTTCTGGTTTTTTTTTTTTTTTTTAATGTACAATAAAACCTGCGTGACAACGATCTACCAACATTTCTTACTAACAGCAACCAAGGAATTGTGCACATTATGCCGTTTTTAGCATGAACTAGTCATTTATATATGTAGCAACGTGCTCTACCTCCCCTCTTTGTAAAAAGTACAAGACTACAAAAATATGGGCAAATTTTTACGAAGAATATCCATCCACAGCGAAGACTCTACGTGGATGTTTTATCCTCTGTGAGATATGACTCGAAGTACGGTGAGTTAAGTTGAAAACAAAAAAAGAATACAAAAAACACTAAGTGTCGCAAAATTAACGGGCGAAACGACTAGCGCCACGCAGGAGACAATTAAAAAGTAACGAGAGTGTTCGTCGACGCTAATATTTTATGGGTCCAACGGTTATTCCTAGTTCTCTTCTGAATTGCAATTTTATGAGGGCGGATTACACCCCGGGATGAACCCCCACGGCTCTTGCACAGCCTCTACAACAGCAAGGACCATACCTCATTCCTTTTTTATATATATATTTTTTTTCTTTCAATCTTCATTTCTTTCAACCCCCCTCTTTAATAGTTTTTGCCGACTACCTTAACACCCTCACATTTCTCCCTAGAATTCTTTTTCTTTCTTTTTTTCCTTTTTCACACTACGCAATGCGACCAGCGTCTTTGCGCGCTAAGCGATACGTAAATACCATGTAGCTTTCGCACCCTTCCTCTTCTCCTCTTCCCAACCCTTCGTCCAATTCTCTCGTGCCCTCTACGTGCACTCATAGCACCTACTACACCCTCGCGTACTCTTTACCCAAGGATCGATAAGCCGCTTCCTTCTTTCGCGAGCAACTTCGGGAATTACGTTGTTAACGGGAGCCGGGGAGCCCGTTTTGCGACAAGAAACGTGATGGAAAAAACACGATCGTGAAAAAGAGAATTCAGGAAACAAGCCGCAGTTACGCGGGATGCCGCGCACGCGTTTCATCATGCGATAATAGCAAGAGAAGAGCACGTTGCTATAGGGATACAGGCGACGACCAGCCCTTTTGGCATGCTGTGTGTTGAATGGTCGGTCGATCGTTTCTCGATAAAGTTTCAAACTCGAATGCAGATTATGACGGGGTTGGGGTGTCTGTTGCAGTACGGCAGTCCCGGCTCGGGGTGGCGACATCTTAATGCGATGTGGCGTTCGCCTAGGTATTATATACATTAAATACTATATATACTATGCTATACTGTAGAATACTATACTACATACCGTATACTATACTTTCTTCTATACTACTATACGCATTAGGTATTATACGTCTCGATACCTTCCTTGCTACAGGCACTCTTTTTATTATGGCTAGGTTATGGGGGATGGATTTTTTTTGTCTTTTACTTTCTTTCTCACTGTGGTCGCTAGGCAGGAAATAACGAAAAGGATGCTCGTGTATTTCCGTAAGAAACGATCGTGGGTATTTTATTAGCGAACTGATGCATCTTCCTGAATTATTGAGAGGGTTGACGTCAAGATGGGATCAAGAAGATAGTAACGGATAAGATAATTTTTTGTAAATCATGAAATTCTTGGGCAATCAGGATTTCGAGTTACCCCTTCTGGGTTTTTGAATCGCTAAACTAGATCGTTTTGAAATACCGACTTGTAACACGACATCGAGCCGTATCTCAGATAGTAATGTTTATCAGTGAAAAGATAAAGTAAATTGCTGGCTAACACACGATGTCTTTACCTAGCAGTCATTACATTTCTGTATTCCCGGTCGTTCAAGTCCAAGCGTACCGTCTGAACGTGGTTTTACCGTAAGAATCAAATGGCTGCGCCAACTTCACGCAGTGCCTTTGGACCGGATAACCTGGCATAGCGTCCACAGAAAAACATCCATCCTGCATATAATATGGTTCGGTCGAGCGCCATTATCGTAGCGAGCGCGTTAATAATTTCTTAGCGGTTCTACATCGGAGAACCGTGGTGCAGATAACGAAAGGAATGATAAATGAAGCGCTCGCGCAACTGGAAGTCGACCTTACCAGCAGTGCCTTTCAACATTTTCACAGTAATCTCACGAGCATTACGTTCCTCTAACAACTCACCCCTGTCTGCTTCCCACGCGATCTGATGTCCGTTTTGCATTTTGTGCCGCGTTACTATACATACCTTGTGCGTTGCGTTACATTCCGTTGCGTTACGTCTGCTCATTACGGTATTTCGGCATGCCTGACTTTTACGCTTTGCATATATTTCCCTGGCGAGATGTGTTTCGGCATGCGCCAAGGTAGTTTGCTGTAGGATATTCCCGTGTGGGATCATTAGCAGTATCGTCGTAATGTTTCGCAAAACTATAGTACAATTTTATACACTCTGTGAAGTCGACGTTGTTTCCTCGTATAGACGCACTACGTAATCACGTTAGCTTTTCTCTTTTTTTTTTTTAGTGTTTATTTTCAATTTGATTTTTCTTTTTAACATTGGTACTTTAACACTCTTGTCGTCGGATTGTCGTACCGACATAGGGTGTACGATAATGTTACAAAGGCGGCGAGAGCTTTTTTCAAGTTCTGATCATTAGTGATATATTGGCAGGGGGTCGTTGGAAACAAATTTTGATTAAGTAATTGGAAGCTAAGCTAAATGAAAATCAAAGACGGGGTATGTGTATAAAGAAAAAGAACACTCGGGGTATAGCATTTTAATGAAAAGTAAATCTGCCGTTGAATAAAAATCTGAATTGGCAATTACGAGGGTATTATTTTATTTTTGTGTTTTACAATTTCATCAATTAATTTCATTTTATTATTTCGAACGGCTCCACTCTCGGTGACGTACGTAATGGAACTCTTTTAAAATTAATTAATTCCCTACTTCGTCCCCCTCCCGTTCCCTTCTCTGTTTTATCGATGAAACTCGATTCGATTCGGGTGAATTAAAGGTTTGTCATTTCCATACGCAATAATCGCGTCCATTTTCATTTCACTCGTGTGCCAAATTATTTTCGTCGTATGCACGCGTATTTATCCTATGTCGTCCGTTTATACAGTTCACTTGATTACACGATGTCACTATGACTATATACATCCCCTCCTATGCGGAAAGTCTGTTTAACGAGTCCTGCGTGTCTCGAAGTTCACGACCCTTCCGATTCTCAGATTATCCAGGAATATAGCGGCCACTTAGCCACATGCAAATCGGATCATGCAAGCGCCACGTGTAACCTAATCTAGCGGCACGCTTGGTAGGTCTAACCGATGATATAAAGAAAATGGGAGAAAAAATGGAGAGAGAAGAAAAAAAGAAGTAAGCCATTCTGAGATAAGCGCTCCTTGGGATCTCGTGCTTTGCAGTTTAACCTCGTTATTCCGGCCAGCCGGAAAATTCATGAAAATCACTTGGTCGGTACCGGAAGCTTGTAAAAGTCCAACTCCTTCCTCGAAATCCAATTATTGCAAGGCAGGAAGTCGCCTCGCGACATTAGCGACTTTTAGCTTTCTTTATTGGCTCCGTCTTGTCGACAAGTGCTATTCGGGTCACTGGTTACCGGGATGGCTGATTATTTCAAGCGTTAACCGCGGCTTAAAGTCAATTAGCCAAAATCGCTCGATGTCGTCTCATCTCTCCTGAATCCCTTTAGTCTAATTATACCGGTTAGACTGATTACTGACAAGGGTCGATTTCGAAGCTATGACGAATCGTGGCTGCCAGTGCGTTCGTCCGTCCGTATAGTTTGTACAGTACGTACTGTCCGGCTCTCTCTCTGTGCTGTCCTGTAGTTTGCAAATGAGGCTATTTGTATTCAACGCCGTCACCGATTCTCCCTTTCTCATGAGAAACAACCCCTCGCGTCTCATCCACTTCTGCTTTGTGCTGAAATTCCACCACGAAATTGAAAGTATATGGAAATTGGAAGGGGTTTTCTCTGTATAGGTAACCATGCGCTGCGTTGAGTTTTCACTAAGAATATTATGAGGGCGGGGAACCACGGTAAACCCCCTACCACCCTTATTTTAGGATTTCTTTTTCACGACGTGTAATATTGCTGTGAAATTCTTTTTTGTTTTTTTCTCCCTGAAAAATCTATGGGAATACCACCACGTGGCACGTAGCATGTGCTCCGTGTACATGTGTTTTTTTTTATCTGTCAAAAATATTTCGCGTACGAATTCCGTGGATGATATTTTTTTTAAATCTTTCCTCGGGCGTTGGGTACGGGAATTTTATAATTTTTGCACTCGGTATACGTATATGTCGTATGTACGAAGAATCGGAGGAAGAGCTAAAAGTACATGGACCTTCGACAAATCTCCATTCGCAGCGTTCACATTTGTATTTCAGTGCGTCCCGTAGCACTTTTTCAATTTTTATAGTATGTTCGCAATTTTTTTTTATTACTCGCTAGCTACTCGTTATACGCTGGGCATTTTTATGTTATTCTTTATTTATGCTTTTATTTTATAAAAGTATAAAGCGCAAAACATACAAAATAGATTACTTCGAAGCTAGGAACAGTCGGTAGTAGGATTTTACGTCCAAGGATTTTTTTTTTTCATCCGACTGCAATTCAAATCGAATCCTTTGTTTATGACTGAGAATACCGAAGAGAAGGATGCAGCATTGGCCAAGAGAAAAAAATTATTGGAACCTGGGACGGTATATATGAGAGCTGCATTATTGTATATCCTGTATTAGAACCCGTAGGCACACGAAGTACCCGGAGAATGAACGTGGCGATGGTCGTGGTGCGAAAAATCCCGATACTTTGTCTCGTAAAATTGTCGCTCGGCTATCGAAAAGTGGAAACGAAAAACAGACGAAAAAATTTCAACGTATGAGAATTGCGCAAGGATAAAAATTCGAGGCAATTTATCTGGTAATTGAAGCTTCAATTATTTCGTCGAGTCATCCTTATACCGATTTTTTTGATTCCCATCCCATACACGCACACACACACACACACACACACATGCACCACACTCAATTGTTTTCTATCGTCTCTCATCGCGACTAACGTCGTCGGTTTCCATTACTCGATGCCATTTTTCATTCCTCCTTCGTCATCGTCCCTCTCTTTTTTCCGCCAGTGAATTTCGTATTCAATTTGCCCTATTTCTTTTATTTCTTTTATCGCGTTCGTTGAAAAAAAAATAGAACAATAATTCAGTCACTGTTTTTTTTATCTTTCTTTTTTTTTCAATAAAACTCGAGATAATTTTAACCCGGAAAAAAAAACAGTAGAATAATTGCATAGGATCACGTTAAACGTATCCCGTATGCGTATGCTCTTATCACGCCGTATTAAATGCTAAATGGAATTGTAGATTTTTCGATTTCTTTGACGCGACCCCAACTCGTCGAATATCAATAATCAAATTTCTTGAGGTTTCTCCACATCGTTTACATCAGGAACGTCACGTCAAAATACTGTGGCGGTACAGGGTACCGGTATTATACATTACGTACAGATATAACAGTGCCGTTACATTGGTAACACTGTTGGGATATTGCGTCGCTGTTAGAATTGTGATAGGCGCTTATTAGCAATCCCGATCCGCAAACCCTCGTATTACAGGTCACGTAGAACGTAATGATATAACGAGCGTGCAATCCGATAACGCGTGTAACATATACGACTGGGTATCACCTTTAGTATATCTGCATATTGCGCATAGTACTCGCAGGCAAAGAACATGAACCATACATGGGGATAAAGGCTGTTTTGGTACCTGCAGGATTTCGCTTTGGACTAATGGTAATAATTTCTTTCTTGTTCTTTCGGTTATTTTCTGTGTCCTAGAGGTATAAATATATTGGAAGACAGTAGGAATGAAATTTTATTTATATTGTCTCAATTTTATATTTCGACACTGACCATTTTTACTTAGGATATTTTCATACGTTACTTACGAATTGGTTTCATGTTTTTTTCCTCGCGTTACTGTCGGCTTTAGTGTTTTCTTTTTTGACGTTTCTCTTTCTTTCTATTATAATATACTGGATTAGCTTGGAGATGGATTTTGATAATGACGTCATGTTAGGAATCAGTTCTTTGGGTTACGATTGCGATTAGTTGTACAATTCAGGATTGAAATTCATGATTTCTGACTGCTCGTAGAAATATGTTCGAATCAGTTACGCAGGCTGTATTTCAGTTGTTGTTCTCGCGGGAGTCTTTGGGTTTAGGAAGGAGGGGAAAAAAGCGGAAAAGTAGAAAGAATATTCCCACCACCCTAGGGAGTCACTGTCTAAGTTTTCGACCCACGGCCATCGCTATTTCGTGCCGGATCATCGTTGATTTACGGGGAGACGCAGAATTCACCCAGAGCCAAAGGTGAAATCGGATTTATTGTCGTGGCTCGCGGTTAAGCCTCTAGGAGACTCAACGAGACAATAGATAGGAAAAAACGGAAGGAGTAATAAGAATTATTAAGGAGTTTACAGAAATTCATGAAAATTGCTGTAGAATTGTTGGCGCGATTGATTTATATTAAATTTTAATAAAATATTCAATAATATTTTATATTTAACGACTAGATATAATGAAACAATAAATGTTCAATGTTTATTAAAACACTAAAATAATTTAATTAAATTTTCATTGAAACATACAAAGATTCGTTCATGACCTGTAGGTGGTTTAACGTAGCTGCATACTGGTTTTTTTAATAATTGCGATCCATATACGTGGATTTTTCATTACTTCGGCCTCTCTTTAATATACTGCTGGACGTTGCACGGACGAGCAAAGAAGAAAGGAACGCCTGCTGCAGGAATTTATTTATCCTTAATTAAAAAATTTCTCTCTTATTCGTAGCTGCGATTTTTCCTCTCACTTGTACAATAATTTTTTTTGCATGCGTGAAACATTAGAAGTTCGCGAGGAAACGACGCGACTCCCACGTGATTTTATTTACTTTTTTGCTACACTGATTTGCTACTGAATATTTAACAGACACATAGTATATATTGCATAATGATTTTAGTAGCCGCATGGCAGTAATAATTATTACAGGCCGCGTTCATGTCACGTGCAATTACCGTAATGTCGATTACGACTATTCAATTTACGTGTTTCGAATTTTCATCTCTAATATCCTGTAAAATTTAACATAATTCCATGTCGTTCTATGCATCCCGTAAATCATTCTTGAAACAAGTAAATTTCATTGATTCCACCATATATACGTAAAACTGTTGCATTTTACTCTTTACATCGGAATCCCCTCGTAATGCTATGTCCCATAACCGCAAAGTATTCCTGGTCCAATATCAAGCCGAATCAAGTATTTCAGAAAGGATAGCGAGACTGTAATCTGTCGACAGTGCTAAAAGTAACTTATGATTTTTCTTTTATTTTCTCTTATTTTACACATGTAGTATCAGCTCGTGTCTAACAGTTTAACAATGATTGTGTCAATAGTCAGAATTGATTTCTCACCGTATTCTTTGTCTTTCTACTATTTCACAGACCGCTTGCGCCGCACGGGAAGGGCTTCCCGCAACTATACTATCGGCTGGGCGATGCACTGATGACGGCGACGACGACGACGATGATAAGGACGACGATGATAATGATGATGATGATGATAGATTATTTATCTAAGCTACCGTTTGCTGCTATAACACAAAGTACACACATGCACACAAGCGAGCTCCGAGCACCAAGTAGACACACACACACACACACACACACACGTGCGCGCGCGTGGTTACATAAATGATCACACGCATATGCACAAGCACACGCTAATACACATATATCTGTAAACACATACAAACCCACACAAATAGAACGCGAATAAAGTCGCGATTCCTCGAATGGCGTCCGCTGGGAAATCACGTCCTGGAGAGTTATGACGTACGCACTATGTTAAGTAATCGTAAAAGGCATCCTTAAGGAATCCTCACTGGACCATTTAAAGAGCCAAGAGAGAGTCGGGTACTGTCTTGAAAGATTTGCTATTCATCCTAATGGAGCTTTTGTCTCTTCGGGATAACCGTGAACCCTTCAGGATTGGTAAACGCCTCTCTTGAGGTCTACCGGCAGTGACCGGAAGTGTCTCATTTTTCCCCGGATACCACAGAATCCAGAACATGCTGACCACTTCCGTCTCCGGTGTGATCCAGCTACCTTTTCATTTCAGTCCCTCTTCACTGTCCTTACGGTTAACGTTCGCATACATTTAGCTCGAAATAATTGAAGAACCGATCGTCATTAATGGGCGATCATTGTCGTTACGAGCGAGCTTTCTCTATTGCTCTTGTCTATCTCTCTCAGCCTCTTCGTTTTGTTGTTGCTGTTGTTGTTGTTATTGCTAGTATCCGCCGTTGCTAATGCTGACATTGTTATCGCTATGTGATAAGCGTATGGATAATCGAGGAAAAAAAAAATGTCTTTTTTTCTTACCCAACAAAATATTGCGCGGCGCGAGTCTTGCATTTCGCTCAGGGAGCTCTTCCCGTTGGAAGCTCGATTAATATTATAGATTCGAGGAGAATTGTAGCTCTCCTCCTCGGAAGTCATGATACGGAGAATGATTTCCGGTTGGAATAATCGTCGCCTTCCCAAGCCAATCCCCCCCCACCCTGCCTTACCATCCCATGAACAAACAGTACCTTCTTACGTCCCCCTTAAGGCACTTTCTAAGTCCATCCCAACTCCTTGACTATCCCTCTTATTACTGTATTACCGTAGTGACGTATTTTTTATTTATAATTAATGATAACGCCTATCGTTAACGTTAACGACCGACGTCCATGATGATGATGCGAATCGGAGATGTAAAGAGAAACAGGGGAGACACTGGAAACAGGACGTTGATTAACAACTGGGATTCATATTCCCGCCAGAGCTCGAAACTGGAGGAGGAGAGGCACGACACATTATGATGTAATAAATTTAAGTCGATTATGCATATATGGATAATAATGATAATTAATATATTACGACTCTTATATAATGCTAGATATGGGACGTGAACGTTATTAAGCGATCGTCGCGACGCCCGGACGCTCTTTCCGCCATCGTCATCACGTTGGACCAGATACTCTCAGGCGTCGCCTACTTCGCTACCGCCGTCCACGTCCGTCACGTTTATTTACTTACTAATCTAACGAGATAATTAATCTTAATTAATTATTAGTGTAGAATCGGTACGCACTCAATCTGTACATATTGCGTTGACTCTGATTGGTCCATAACGGCTCTCGCAAGGGCATTTCGCCATTTTCTCTGACTAGCCAATGATTAGCAGCCAAGCGAGCTATTGGGAAAGTACGAGGAACAAGTAAAACAAGCAAGCAAATAGACAAACAGGAATGAATGAAATGAAGCAAACGCCAGACGGGACAGCTAGCGTTTTGCGCGCTTTTCGGTTTCATTTGCGAACGAGATGTCTAGTTATATATTACATATATGTATATATATATATATATATATATATATATATATATATATATGTATGTATATATTTCACGATGCGCTTCTCGCGTAAAACCGCCTTGCGTTCTACTAAAGATAATGGCGAGCTCGGGATATACCGTCTCAGTGGCGGGTGGGTTTATTACGCGTTGCCGTGGCCGCTTTAAGGAGCGAAGGAAGAAAGAGAAAGAAGATAGGAGAAAAGAGAGAACGAGGGAAAGAAAAGAAGAACGATAATGTTATTGTACTCGTTGCTTCGTTTGCGGCCTCCTTGGTATCTTCTTATTCTTCTTTAACTTCTTCCTCCTTCGCTCTTTACATCTTATACTTCTTCTTCTTTACTACCACTACTAGTACTACCACTACTATTATTTCTTCTCTATTTAATGTATCTTTAAAGACACTTCGAGAACGAATACACACACGCGCACGATCAAAGCCTTGCTAGCCTTATCTTGTAACACATTTAATAAAATGACAAAATTCATATTATCGATCTTTTCTATTTGTACACCTTTATAAGGTAGTTTACCTTGTCACTTTCGTTCCTTGCTTCCACTTCAGCTTCCGTTAGGTTTTCTTTGTCTACAAAATTCGCGATTGGTTAACTCTGCTTGTAATTTACACGGCTAAAGAAATATATGACTCATTCGGATATTTACGCGCAGGGAAAAACGCTGCAATTGCGTTTCCTGTGGAATAGGAAATTTCAGTTATCGATATCTAATCCTTCGCATACACCAGTCGCTAGATTCCAATTCGTATGTTAATTGAGAATCGCAGTGCTCCGATGCTCCAACCATTCATAAGCAAAGCTAAATATCCAGAACTTCCTTGGACAAAAGATTCTAATTCGAAGCTTGGCTTCTGGTTCAATAGCGGACCGATTTCCTTTTGGCATTAGCTTCAATTCGGTTGATCACCCTTTTCGGGATGTTTGTCAATTGCGGAATCTCGTTCAATCAAGCTTCCGTCTTCTCGAGAGGATACCGGATCCTTTGTACATTGAGCAATATATACATACCAGGCTGCCACTGGCAGCTTGATGCTAGGAATCATGACGTACTTAGTGGCCTTAGATGCCATAGATTTACAATTTCCTATTGGGAATTTACTAGAGAGATTTTGCTTCTTTATTCAAAGTTTCCCTGGCTGCTAGCTAAAAGACAGTTTCTTCTCTAGGGTATCCTTGCAGCGAATTACGTAATTTCACTAACGATGCTTGACATGCTCCTTCGCCCAGACAACCATTAAATCTATCTCGCTTGCAAGTCTGTCTCTGCTAGGTATCCAATCAATCGTCGCACTCTGCTTACTAGGATAAAATATACCGATAGGTGTATGGGCTGTTTATCGAGATGATGGTAAAGACGAAAAATACATGATTTATCTAGATATTTATTCGCATAGGATTTCAATGTTTTCAGATGATAACCACGCAGATAACCGTTCGTACAATCTGCAGATACATATATATTTACTGTACTGTTAGAAGTTATCAATGTTTCATGCAAATCTGTTGGTAAATATATTGCAACCAACGTGTGTATAACGTCGATTACAATTCTGTGGCAACCCCTTAGATTTTCAGGTGTGATTTTGTTAACGTACAAATACGCCTGGCATAGCGAGATTCCTAGCATTCAGGCTAAATCGCAGGGTGGCCTGTTGCTCGACCGAGCAATCTATATTTTATAATTCTACATGAAAACCTGTCACGCAATCTATGCGGTTGTTGAATCTACGGAAAGGATGCTATAAATATTTTCAATATTTATAAGAGAGTAGAATCCCTTTCTGGATTATTTACGAATGAATTTTTATAGATTTTATTTTAATGAAAATATTTGCGCAAATTGCGTAAATCTAATTTTACGTCTTATATCGAACGAATCGTGAATTTTCGTATAATAAAAATGACGCAAGGCTTGTATGACTTTCTGGCAGAATGATATTCGGTAGAAAAGAAAATATATTTGTTAAAACATACGTAGTTTATATTGCTCTATTAGTATTTTACAGACTGTCCTATCATGAGGGTTCTATTACTTTCTCATTAAGTAATAGTTAAGTTAGGTTAGGTTATAAACCCGTGGTAGGTGTGGTTATGTATTTTTTCTTTGCATGCGATTCCGTGGCCACTGCTCGTTTTGGCCAGGGTAGAATACTATAGGGTATGGATATTCCAACATATTTAATATGATTTACGCGATCATTATTTACGTGCTCGTAAGTCGCGCGGTTTTGACGTAGAAGCTCGAATCCTTAATATACGAGGTTTAATATTGAAAAGATGCGTCAAACTTTAATGCCCGGCAACGAAATCGATCTCGCGTGCGGTACCGCCGAGTAAAACATATGAATATTTAAATAGCTGACCAGGCCCCTATATGGTGCAAAACGTGTTTTCGTAAAACGATTTGACACGCACTCCATGGTTTTATGGATAGTCTAGCAATTTTCATAAACGACGCAGAGTTAAATACTCTGACGTTTAATTCGATGATAAGTGACCAGTTCGGTGAATTAGTGTCAGAAATAGATTTGTGCGAATAATTAATTTTTTGTTTATCAAAATAACCAAAAGTAATAGAAGTGTTATTGAAAATAAAGTCATGCGTATTAAGTGGATCGAGCATCCTGCTAGTGAAGATTTCACAGTAAGAAGGATAATAAAATAATTCATCAAATAAGAAAGAAATCTGTCTCTGAAATTAGTAGTCTCACGTTTTAATGAACAATTATAATAAGCAGAGACTAATTATGACACTGTTACAATCCTTTCAATTAAATGTGAATAGTATCACAAAATGTACCTGATAATACATTGAATCGGTAAAAGCTTAAAGTTGTATTGTTCAGCAGAGAAGACTGCGCCATAGAAATTTTTATTGATTCGTTCCTACCAAAGCTTTATCAATGAAAAAGCTCTAATCGAAGTGGCTCAAAGGTAGAGTGAAAACGTAAAAAAAAATTTGCTGCAAGCTAAACCAGAGGTGGGAATATATCGTGGAGCTTTTTTTACCATGATCATTCATAAAGCTACAGATGGAGCTTAAGCCGGCGGTCTGGCCAAGTGTTAACGTTAGCTCGTCGTTCCTTCATTCTCGTAGAACGTAATCCAAGGGAACGCATACGACTGAGTTCGCATTTACATTTAAAGCGGTATCAATAAAGCCTGATACGCTGCGAGTGTTGTTTTAGTTTTACGCCATGGTCGTGTCTAAGAACGGAAATGAAGGCGCCTGCTTCGCAGCTATCTGCATTCGAAACGATCCCTTTTACCTGCTTTGCCATTTACTATGACTACCCTGCCACCTCACTCCCTCCATCCAGGTCTCATTCTACCCTACCCACTGTCTCTCACTCATTCGCTCACTCTTTAGTACTTCGCGTCACTTGCATCCCTCGTGGCGTTAAATTAAATGCAAAATGCTTCCTACTCGCAGCATACACCTTATTCTCACCTTTTCACCCCTTTCGTCTTTTCACTCGAACGATTCTCAGACGTCACTTCCTTCCTACGTAGCATTTGAACTACTCCTTTTGCATTTTTCAAGCCCTCATTAAATAATTCAGAAGTTATATCATGTACCTTCGATATTTAAATACTTTCATATTGTTAACGTGACGTATATAACGTACCAGTCGGCTGCTTCGTACGTGTAATTGAAAAGTACGAGAGAGGTTTGGGAAAGAGTACGTGAAGAATGTATGGGTCGAATCTGGGATATGCTCTGATCTGATTTTTTAATCTTTTTTTATTCGATCGTATCCCAGTTTCACCCCACACAATTTTTCCATACACTTTTCCAGACATTTCTCCCTGATCTCTCTCATACTTTTCATTTCCACGTGGCTTGATATAATTACGTTCTTTTCGCTAGTTCTCCAGTCGTACCAGCCATGTCGACTAGGGGATGAAAAGACAAATTCTATGGAAGTAATTGTAAGGACTTGAAAAGCCTGAGGGATGAAGGAACGGAAATCATGCTTCTGCTACGCGAACGAGGGAACATCCGTTACAACATAGATTTCATCGTAACAGTCTCCACGGAATTGACGTATCAGTCTGTTATTATTATCAACTACTTAGATTGCATTAATGCCAGCAGGAACATGGCGCCCCTCATATTTATTCTATGCTACGGGGTTGAAAAACAAAGGGTGCCTTGTGACGCCACTCCCAAATATCATGTTGACATTTCCTACAAGTTTTCCGTCAAACTTTGCTTCTCTTTTCCTTCCTGGTTAATGCACGTGTATTCAAACGTCCCTCGTGAGTTTTCTTAACATCAGCACTGACCAAGAACGGGAGAAAAATTGATATCGTAAATGGCTTCATCCGTTTTCGGTTTCTCTGTATGTTTTGTATCCTGGAACGTTAAAAATTTCCGGCCGTCTGGCGTTTTACCTTGTAAGCATTCACGTATCACGTCACCTTATTGCCCTGTTCCTCTTTTTTCCGATCTCCCCAAGCCCAACCCACTTCCACGTCTATTCCTTCCGACCACCTTCTTCGTATTACACACTTGATTCAGCAAAGTGACGTGACCTTAACTTACCTCAAAGTTACAGTACTGCCACGAGAAACATTGGTCTCCGATATTTCTATTTTCGCGAAGTTCAACCAAGTCTTCACTCTGACGGGAACTTTGCTTCGAGTTTAAACGATATCGGATTTTGTCTCGGTCGCTTTACTCTGCGCCATCCATCCCTGTTAAATCTGGTATATACAAAGTGGCTCGTGCCGCGAACTACTATGTTCTCCATTATCGTTCTCGTGCACCTTTTTCCGAGACCTTTTCCCTTATTATTCTATTAGAGTTCGGGCCAATACTTAAGCTTAGCCCTTTCCTCGTTCTTGTCTCGCTACGTCATCCATTTCCTTCTGTTTCTCTATAAGATGCAGACGAGACACCGTGCCTACGTTGTGAAATTCAATTTATTGTTTCGTATCTGGAAATGTCTTGGTTGGAGTTATGGGCTTGCGTTATCGTACTCGATTTTCTTAGATTCCGTATATAAACCTATAGTACCTTATGGACGTTTCCATGGTTACATGAATTTATAGGTACGTTGATGGAATGAATATTTCTTGAGGATTGTTCCTATTAAACATTAGATTGAAATCACATGTCGTTACGTAGCGACATTCGTACAGTGTACGTATTTCACGATACAGTTAAATACGTATAGCCTTGATTTCTTATAAATCCTAACTAAATAATTTATAAAAGTAACATTTTCTCGATTTATCGTTCATTTTCAACAGGCGTTTCATTCAATCGCCTGAGATATAAGAGTCGAATCTTCTTGGAAACGACTCTGCTCGATGCTCTTGAACACCAGACTAAACTTTTTTGGGTCACTCGAACGTCGCTCTGGTGGGAAATCGTCCTTCAATTCGTAACTCTTAACGAACCAGATTATCGCATTTCATGTAAAAGCGTTTACTATGAGTGTTAAGGAAGACCTTTTTAACGGAGAAAACTCACTTTTTCTTTACGTCGAGGCGCCTCCAGGTGTGCCGCGTTCGTTAAGACGTTCGCGTGCGAATCGTCTCGTTGATTCTGCTGACTAATTATAATTTCCTTGCCGTTGGTAATTAGCTTTCCCGACGCAGAAGCTCGTCAAGGAAATAGGCGATGCAACGTATAAAACTTTTTTCTTCTTTTAATATATTATATCCACTGAAATAATATAGGCACTCTGCATCAAGTTTAATTGGGTGTTTGTCCAGCGGCTGACTAACAAAATTGAAACGGGGTTGCGCGACAGCTCAATTAACGGCGTAATTAAGCATTAACCCAGCCTCAACAGCGGCCATTAGGGATGTAAAGGTGTAAAACATTTCGTTGGGTCGCTGATGTAATTCACGCATCGCACTGTCTGATGCACCTTTACGTGGCAGAATAGTTTAATGAATAGCTAAAACGTGTTGAACTACATTTTAACGAGGACCATGAAGCAGAATGGTCGAGACGTAGTAATCCGTTTCACCACAAAATTTTATATTATCCAATCAAAGGAACGTTTTTTTTTTGTATTTATCCAACTTTTGTTTTTCGGGAGCAGAGTATTTTCGAAGCACCGCAAAAACGCGACCCGGTATACTATCGTATATCCAATGCAGTTTTATGCACTACTCGTGTAAGTATTACGTGCCGCTGGCTCTTTACCCTTTGATCTCGTCGACTACGGGCGGTTTGAAGTTTTTCGTCATTGTAATAACGGAAAAATCCTCGTGTCTGCAGTCGCGATATTACGTCATTCCGTACCGTCTGTATCTAACAGAAATTTCGTTTCGAAAATTGACTACCTGTCGGGTACGTGCAGTCGAATTTGTTAGCCATGGAAAATCATGATTTAATAATTCGTAAGACGGTTTTGAAACGAAAATTGAATTGATATTATGAAAAGTTAATTTTATCCATCATCTTGCGTTTTAAGGTATTTATTTGGTAAAAATAGGACGTTACGGTACCGGAATTTTAGACAAATTTTGTTCGGTGAGCTACCCCACGCTGCTTCGATAAAATAATAATGGTCCTACTGCACTGCACTGTTCTTGGATGGGATATCAAGGATGCATCTGCCTTGCATAATATCCGTAACGATTCCGAAACTCCCGAACCTCCGTTTGAGCCATGCAAAGCGGCTGCAAGTATCGGACGATCCATGTGCAGCGAACCGACTGTCTGCTGAAAACGACTCAGCATTGGACAAGTTGGATCGCTTTACGCGTTACAACTACACGAAAGCGGAGTTTTGAGTGGCGGGAAAAAAGAATGTCAGAAAAAAATGCCCAGTCAAAAAGGTGAGGTTCGTGGATATAGTGTTGAAAAAATCGCTTTGTTTTCCAGCGTGCGCAGTGGGTTAGAATTTTATAAAAACGTGAGAGAGCAAAAAACACGTGGTTGGATGTGCAAATAATGCAATATTGTCCCGATGCATTGTTTCAGTCGTTGCGTGTATTTTTTTCGCTCCACTCGATACGCCCTGCAGTGCCCTTTGCCATCATTGCGCAGTAAATTTAGCTGCGGAATGAGATTTGTTGCGAGTGAGATTAGCGGCGGCAGCGGTTCGCATGCATAAACGTCGGATTCGCCGGCTCTCCCGGAAAATAGAGGAAAGGGAGAAAATGCATTTATAATCGGTGAACGCAGAGCGTAGTGGGCGACCGTTGCAACGTTCGGAAAATGTTGGTAAAAATAACGAGAAATGATTCTGCTAGCTCGAAAGTGTCCGGCGGTATTTATTCTAGGATGTGCAATATTACGTATACCTTGTACATACCTGGTGTTACTTATATACTTTTACGTTTCAATGAATTTCTACTTTGTTCGCGCGATTTGATGGGCTTTTAATTTTTTTTTTTATTTTACTTTCAAACTCAGATTATTTTAATCAAAGGTATTCCCAACTACTTTCAGACAAATATACTCGACTTACAAAATTCAATTACCGTTATTACATGAATGTTTAAACCCCTCCTCGCAATCCCGGCTTGTCCTGGTATTTTCGACGTATCCTCGAGACTGGCTCTACGGTTTACCAGGTTTCGGAGAGGGATGCCGGATAATAATAGACTATAGGGAGATTCTAGGTACTCTCCTGGATTTCACCCTCCTTTACGGAGTAGTTAGGGAGCAACTACCCTTGAAATAACGCCATGACGTTGCCCCCTCATCCTTCTATGGCTTAATGCACTTTGTTTAGCGCGGCTTGCATCTTGGCGTCCTCCTATACCTTCTCAACCTTTATGATGCGGAAATAATGGGATCGGCCTAATTGAAAGACGGGAGTGAAGTCGCGCATTCGGATATCTATAGCCAAGGTGCAGGATTATAATAATATAGTAATTAAGCATTATCTACTTTGTATAATTGGCTCTATATATGTAGGCTCCGTCGTTTCTAAATGGCAGCTTTGGTGTTTCTGACCGTCGTAAATCTACTTGACGATCTAAAATAATATCCTGCGGAAACTGTAATTTAACATTTTGACGTTGGTAACACTGGTCGCAAAAACATTGTGCTTAAAATTAACGAGGTCAGCTAACCTTGTTCTTCGTAGGTTTAGTGTACCGTTTTTGTTTTCTTGTTCTTGCTTTTTCGAATAATTATTTTTCCAATTAATTTAATAAGCAAATGCTAACTTGAACGTTGAAGCGGGAATGTCTCACGTGGCTGTGTGCTTAACTAATGTTAATGCACTGTTGAGAATTAGACTTTATACTTGGGACAATAGTGGCTCTTGGATTTCCTTACACGTACTGCGAAATCCTTGGTCTGCGAGCTTAATGGTAACGGACTTAATGGAAACGTGGCAACGCTTTTCTTGTGAAACATATACTCGCGTGCATAAGGGACCTGTCGCCTGTGAAGCTATGTAATTAACGAACTTATAATTGCAACACGGGGCACCCACAACTTTTCCAAACCGAATTACTCGAAGCGAGAGTCACGAGTTGCAGACAACTAGACTCAATTAGATACGTATTGAGAAGTCCGATGAATATAAACTGGCTGAATTTTTGCCAGTGGAAATCGACGGTGTTAAATTGGACGAAAATTAAACGGTCATAGAGACCGTAACAAACAGACTTGTGAATTTTTAGCAAATTGGTTCAATTTTTTCGGAATTTTGCTTACCGAAATTTCTGGCGTATTCCATATGGACCGTATGGAATTACGATTTTCAGATGCTGCACAGTATTTAGAAATGCTGAGAGTGTCAGATCGTACAATTATTTAAGGTATTACGAGTGTGAGAGGGATACGTTTCGGAAATTAAAAATGTTTCGCTACACTGTAATTTCATCGCGTAGCAATGTGTTAAAAAAATCTCAGGTTCGAATACGGATCTTTTAATAAATTTCATAAAAAAAAAAAAATATTAGTACACACGTGTATCGACAAAGCACCGTCCGTTGCAGATTTCTCATGTTAATCATCTTGAGATCTGATAGGAAAACTCAATAATTTTTAAATATGCAAATTCCAAATTCTGACTATTTTTTGCATCACAGACTTTAATAAAAACCTTCTAAAATCATTTCATGGCAGTACAGCTTTAGGTACTCGAGAGTATTTGGGATCCCGTTTAAGCACCCATAGGAAACGCATCTTCGGGTTCGGATTACCTTAAAGCTACTGTCAGAGAAGCGATAGAATTTCAGGTCGCTCAAGAAATCATTATAAGGATTTCAATCGAAACTGATTGACTCGATTGAACTCGTCGCTTTAAATAACCTCGAAATTAGATTGAATTCCATTTCTAGGCCGTATCATATTGGCGAATATCCAACATGGTGTCTACCCATTTACCTACAATCCTGCCCGAGCAAATCCAATCCATTTGGCTTGACCCAGAATTTCGGGCACAGCCCAACCGTGAGTTCGTATACAGTGCATATATACCCGTATTACGTTCTAGTACATGCGGCGAATACGTACACGATCCAAATTAGTCGATTACGCTCGAAGTCATTGGGATTAAAGTCAGCTGATGAATTTCAATCCTAGTTTTCCCTGGGAAGGTCGATGAGCTTGTTAGATCCCTTTTGTTAAATCACTTTCATTTAAAAGCGGCTTTTTTTTGTTGTCATCTCAGTGCAAAATTGTGGCGGTTGGAATTTTTTTGGTTTTGATCCGACCCCCGTCCAGGAATGCTGGCTCTGCTTACAGTAACCGGATGTTTAATATCATTGCAATATTAAACATCCGGTTACTGTAAGCAGAGCCATGCTTTTTTCATGCTATTCGAAAATCTGAAGACCAAAGACACTGAACATTAGAAAATCAGTAATATAACATGTAATAATAATGTGAAAGAATAGAAAACAAAGGGCATCAATATTACATGCAGACAATGGTAAGAGTAATAATTCTATTCAAAGAAATGGATCTGATTCAAGTAAAGAGCGAGAGAGAGGCAAGCTGCTACCAAATGTATAATCTTATTAGTATGACAACTTCAAAGAACAAAGCTCAGGCTTACCACGAAGGAGCTTTGTCTACTTCGTAGATTCCCTACAAACAATCATTGCCATGAAATTCCTGATTCCCATCCCTGATCCCGCGCCTGCGTTACCAATAAATAGAGAGACGTCCTTAAAAATTTCGCGAGTTCACACGTAGTCGACTCGCAGAGGTGGATGCGAAAGGATGATAAAGGCTCGACAGGGTAGGCTAGGGTAAGATTTTATTGAGGAATAGCGGGGGTTGAATTGTTTAATGAAAGTCGTTCATAGAAGCGACTTCGCGGCTTTCAAGGTCTGTGATATTTGAGTTTCAGCCTAATTCCACCCTTATCAAAGTTGTACGTATTCGCTACTTTCCTCATTGTATCATCCACGAACTTTCTCATTGACTTCCCTCTGCCTATTGTTAATTCACAATATTCTATTGTCAGGATCTACTATACTTTAAGTTCTGCTAAAAAGCATATTCTTATATATATGCATTACACGTATGCTATGTATACCATATACATTAGGTATACCTATTTCCATTAGGCTTCTATATCTCGATTTTTGCTATTCTTCTCTCTCTTTACTCTCTGACAAGAATCTTTGATGAATGGATGAGCGGATTCGACTCTTGGCTTATCTCTCGGTGAAGCGTCGTGTCTCGTATTATCTTACCAGCCAAGAGAATCCTCAAGATTCCTAGTACGATTATCGGAAAAACGATAACAGCGTGACGTTTGATGGCATTATGAGAGTGAAGGAGGTGGACAGCTGGTAACAGTAGTTGTAGTAGATATACTACATACTCTTTCGAGGGATGGAATACAATCTTGCTTCTAAGTGCCGCATTATATCCGCAACCCCCTCGTTTTCTCGAATACCTACTACCTTCTACCCTTACAAGCTCGACACACACGAAGGGACATGTTTTCGAAAGTTCGTAGAAGATGGAACAAAATTGCTGGTCTTACACGTATATGAATAATGTCGTGACGTGATTCTTCTTCCACGTTAGAAAACGAGGAGATAACGAAATTTATCCCACTGACTGACCTTTTAATATCAACCATGTGTTATTACATACTCGATGTGTCTTCGTCTCCACTTCTTTCTCCCACGTCTTATTGCTATATATAATACTTACGTACTCGTGTGCTTTTTCAATTTCTCTCTGACCTCATCTTCTACTTTGAATTCAATTAATTCAATTCTTTCATCTGCACCCATATTCAAGACGTTCTGAATTCTTCAATTTTAATCTTGAGACGCTGTTACCTCTGTGGGATGAGATGACGTCGTTCTTGGATAAATAAACAAATATTCCCAGGACCGCGTTAGCATAATAATTTAGTACGGGCAACTGTTCCCACCATCACTAAATTAATAGGTCTACAATAGAGTCGGCGGTGGGTTGACTGTTAGCACAGGCCCTGAAATAATAATTGTCGCTGGCTGTTTGCTAACGAGGTTACCGAGGCTGAGATTCCAAGAAGCTACGACTACGAAAGGACGAGGAAAGTTGTGCAAGGGCGAATTAAATTTGCGCAAACTCGCTCTCGCAGGAAAAGCTTCCGCCGCTAAAACTTTCATGCTTTCTCTTGAATTTTCCTCCAGCTTCCTGTGCGATATCCGTTCTGTCATTCGGTTAAAAGACTCTCCACTGTCATACGTAATTAATTTTGACATTGAAAATAAAAATAATTTTTTTCAGGAATTTCATTTCATCGTTAATATCTAATTCGCTCTATTTCGTTCCATTATCTTGATAAAATCCCAGTCCCGTTCTACTTGCTCGTTATACCGATTAATCGAGGCACCCTTTGATGTCACGCGGTCGATCAATTAGCAGGCTGGCTAGCGTGTTGGCTGATGAATCCCGATTGAGTTAGGGGTCGCTCGGTTACGGGAGTGAGAGAATTTCATACTTTCAAGGCACGAACGAGACGCACGAGTTCCGGTGTGAGATCCGCTTTAGCTTCAAGTCCCAGAGGACGAGGCTTTTATTACAGTCACTTCTTTGAGAGTCCAAGGAGACTTATAGTTAAGGACTTCATTTAAGCCAAGTCACATTGGTCACTATTTACAAGGTGTGGCTTTTCTTTTGCTCCTTCCTTTCTTCCATACGCCACAGGTAGGCAAACTATCCCATCTGAAACAGATACAGTCTATAATAATTGAAAAACAAGCTTTTTATTAAAGTAAATGTAACACTGGTCAATTTCACCAAGTCTCAACCACCGAAGCACGGAAGGTTATAGGTTGACCTGTTTCGGGTCAAGGCCTTTGCACTTTTCTCAGGATCAACCATCATTTAGGTAGTCAGGGAGACGATGAGCGAGGGTTAGTCTCCTAAGAAGATGATAATTGAAATTAGCATGGAACAGATTATTGATATGATTCTGAATACAGATAACATTTATTATCAATTTCCTGCAGGTCGTGGTTGGTTGATCACCGAATGCAATAGTGAAAGACGAGATATTTCGGTCGCTCAGGTCCTCGCCTTGAGAATTTAATTCGTATAGATAGTTGGCATACAAGATACACTATGTTCAATAATTGAATGAAGAGAAAAAGCATGTTCTTGGGTCTGCGTATGGTTGGAATAAAATTTGTGGAATCTGAACATCATGTATGAAATCTTTGTTTCCTGCTCCTGGGTGCGGCGGATCTGCCGTTGTATTTATTGACCCACAAGACAAACTCTGGAAGGAGACAACAGGCGAAAAGGCTCTTATGGAAAAGCCATAAAGATTGAGTCTACAAGCGCATGCGCGTATCAGAATGCTACTCCTGTGTGTTCTGCATGGTGACCCTTGAACTGCCGTTATATATAGCATTAAAGATTTTATGATTTTGACATCCATTATGTAAAATTCATCTCAGAACCTATAAAATTTACACTAACGGCTTCCAATAATATCCAAGCGACATAAACCAATTCCAAATTGATCTTCATTTTTAATAGAGACGTAGCAAGACAGTATGGATCAATCAATAATCAATACTCAACGCCTATAATTTTTTTAGAAGAACCAACAAATATGATCAACCTTACCTACAGCAAGTAGATTTATTAGGTTAAGATAATTTGAAATTCAAATACATTAAATACACAAAAAAGTGACAAAAATCTATTTTCCTGATTCTTCAATCTCCTTCAGTATCTATGGAGTAGCAGGTCTAAGGACTCTACAGATTCTGCCTATGTCTTATATTGTATACATATAAATAACTACTCTTGCAATAATACCTAATAATCTCCAGCAGCGCTCGATTGATTAATTTTAGTTTCGTGTTCCTTGTGGCGTTGGCAGCCCCTAGCGCAATTACATTAATTCACTGACGATTAAATTTATTAGACCTGGATAATTTCCATGTTCTAATATCTCTAACTTACTAATCGGTCAAGCTGTCTGTTTACACAGACTATATTATTCCCTCGTAATCATAGCTGCAAACACTGGCTTATTATTATAACGAAGTATACATAATCCACGTATATGAAATCTTGCAGATAAATTTCTAAAACTAACAATATATCTATAACCCGAGCATTACGCTCTCACCTATCAAACTAAGTACCTACGAATCATACAATTTGAACAGACTAATTTTTTAACAGTCTTCGGACATTACTAGTCGTTTTATTACCGAAAATTTTGTCAGATCTCCAGGTAACGAATAGGGTCCCATAAATCCGACTACTAGAAGCATACTAATGATTATTAGAGTACTTTATCTGACATTGTTAACGATCTAAGAAAGAAGAAAAAGGAAGTTTTATTTCTAGAAATAAATTCATCCTTTAAATAATAGGGTGATTAACCACTGAGTCTGATTACCTGGTTCACCCCTAAACATTGTTTCACGAATAAAGCTGTGGGTCAAAAATGACTCGTGGGACTTAGGAGGGCTGTGTAAATTTATATATCGTCAATCAAGCATTCCTTACCTCGTACCCTTATCCTTATACTTCTCGACTAGAAGAAAATCTGTATTTACGACGTATACGTTTACACAGGCGAAAATATAGATCGTTACCAGTATAATACACGGTTTGGTGTAAAACAAAAAAAAAAAACAGTAAAAAATTATGAACTAGTCCGAACCAGCCGTCAGGAAGTTCGGTTTTTGCCCTAACGTGAACTCGAACAAGCATGCTAACAGCACAGCCATCTCGTATCCTTGATCATCAAGGATTTTTTGTCCTGCGTCACTTTTATCCACCCTCTGACCATTCATCCATTTTGTATTTCTACATATAACCACCCTAGTCCTATGTTTATACTGATGGACCACATGCATTCTAGTTCCTTTACGAGTCGCAATAAAATAGCAAGGTATCAAGTTTACACCTCGTGGATGGAAAAGTGCCTGTAGTCACGCCACGTGCCAGTTGTCCGGGTGTAAAGAGTTCCTGCCGGGCCAGATATTTTTCTAGGGGCAGTACACAGCAACACGGATACAACGGGTTATCATTATCTGCTTGTTTTTACACTACGGTGAAATAACACCAGTTGGCAGCCCTTTATATGTCCCGTATGAATATGGTTCAGTAAAAACAAAAAAGAGAGAAAAAACGTATCAGAGTGGTGATCCAATAAATTTTCGAATGAAACAGTATTTTCATAATCCCTGATTCGTGTATTAGTCTGATATTGCTAATGGCAACATTTCATTCGGTTAGATAGATACGGCAGTACGATATGTTTTTTGCTGCTTTTTATATAGCGAATGTCATTTGTTTTCAATTCAAATTGCATGCTGGTTATTGCATGTAATTATTGTGGCGTAGAAAGATATAGGTTTATATTTTATTTTCTATAGGTTTATTCACTCTACCAGTTTTATACGTATGTACACGTGTAGAATTACGTGTACAGTTTACAGAACAAGTATAGTCTCAAGGCTTTTTGTAACTAGTAACTGTTTATCGCCTTGTCCTGATGCGAAATTACATCGGTAAATACATACGGGTGTTATATGCGCGCTATGAAAACGGTGACTATGCTGTAGATTGCAGGCAAAGTACATTTCGACGTGGTTGCCGTGAGGCTACGTCGCTCACGATTCCATGAACCATGCAATCAGCAAACTCAGTTAGAGTGCAGCTCGTAATCACAATTAAGCCATCACATTGTTAGACAGCTAGAGTTACGGTAAACTGAGGCGGAACGGTAAATATGGGTATCGGGACGTTTCCAAGCTTCTTCCTTCCTTACCGACCGACCGTCTATGTGTTCATTCTTTCAAGCCTCGTATGCATGAATTATTCTACTTGATTTATGTTGAGTGTAAATATGTTTTTTGTTTTGCGAGGACTGATTTGTCTCAAGAATATTTTTGAGACAGGCTGATAATGACTAAAATTTAGAAAGGTCTAACGATTTACTGTCTCGGGTTGGTAACACAATTCATTTTAACGTACTAATGCACTAGTAATTGCATCCAATTCCAAAGGCACTTTAGTTCAAGAGCTTCGTTGGAAAAGCTCTTCCGTAGTCTAAAAAGTTCACAGGCAGGCGGCTAGAAAATAGAAAGGTTAATGTATATGGGTAATTTTCAGAAAACTGTAATTATTGTCATTTAAACTTTTGAAATTTTCAAAATATTTTTTTTATGATTTAATGACATTTTTACAAATTGTGCAGGTCTATTCAGTACAACATTACTTGATTAGAAATAACGGAGCATTGAGTTCATTTTAAGTCACGGCACTGACCGCTCAATCACGATGACAATTTGTTGCATTTTGAAGGGAATAATAATCATTTTATGAGTTCGAAGATTCTTAGTTATAAAAGAAAATTATTCTTATTTGTGAAAATGCCTTTAAATCGTTAATTAAATAATTTTTTTAAATTACATAAGTTTAGCTGGCAAATATCACTGCTGTAAATCACCCATGTACTATGCTTTGAATCGAATGGTCTTATGGGGATCCTGATCCATTTCGATGGAAGCTGGAGAGTGGATAATGGGTACACGATGCAACTTGCAGTATGCCCATTAACGTATCCATGCGGGACTTTTGAGCCTGGAGGTTCGTCGTCTTCCGGCAATACGGAAAGTTCCGGCACCCGAAGTTGCCGCATAAGACACAGAGCGACGTACTGCAACTTCTCTAATGTGCACTTCCGCTTATTTATGTTACTGGTATAAATCATTTGAATAAAACAGAGAGAGGAACATGATTTTTCGCCGGAGGTTCTTTGAATTTCCATAGAAAGCCGGAGATTCCCTAACGAGAATTTACATTGTAGAAAATGTCTAGTTGCATTTCCGTTTAGAACTTGACTTCAAGTAGAATCACAGAGTGAGGTCTTTTCCGGTAAAACTTTCCATATTTCAAATAACGCTACTCTTACTTTTATATAATTAATGAAATAAAAAAGTATTATTTAACTTTTAGACCGTTACATTTTTTTTTTCAAATTTCCCAATTTTCGATATATTCGAGTGATATAGACATTAATTATAAGTAACGAAAGTCTAATAACCCATTCTGTACCTGTATAAAGATTTTCGACGTTCTAGGAGTTAACGGAAAATAATAATGTTCATTAAAATTTAACTCTGGCAGAAATTCAAGCACTTCGCAATAGTAGCTCTCATTCGAACTCTCTTCGATGCTCACAAGCGTTTATACGTATTTCAAAGCAGCTGCGATCCATTCCTACGATATATACGTTACGATCGAATCATTGGCCCGGAAACACCATAAAGATTGGATAGCCTTTATGGTAACTTCCAACAGAGTCGTATCGACGATTTCCAATATAGCACAATAATTCCTTGTACTTTTGTACTTCAATTTTCCGAGACTTACGAATCGTACTTTATTTCTCTGTTCCCACATACGTGCGTGCGTCTCCGTCTTGTTACGTGGTTCGTCGATTTAAACGAAGCAACAAGGTGGAGAGTTGTGCTAACGCATAAAGTATAAAGACAGAAATAGAAAGACGAATTGGCCTCGTCGCTTTCGACAAATAATAAATTCAAACATAATCCAAGAGGCTTCCACGGCGCGTTTAATGATTCAGGGAACGAGAATGCAAAATGGAAACGGCTTGTTTGTGCACTTATACTTCCTCCAGGAATCTCTCCGCTACGTAGACTCTCGTACTACGTTCCATTCCGTTTCGTTCCGTTCGAGTCTTGGTAACTCGACGTACGTCATGTTATGTTATGCTGCGCCACTGTATACGTGATGCTGTTGTGCTACAATGTTTGTGTACCCAACCGAGATTACTCTCGATGTAAACAAGCACACGAAGCAATCCTGCAAAGCGTGTAGTTCCCATATAAGGATTTCGCAGCGAGTTTCCTTTATTTTTCTCTCATTTAGTGCAGCTTTTTCATTCCCCTTTCTCTGCTCAAAGTCAAATGGATTTCAAGTTATAGATTATATAAAAATTTCCCGAAAATCTTTATGCGCATAAAATAAGGCTATACTTTGTATCTGCAGAACTCAAAGCAGTGCAATATAATTTACCTAGAAATTTCGATGACAAAAAACTAATACAGTACACAGTACACAATACATGCAATTTCGTAATCCTGAAGATTCCTACCAATTTCTTGATCTCACCAATGGAAAAGCCTTGGGAATATTCGCGCGTACTCGGCCCGCTCTCCGGGGACCAATGTTAGTCTCGTCCATCGAAAAAACTCGAGGGAAATAGTCATCGGGGTGTCTACGTATCCCCGAGGAACAATGCAAGTCGTGGAAGTCACAGGGAATCCATGAATATTCGCCCTCGTAAACGTATAAATGAAACTCCTGTAAAGCTCTCAATTTTTAACGTGCAGACTCGCGACGCAATACCGCTCGAAGTCCTCCAATTCTCTGTGTAACATCGTAAAGATTTTTCCACTGTTAAGTAAATAGCCCCCAATTGAAATCATATAGTACCTAACGTATACCCTATTCAGCAGGTTTCGTTTCAGAGTGATGCATAAATAAATCTCGTCCTTATCAACCCCAGACTCAACGTACATAACGTATACATATGTATAGAGAAAGCAGAGTAATCGAGTCGAAATTCAAGCAGTACTTCTATTTACATCATATTCCAGCAATAAGTTAACACGACGTGTTACAAATTTCCCATGAGAAACTAAACACATATACTCGCCTCATAGTGCATACGGTGTATAGTAGTTCTGAAAATAATAATAATAAACCACGTGTAAATTGAATCTCAACTATGAGTGCAGAGACTTATATGTATTCGCAGAGCTGGAGATACCCTAATACGGAAACTCGCCAGCTATCGGTACGAAGTAACTATCTGGCCGCTTATCCACGAGTCTGCTGCGCCTGGAATATTGGGGATATCGGATATTAATTACCAAAGTAATAGCCGCGTAATTGGAGGGCCCCCGGGATGTTGGACATCCACTGGGACTATCTAGCCAAATATTCATTGCATAAACTCTACAGAGGATCCTGATCATCGGTGCGTTTCGTTTTACGAGGCGCATACGCGCCGCGTTAATCGCACGTATTGAGATTAAAATTTGCTGGGATATTTTACGCATGAGGTCTTTATGCTTTATACATATATGTGTTTAGTATTGTACGCATGGAACGATGTTAGGGATGGGTAGTCGATATCGCGACGCCTGGCGCCGATTTATAACGCTCAAAGTATTTTGCGATATCCAGTACCCACAGGGAAGCCGAACCTTGCTATTGGAGAGCGTCATCATTCGAGGACGCTCCAATGGCTTTCCAATAAGTACTAAGCGTTTTGTGACGGTGACACAGACCCGGTGCTATCTCATGTACATACGGGTATCATCCTCTATTCTGCCAACCTTTGACACGCTTTGATAATGTAGACCCTCAATCTCATTGATCCTGGGTCCATGCAGAAATATCGTTGTTTCCAAATGTCCAAATACTTACGTCAACTTACTTCTCTACTATCAGTCTATTGGTAAACATGGTATAAATACTTTGTTTATTATCAGACTGGATCAAGAATTGATGCTGCGTCGAAGATGCTTTCCTTGAAAATTTAATTAAAACAAATTCACCTTTGCTCAGGGGGACCTAAACTTTCTCCTTTCTTCATTTATTCTCGTTTTCCCACGAGCTTTCGCCCTTATCTCCTGCACCTTCACCTTCCGCAAGAACCCTTTAATCCGATGGCGTTGAGTGCCTCCTCCAGGGCATTCTTGGTCTGACAAAACATGTTTATCTTACGATAGAGAACGACCGTCTGAAATCGTGTAAGGGAGGAAAGGGGAAGGACGTGCTACGCTATGGCAGAGAAATAAACAAAGACCGGAAATGTAATAAAGCCGATATCAGAACTGGTGCAGATTGGAAAATAACTGAACTGCGCAGGGACGTGATGAAGAATGGGACGATTCCATTCTGCAAGGGGTTGTCCAATGGGGATGAGACCTAGGGAGTTTAACGGAGGGCGCTACAAAGAGAAATGGATTTTGATATGTGTCAGTTTGATAGAGAACCCACAATTACAATGCTATGTGGTGTTACCTTTTGTGCAGTGAGTTTACGTGGTGTTACTTTTATCAGTAGAGCTTTAGAGGATAAGTGTAAATATCTGATTTGTCAAATGTTCTTTTATCTTGTCTACGTTGTTCGAACCAATGTATTTTCACCTGATGTGACAATAAGTCGTGCTTTTGCCTTTGGAATATAAAGTTTGTACGAGCTGCCAAGTAATCCTTCAAAATTAATCACGCAGTCGTTAAACAACCGAGCTACAGTTTTCGAACCAATAACCTATTTAATATGACCATATGATGAAAAAAAAGTATCAATAATGTTCTATGGCTAAATTACCCTAGGAGGGACTAGGTCGTTGGGGATTAAGAATATTTTTCCAGTAAAACCTTCAATCACGAATTCAATTATCGTCCATAGGAAAAAAGGAAGATACGGGAAAATTCTCAATTAATTTCCACTCGTTTCATTCTTGGCCTGGTAACCGTTGTCTATTCATCTTTTTCTACCTAGCTCAGGGCTTCCTAACCGGTTTACCCATATAAAGACGATTAAGCGGAGAAATAAGCTTACCGCTAATTTTACGTGGTAACAACGAACCTCGATGTTTTGCGAAATTTGCGAAATTCACTCAAAGCGAATTCTCTCGTGATATATTCTTTCACGACAAAATTGACTAATTAGTAGCTTTTCGTTCGTTTTTCAAGACGAGATCGTGTAGGTTTAATTTGTTTCAGTCATTTGCTACCTCAGCTCCAATGTTTATAGCGATTTTCATTTACTGCTGTGAAAAAAGTTTCTCAAACGCTTTGATTTTTACGGGATTTTTCATAATTTCCCTCTTCGTCCCAACCACATTCGTTATCTCTCATAAAGCTTGATGAATATTACGCTTCGGTATCATTCGTGGAATTTACAAAAGTTTTACATAAAACTGGAGGAAACGAAAACCTTTAAATGATATATCGGGTTGTGTTTGGATCTGCTTAGAAAAGTGTATAACACTATTCGCACGGGGATACTCGTTTTCACTCGGCACTCGGATAGATCAAAGGAAACGCGCGACATCAGCGCAGCTGCATTTAAAGTAGAATTCTGCGTAAGTTCATTACGTAGGTTGCGGAGGATGGCGAATACATATAGAAGCAGATGGATCGTTCGGAGCCGTGGTTCAGTAATAGCGCGATAAAACGAAGGGATTTAAATGAAATCCCTGTCCGGAGGAGCAACAGAGAACACTTTTTACCCTCTTCTTTCTGGGCCTGTAAAAAAAAGTATATTGCCAGCTCTCAAAGACTCATCCCTTAACGTAGGATTAGTTTTACAGGGTTCCGATAATGATTGCTTCCTTAGGCGCAGAGGATCCTATATTTCGCGTGTGTGTGTGTATATATATATATATATGTATTTTTTTCATTTTATTTTCCCATTCATCCCAGCTTTTTGAGGTTACTACTTTTTCAGGTATAGCGCATGGTATTTCAACTTTGAATACTGGGCTTCAGCTTTAATAGGGTGGGCAGAGTTGAATGCTATTTTACTACCCTCATCCTCGCGTTAGAAAATTCTTCTGAAAATCCCCAGCAGGACTTTTTCCATCAGCCACCATGCTGACGACGCGTCCTGCTATTATTTGAGAAAGCAGTGACTATCGTTATCACAGCACACATTCTGTAACGTACTGTATTTGTTCAGGATCGTCTCACCTTTTTGCCGTGATAACGAGACTTTCCGGGAGGGACGGACCTGCCAGTGAACGACCCCTACCCAGTTAGGACAAGATCGTAGGTCGACTGCGCTTAAGCTAAGCAATTTCCGTGGAGTGAGAAAGGGATGCGCGTAAATTCCGACACGGGCCTGGAGGGGCGAATTGCTCGATTCTGGTAAGGGTGTTGGAGAATAACCGTTAGGGAAGGTTAAGTGAGGAAGTCAAGGCCAAGACGAGAGATCCCCTTTAAGCTCTAGTACGGGGGGTGGGATCGATGCACAGTTCTCTTGGTAACAAGATGGGTGAGACAGTGTGCTACTACACCTTTTCAAGTTATCATCTGAAGTGTAAGTCACGAATTCATGCGAATCTTATCGCACGTTTTGAGTAAGTGGAATTCGCGTGAAATGTCGTGAGAGAAACAGAAAGAGTATTTAGAGAGGGTAAGTCGAGGATGAAAGGATGGGAATCGGAAAAGGAAAATCTGAAGCGAAATCATGACTTTTAGTACATGGTGAGTTTTTATGTAAACGCTTACACCTTCTCGGAACAGATAACAACTTTGACTTTGTGTATGTCTCGTGTATATCTTGTAGATGGTAATTACTTTCGCCGTTTGAAAAGTCACATGAGACTGAAAGAAGGAGAAAAATAAAAAACGGGCTATATTGAAGTTGCACGAGGCTGAAACTCACAAACAAAAAGGAAACAGGACGCGGACCGAAAGCATGTGAGGAATCAAAGCTCTGTACAATTCTACCTCTTCAATCCTTCTGACAACCCGCAGTGTTTCCTGACTTTTAGCTCGAAGCGTCCAGCATTTTGTATGCGCGGAATCGTATTTTGTATTGCGGAAAGAATTTGTGGATCTAAATAAGAATATTTTTTGAAGCATCCTACATCCTCCATCAATGCTACTGCACGATGATGCGATTATTTATAGGAATTTTTAAATAAAATTGATGGCATTGATATTTACTGGAATTTTACGATTTACTCGTAATTTGTACATTTTAGGAAAATTCATGTTTTCCAGTTTTCCTCTGTTTATTTATTAAGCCAGATAGCGAGAGGCATTTTGAATTCACGGTAAAAATTACTGCGATAAACAGGAACCGTGGGACATCTTGGCATTCCATCATCTTTTACCGATAAGGCAAAACACTTTTAATGGCAGAAGAAGCAAATTTTACTGTGTACACAGTAAAATAAATTCTAAAACTGGAAAGTTTCACCCTGTTCCACGCTAAAATGTTTTATGGTTGTATTTTTATAGCGCCATCTGCTCAGGTAGAAATTGTAACCGGGAGCGAGCCGGGTTCCCGATCACTGGTCACGGTTTGAAATCGAGCTGAAAATTTTGAAATCTCATCGGAAACCCGGACTGGGATGTCACGCTGTATATAGCCAGCATCCGGTTGTGAATTCTACCCAGACTTACCTGGTAAATTCACCCAGATCCTGATCAAGCTAGTGTGAAAGAATAGTCAGGGCAGATCAATTGAACTCGAAAATGTATTCCACAGTAAAATTCATATAGCAATTGTGATATTTTAGCTTTTTCAAACGAGCTCATACATTAAACAAGCCATAAATTTAACCTTTACTCGGTATGTTTTCTAGTAACAAAAATTTTATCACTGCAGTTTATTCAAAACGTGACTGCTGTTTTAAATTTTACTGTGTTTAAATTTTACCGTGTATGAAAAATTCTCTCTTCGTACCCTTATTTCTTTTTTCTACCAATGGATTCAGATATAGGTCGACATAAGTATCTGCTCTTTTTCGTCGTCTCGTTCGTGACCAGGAAAAGTTTGGCGTCCGTCCAACTCGCGTCGAAGTTCCTGTCAACAATGCCGAGAAAGCATTTTCCCAATGTTTCACTATGTGTATACGACGTCGTGGATAAACGGGCTGCCGAACAAGAGGAAACTCCCGCCGGCTACTTAGGGGACGTCCAGGACGTCGAGGGAGCCGAGTGCCTTAGCAAAGAGGATGCCTCGTTGAGGATCTTGCTGGAAGGACAGTCAACGCACAATAGACGCGAACTACTTTGGTCTTTGGTTCTGTACTACGCTTTCCTTTCAAAGAGAAAGAGAGAATGTGTACCGTGTCAGAGAAAGAAAAAGAAAGGAATAAAGCGAGTGACTGAGTGAAAGACAAGGACAGACAGAAATGGATCTTCTACACCATATAAAAATATTTTTGTAAGTCGGATAAACTATTTTTGAAAAATAAGAGAACCGATGATTATCATAGGAAATTACATGGGATGATCTCAGGTCATCTCCTGAAGCGGTATTATCTAATGTACCACAGCATCTGGGTAATCCCGTTCATACTGGCTGTACGGATACGGCCTGTTCCTTAGAGCACACGAGTGAAACTAATAGGTCGACTTAGGTATTTGCCATCGAGTGACGTGTCATAAATTCAAAGTCAGGCATGATTTAATACAGCTGAATTTCATATTCAGAAGCAAGTAATACATATTGCTTCTATGTGTTAATCACTCATTTAGTCCTTAACCGACCGACTTCACGTGTCACGAAGTACGTATAGGACCTCGCACCATGGCCAAGACTTGAGTTCGCTTTCATCCTGGCACGGATCCTAGTGGCATGTCTAGCCAAGTTGCAATTATCCTGGTTGATATATATGAGGAGCAGGATGGACGTGTTGGGAAATAAAATTATCCTGCGCCTCACTGCGACAGATCGATGTGGTTTAAAATCTGGTCTTGTTTCCTTCTCTTTTGAGGATCAAGCAGGGATTGTAGTAGAGGTTAAGTAGAGATTCCTCTAGGACTCCATGTGGGTCAGACAGCTCAGATTTGAAAAGGGTGACTGTAGCAACGCAACCAGCTGCCTACCGACTGCCGTCGACTGTCGACGTGGTTCTTGTCCTAGAAAATGGTTGGTGAGTGTTGTCGCAGTGCAGTAACCAGGGTCATGTCTCTCTGTCCAAACAGCCGGCTGCCGAAACTATTTGCCACATTATCTTCAGAGTTATGGGAATGTCGGTAGAGAGAGGGTTGGGTTGGTCGTTAAATTTATTTGGACGTAAATAAATTATTGGGTTATGCATTATATACGAATTTTATCAGAGCTTTATTATGGAGCGATTAATGGTTTGGTAAAGTGTTTAAAAAATTCATCTTTTTTTAACCTACTTCCTTATCAACGATTTTATTCACTGAAAATCCTCGGCGTACTTCGTAGTTTTAAAGTGCGACTACAGCTGTAACGTTAACTTTAGTGGGATAGACTATGGTATCGTAGCAATTCCGTGTGTTCCCCTTGAACGGGTGAACGTGGGAAAAGGTACTTGAATGATTCGAGTCGTTGAGAATAACTGGTTTACCGCATTATCAATCTGGCCTCAAGTCACTAATTTCTCTCTGTCAATTAGGGCAATTCGGTTTCTAGTACGATTAAATAGTAAGGTTAAATAAAATGTACTTTTTATTTCTATGGTTTCGTTATTCAATTTTATTTAATAATGTATAACATAGCGAACGTCTCTAGCTAGTATCCCCTTTGAAAATCGTCCACTGATAATGCCTCGAGATGGTGATATGATTTTTATTTTCATAAATTGTAATAGAAACATTTAATAAGCGCGTCACGAAATTTTTACAAATTTGTCACCGACCTCATCCTGCTAACGAGGTCCCACGGGACGCTCTTCCTAGTAAATATAATATAATTGAGCTTTGGAGGTTTTGTCTGACTCAGCAATAGCAGCACGAAGGATTAGTAGTCCACTCGGAAGATGAATTATCAAAGAGAAAATTAGCAAATGTCATAGCAAATTAGTGACGTTTCTAGCCTGCGAAAGACGCGGCCTGCAAAATGTAGCCAGTCAATTATAAATTCTATTAAAAATTACATGCAGACCTACGCTTCTGTATACTTTTTCAATATATCCCTGACCACTGCCTCTGCTACGTTACTATCAGAGTTCATAACCTGTGCAAGTGGGTGGAAAATTGTCAACTTTTTAGATTCTTTTCAACATCGCTTCTTTTGCCTTACAGCGTATAATACCAATGTTTGGTATAAAGTCTCGTCCAACGAGACGATGAAAATTTCATTAGAAATTCGCCTAAGTGCAGAAGACTTCCGATCCCACGGCAAAAAGGGAGAATTCCGTGCACGCCGGTCCTTTAAAGGTGCTTTCACAACGTGCGTTCTTAAAGTGAGAAATACCTCGTGAACATCTCCACGAAACCTGTCGTCATGTATAATAGAGACACTCTGGACTCATAGCGCGAATGAAAAAAGCATAGAATGTCTCATGGAAGATGTTGTGGAATCGAGTGACGGGAAATAAAAAGGAATAAGAGGACGGATGAGAAAACAATGAACAAAAAAAAAAAGAAACCTGAAAACCCCAATGTCGTGTCGGCGGTAGAAAATCGTTCAATACTCCTGCGGCACGAAGTGCTATCGTGTCTGGATTGCGTCACGATTGGCACTGCAGCTCATCCCGAAGTATAAAACTGCCGTCACTCAGGAGTGAAGCCTTTCGTATTCATCCGACGTATAAATTCGCCAACAGTGCCTGGGAATAAAACATAACGCAACCCGAGTGGCTGTGAGGAAGAGCCGAAAGTATTTATCTCGGAATCCAAAGTAGAACCGGAAACGAAAAATTCTTAAACGTATACAGCTTTGGTTTTTTAAATTCAAATCCATACTTAAAGCAAATAACGTCACTGTTTATAATCAAAATCAAATTAGCCAATAGTTACAAAATCGATTGAAACAGTCAAGTCCTTTGATTAAACCCATGACGAGTAAACCCATATCTCAATATCTACGTATTATACAAAAATTACCTCTGGCAACTAGCTTGTCTCCACCATGTCCAAGGATCCAACTACCTTAAAAATGGTTCAAGGATCTTTATAACAATGACAATATGAATCATGAGTTATCGAAGAGGCCAGTTTCATTATCGACAGATCCAAGTAACGATCCCCGTACACAGGGAGGTTTCGTGGCAGATCGGACGAGTATGGGGCGCTAACGATAGCCAGCCGGTACGTGATTGGAATTGAGAAAGTTTCCTTTCCCACCCATTGGCAGATATCAAACCCATAATTCGATCAATAATGAACTTTCCTCGTGCGCTAGCCGCAAGTATTCTTCGCGTGGTACCTGCCGTATCCTTCGAGCAGGATAATCACTCCTAGTACGGTTCAATAGCTCCGCTTTAAAAAGCAAGTCGTTTAAGTAAGTTCGAGTAAGTTGCTTAAGTACTTACCGTGCTATGGCGCACGAGTAAGAGAGATGCTAAAAGGATGAGCTCGAGCCTGAGAAACAGATGGGTAGTGGATACGTAGATGCTTAAGCGACCTCAGGATACGAAAACGGATGTGACGGTAGCTACGATCAGATTGATATCTACGTGCAATTATAGAACCCATAACGAGATACCAGAATCAGGCTCTGGTGGCTAAAATATTTTTATCTGAACGGCCTGGCATTTTCCCTAGCATTGGCAGTGATACAAAACGTAGAATGATGGAAAATAGAAATAATGCCAAACGAAAAGAAAAGAAAGGTGAATACTGATTGTGCGAAGCAGATGGAATGCTGGGAGAATATACTGCTATCGTTTTCCGATATTTCCGGTAATGGCTGGCAGTAACGAAGCATAAAATAATACAAAGTAACCACGGATAATGGAATCCAGATCGCGGCATTATTACGCGTTCGGCAAAAGGAACTGACAGAAACGTCTACTATCATTTCACGCGATTACTATTGTCTCCTGTGGAGTGTGTTATCTCCTTTGTAAATAGGGACGTCATTGCCACCAAGAGGATTGTCAACGTTATCAATAAATTACGAATCTGACTAGACGGCAATTGTTCTATTACCCTCGTACATTTTTGTAGCCTCGATATTTAAAAAATATGTATTCGCGAATGGTGAAAAATGTTCATTGCCAAAACGTATACTGTGTAATTTATTCTGTGGACTATTGTACAGGTAGAATTGAATTTCATTTGAGAATTAATAATTTATCAATTCAAATATACTTGTCAAGAAGATACTATATTTAGACGAAAGTATTTTCTTCACCTCGACGTTTACCCCTTATTTGAAGCAAGCACAGATATGGCGGTTGGATTTCATTCACGAGGGTTGGTGCATGCATTTAATTCACTTGTCTGATAGTGTTATCTCCAGGATATGACGGAGCGGTCTTGCATCTCTCCAACTATTTATCCCTCTATTTCCTTCAACACCACGTCACGCATGTATTTACCCCCTACGCTATATAAAAACCACGTAGGCCAACCCCCGTTATATATATGTATGTATGTATGTATGTATGACGGTACCTGTGAACATTTTCCCACGCGAAACTCGTTACAACACTATAACCGAGATTTTTCGACATTTATCCATTTTAGCCTTGCCATTTTTTTCTAATCTCTTTTGCAATTCAACAAAAATATAGAGAAAAATGGGATTTTAACGTCGGGCACGAAATGGGATTTAAAATTGTTCAAATATATGTGGCAGTGAGAAGACAAGTAACGTAAAGAATATGGGATCTAATTCTCATGCGGACTAGTATCAACGCTCAAACATAATGAATAAAATTATACGTGTATATTTCCAGGTCGTTATGTAAAAATATGATTTTTTATGATATATGTAGAGCGAAACTTAATTTTTTCCAATACGGGTGTTTATACTTTGACGAAATATATATATATATATACTATGTAACATTATGTTATTCCAGTTGGAATTGAGTTAAATTTCAATTCTACTGACTAGACTGGTTTCTGATAAAATTCTGTGAATTAGAGGATTTTCTAATACTGAGGCTAGACACTTTTTCCATGTGATTGCCTTTTCCCGGCTTCGGAGTTTCGAATCCGGTGGACTAGTTTACGTAGTGTGCACACGTGTTTCCGTACAAGGGAAGAAAAACTCAACTCTTATGCTATGTCGCTGAAGACACCTTAATAGAAAGCCGAACTCAAAAGGCGATAAAACCCGAAGGAGTATCCCATCCCGACCTTATAAGACAGAACTTCCTTCCTTCTGAATCATTGATAAGGGTTGTTCAAAGTACGGGGGGGTATATGGTAATAGCTGCATCCCTTAATGTTTACCCATCAAATTTTTCATCCCCCAAGCCGATCCTAGCGATCCCCCTTTACGTATAAAAAAATGTACAAAAAAAGACATACGCAACTTTAGGCGATCCCAAAGGTTACCAAACTTTTTGGGCTATATTCAATGACGGTACCTAAGCCATCTTCTCGTGGGAGTTTATTCGCGAAGGTGAAAATTTTCCATGAAAGACATAAATTACTGGTGGAATATTTTCGTTAGTATTTTTACGTTACTTGGAAATACGATATTGTTCAAAGAGAAGGCAGTTTCGTTGACGATAAAATTGCATCGTCATACGTACCTATTTTACATATCCGACATTTCCCCTTTAAACTTCGTAACTTCGAAGTTTCCTTTAAGTATAGTTATTGTGAAATTTTACCTATTCAGACACAAAAACGAATAATTCTTATTTGAATAATTTTATTCTATTATTCTTCTGATAAAATGCTCTTGATTTTACAGTATTAAACGCTGTAATATTACAGTACACCGAATATTTATGTATTCGAAAAAAAAACAATATCAATCACAAGATTTTATGGTTCTCGATAGATCTTTGAGTTTGTATCTTGTACAGTATAAATTCGTTTTTTCCAAATAAGTCTAAGTGCCTCTGCGCGTTCACGCTAGCCATTTCGTGAATTTTCAAATAAGCAATATCTTCGAAATGCCGCGTTTAAACTGCAAATTGTTTTCGTAAAGGCAAACAAGGTTGTTTAAAGCGAGACTCGAAAGAGCTTCGAATTCAATCGTTTCTATTAAAAAATACTTCACGCGTTGGCAATCCGTCTGGATGGTATAGGAAGACTTTAATTAAAATACATCCCAGGTAAATACCAACTTCCCCAGTCGTATTTTGGGAGGGCAATACAAATCCACAAAGTCCCAGAATCGATTTTCATTCGTATTTTCCGTAAACTCTTGCCAAGCGCTAGTCGTATTGTGTTTACTATGTATACTTGACCTAATTCTTTTTACGTAGATCATTTATCAAGCAAATAAAATTATCGAATAATTCTTCACCTTCTAAATCCATACTAATGGATTACCAATGCAGTTCAAAGATGCATAAGAAAGTGGTGTCATTCTTATGAAAAAAAATATGAAACAAGATTCCATTTCTATTACGTCACCATCTGTCGTGTTAACTACCAGTTCTGCGAGTCTCTCTGCAGAATTTACATTCCGGAATAAGTATATATCATTGTCAAAATCATATTAGAGAAGTTGGAACTTTATAACTAGAACAGATACTTTCTTGACTTAAGGAAAATCAGATTCCAGTTGAATTCGCGAAAGTGTTAATTGGCTTCAGGAATTTATACCTCTGGTATAGGTACGAGAGAAACGTCTAAGCAGAAAGTTTTAATCCGATTGGATCATTTTACGATCGTTTTGAGAAACGAAGGACTTTATATTCTTGGTCGTCAAATTTTTATATTTTTTTAGAAAAATAGCTTCCACGTAAGCTACGATAGGGAATATAATATCATGATGGAACAGGCTCGTTTTTTTAATACAGTGTATGTATATTTGTGTAGTGTATACGTATATCCATGAAAGGTACGCTTAGCCTATGCCATATGCTTGGGAAGAAAATGTGAGGTAATAGCAAAATGTAATATACTTAAAGGAACTCCATTTGCCTTCAATCCAACGTGGCAAAGGTGTTCACCTAGGCTTAAACACTTCGTTGAGGATATTGGCTGAACTTTCTCTTCCCTTGTTAAAAGTCTCGTGCGCTTTTCTTGGGAGCACGAAGAGATTTCTTTGGAGCGTAAGAAGATAAAAGACGAGTGAAAGACAAAGGATATTTTACGAATGTTCAATTGAATATTGACATAAGCTATGTGACTTACTGTTGGGTCAACACGGATGAATAATTTGATTTGATGCACATGCAACTTGTGCTGAGTGAACTGTGAAAATGTGCACTCGGCAAAATGACCACCTCACTGTAATTTTCATTAGGAAAATGTTTGACGGTAAAATTAGCTTGGCTATCTAATTTTATTAACGCGCCACACCTGGATTTTTTAATATTAATCATCGCACTGTATCTCGCGGTCATTTTCAACGTTGCGAATTTCATTTATCTTTGATTCGTAAAAAGAAGAGCAACGCTGTCTCTGGGTGCAATTCCGAAATTGGAAGGCGCATTTGTTACTCTTTCTGTGTGTTTCTTTTCACGTTGGAATGACTCCGGTAAACAATGGCGCTGCGACGCTTTTCCCGATATCATTTTGTCCTATTCAGGAAAGCCGGGAGAACTCGAACAATTGTAACGTTTTGTAGCGCAGTTACAGAAAATAGTCATGATTGCCTTTTCACCGAGAGAAAATTATATGTAAGGCACGACGGCTTATCCAACTCAATCTTACATGACTTTGCAACGCGATGGCGACATTTATCGGATGAGGTTGTAAGCAAGAAGAATTTGAATCTCGTTCCACAGGCCTTAGCTATTCAAAGCATTACAAGCATGGAATCGTTCTGAATAATGTAGGTAGTATTGTAACTTCAAGACGAAAGCCCAGCAATCCGACTAGAGTTGAACTACAGAGCTAAAAAGAAAAGAACTACACGTGTTCCTACCTAGAATTTTATATCCTTCATTAAATAACACCAAAAATATATTTTTATCATATCTCTGAGTCTGAACGGTAATCGCAAATTGATCTGAAAATTTGCAATAAAAATTATGCAAACCTCGTTTAATTTATCAGAAAACAAATTGAACGCGCAAATATAATCGATGATAATACGATAAATCAACAACAATTATTAATGTCACCAGACCGGAGGTCAAAAGCGCATGAAATTCCCAAAGCATGAAAATTAATTATCGAATAACAATTATAAGGCTCAATTATTAAAATCACGTTGCGACAGCGTGAAAAGTTTATCAATGGCATTCAACGAATAAAAACATTCCGTGCTATCGACTTACGTAATTTGCGAAATTGCTCAAAAATAATCCAGACGCTTCTCCGAGCGAAGAAGTATTTTTGTAGAAAAACTAAATTTCCCTGGAAATTTGTCTACGTTGGGATATCGAATTCTCCAATGTTAAACTCGCGTCTTCCATCGCTTGGAAGATGGTTCGCAAGCGGTCTGAATGTTTCAGCAATTTTTTTTCCAACGATTTAACCGTCGTTATTCCATATTGAAGGGTCTCACTCTCTTCTCCTATATCTATATTCTGTACCTACGGGATCCAGGTGCCAACTCTACAGCATATCTATACCATGCTATAACACATCTATGAGATCCTGAAGAACCAGTAGAATATTGGCAAGTCTTCTATTATCTATAGGGTTTTATCATATTATGGCAGATGCGAACGAAAGTGCAGTTGAGAATAGGAAACAGACGCGCTCAAATTGTATTATCAATGTCAGTAACACGTGGGCAATTTTTTTATGTAAAAAAAATACTCTTAAAATATATTCCACAAATTTATAAACATGTATACATATACATATGCCCACGGATACATTAGGTAATTTATTGCCGTCTTTTTTATATTTGATATATATGCTCCAATATATAAATAAAGTATATTTGTACCAAGGTTATATTTTCTGAACTGTAAAAATATATATTTCCATCGTAAGCATAGGAAATATACTAACACCAACAAGCCAGTATTTAATCCAATTAAAAATGCAATTAAAATTGAAATAAAATTATTAAGTCAAATATGCGTTTCCACATTGTACTAGGGAAAAACGTAATCCCCTACCACAATTAACGTACGTGGTTCTAGAATATAATAAGAGTTAGGTCAGTGCTGAAAATTAATTAGATCCGAGTAAATGCGACAAACACAAATATTATATCGAAAGGCTAGAACGAGAAGTAAATCTAGAATATAAGTAATTAATAGTAAATCAATGAAGAAATCTATCTGGAAATCTTGAATTGCTAAAGCCAGCATTATTTTATCGCAACTACGTAAGAATTTATCTTTCGAATCTTCCAGACCTCAGGAAACATAGAGTGTCTCATCTCAATGTCAGGAACATCTTATCCTTCTTGGATGTACTGGAGAAAAGTTATTGTGGCAGAGTTGTCAGGAGTCTACAAAAATCCACTCCTAAACCTTTAAGGAGTTCAGCAACAAAAGTCATTGTGATCGGTAGCTGCCTGGACCCTTGTATAAAGCTGCTGCAGATCACAAGAATCACTATGAGTATCTGAGAGGATTCCCTAAATCTGTGCATCTATCAGCAACGTTTACCACGACAGAGCTATCAGTCACTCAGATCTCTCTGATTTGCAACCCATGAAAATAAACGTCTTTCGTTAATTTTTTTTTTTTGAGAAAAATACTAAAAATCTTATTAAGACACAAACCAGACGTCTCTCTTGATCCATCACGTACCATGTACATAGAAATTCAATAGATTTAGTCTGATTAGTATAGATTAGGGGAGTGTAACTGGGTATATTTCATCTTTTAAATATATATTAGAATATAATTTCACCTATGGTAATGTCCATAGGTGAGTCATCATTATCATATGTCATTGCTCAGATGGACTACGAAATCAACATGGACTACAAAAGACAACTGTTCGAGACACTTTGAGAAGCCTCCTAATCTATTTATTCGCCCGTCTTTATGTTCTTTATGTTAGGTAGAGCATCCGTATGCTTTTCCATTTCTCGAGTAGGCAATCTATTATTTCGTTCGCTTATCACGCTCTCTATATTTACTGTCAGTGACATGGGAGATTGCAAGTCGCTCGGTTGGTAATGTAAAGCAATATCCTTGGTAATCCCGACAGGACAACGCCGATAGGAATCACATTGGGGCCAGGCGAAGCGTGGCAAATGGTAATGGCACTCGAAAGATCCTTGTAATCAGATCTGCGCGTGATATTGCAAATGGGATGATCCTATATCCTTCACTTCTTTTTTTCGGGGAAAAGACGCAATTGCCTAACATTTTTTAATTAAATATTTCTAGTCTGCCGAGTAAGATTAAGAGGATAGAAAAAAATGTCTAATTTATAGAATTCAATTTTGTTCGAAGATAAAATAAATTTCATTGTCACTCGCATTATTTTATTTTTTATTTTATGCTACTATCCAATGGAATTTCCTTTTCGATAATATTAAAGGATGAATTTTCTGCAGTTACCGAATGGTACACGGTATAGATTGTTGGGGATGTTATGCGACCAGAAGCCATGACAAAGGATATTGTCTTGCCAGGGGTTCACTTCCGGTTAGTTGTAATCAGCGGAAAGGAACTTTGTCAGCAGTAATTAGGACTTTTGTTACGAGAAGAGGACATTGCGACATTGATGGATCGCTGAGAATTTTGTTGTTTCGGTAAAAAAAATTAAAGCAGATTCAGTTGGAACTAAAATAGTTGACTGTGGAAATTGTGTTTTTATTCAAAAGGATTAATTGTATAAAGAAGCTTTCCAGCTACCCGTTTATATTTTAATAGTGAGTTAGTAGAAAGTGGTGGTAAGATTGAAGCAGCTCAGAGAACCATGCTAGAGTACAAAAGCGTGAAGAGCAAGGAAGATGGGTAGAACATGTCGAGAGATAAGTTTCTTCCCGCAAACTCCCATCCTTTTGTGGGAATAATAACTCGATGGTTTTGCGATACCTTCCTATCGCGCGCACCCCAATTTATAGCCTATGGGCGTAAGTATCAGGTGGCCGATTTAAATAATCTCAAAAATAATGCACACTCCGCTTTTATACGACGTTGGTGTCTTTACACCACGTAGATAAATTTTACGTAATTTACGTCCCAGTGTCGAGGCACGATTTTAGCAAGACAAAGTATAGCGAATCAGGAAGTAAGGAAATATCGCGTTTTCTTTGGACTTGCTGCTTCGATTTTCTTAAGTATTGCGAACGATTTGGTACAACAGTAGGGAACAAAAGTTCCTTGCGAAATACTGACTGACATAATCTGCTACAATATTTTTAACCTTTCGCGTGCCTCCCTGAAATGACATACAGTGCACTCTGGATGAAAAAGCAACAAGCAATTTTCGAATTAATATATCTTGAATTCTCTCCATTTTTTTCAGGTAAATTTTAGAACATTTTCTTGAAGTTAAACAATCATACTTTAATCCAGTTTTATTACTTTTTAGGAAAAAAAAAAAAAATTAAAGAGGCGCAATTAATGCTTGAAGTTAAAATTCGATCGAAAAGTGACTTTTTTCCTTAAACAATTTCGAGTCAATACGATCTCATGTGCAAACGGAGGGTTAATAGGGAAGGCATTATTGCTCCCCAATGTACAGGGTGGATTGTATGGGGTTAACTGGATGGAATAACTATGGCAATTTGTCAGACTGATATTCCTTGATAGACGAGGACGTTGAATTTCATAAGCTGTCAGAAAAGTTTCACTACGTATAGCGTGAGTGGCTGCTAGTGTTTTCGTGTATCGTTGGGAAAACAGAAACGCCGTTCTAGCCAGCTGAAAACTTTCATCAATCTCTGAAATATGTTAATATAAGACTTCGACCTTAATTCGTAACCCTGCGCGAACTTTCCAACACAGTAAGCTTTACGGGGGGTTAGTACAAAGTAGTAACTTTAAATAGTATTAGATAAGGTACTAGTCGTATCAGATGATAATGAAGACATCGCTAAGGAAGATTTTATTCGAACGTATATTTTTCATTGACTTTATTCACATAGTTGCTCCAGATACAACGAATTTACAAAAAATAATTAAAAAGACTAATGATAATAACCAAAAATCATTACAGCACTACTTTACACAACATTTATATGAGAAGCTTTAATTCTAATGTTGTATTTCGTTGGATTTACGAAAACGTCCATAAAAGCAAATGATAAACGTCCGGTGGTGTTTGCGAGGATTGTTTAAAAGTTTCTCCAAATGTAATTAGGTTAAGTAACGTTTAATTACGTAAAAGCTCACGCTGTGGCTGGTGGTTCGCATCTATTTATCTAGATCCTCAATGGCGCCAATTGTAGCTGCTGAACAGGAACGAGAGGAAATCTCGGCTCGAAAAATATTCTGAATTATTAAGGTAAATAAGCATAAATGACTTTTCAGCCTACGATCGACTCTACAAAATAATTCCATTGCAAAGCACAAAAACAATATTAATACCTGATCTCATAGTACTTTTCACTTGCACAAGGCGAGCGTGCATCTCAGCTAAAAAGTGTGAAGACTGACTTAAAAATTTGCTCGAAAACGCTAACGATATATGACAACTTCTTGCACCCCATAAGGAACAAGGGTGAGTTTTGCAGCTCGGTACTGAAGAACCTTTGAAGATATTTCTGTCTATTGGGACTTTTTGGAAGTAACATAAGAATTCCGAAGTTTTAGTTCGCCCAACATAGAATCCTACTGCATGCCTCGTGCCAGTTCCATTCTTCGTATAGCAGCTATAACTGGATTCCATTATGTAAGGCGAAGAGATATGTCTTTAAGCGTTCAGAAACAGAAGTTTACATTGAAAAGGGCCAGTCAATATTATACCCGTAACAGTGTTACATTATATGGAGAAATTTTAATATACAGATTGACAGACCTACTGCGAGCCACGGCGGTTTGCCATTGACATTCAATTTACTTGTCATCGCGATAGGCTCGTCTCTCGCTTCCCCCTTATCCTCCTCGTTCACCTCCTCCTTGTCTTTCTTTTGCTAGCAAGCATCTAGAAAATTCCGAAGGGGATGAGATCAGCCATATTGTTACTCCAGCCTGAGGCATTTCTATGCTACAGATTTTACGTCCCTCCCTTTACTTTGCTCTTTCACTTTCTATTTATTCTTTTTCTACTTCTCTTTTTCTCCCGCTACCGAATAAAGGACGTCGTGCCAAAACGAGTCGAAACGAGGCGTATCGGGTTCCTGTTACTTATATGTCGTAAGACAGAATGATCGAGGACGGCAAACGTAAGTAACGATAATGTCTTGCGTATGTTTTGCAAATCGATCTTCGAGACTAATGGCTGCCATGCAGCATCGGCAATGCGTTTAACGTCTTTCTACCAGCGTAGTGTCCACGAGTTGAGTGACATTTTATTTTTCTTTTACTTTTTTATAATAACGCTTGGACCACTTTTCGATTTCTCTTTGATTTTCTTTCTTGCTTTTTTCACATGTATTATTTTTTTCTACGTTCGTTTCGCGGTCCGCGACTGAATCGCCGGTATCGGAAATGGCTAATTGGGGGTGAAAAGGCGCAAAAACCGAGAAGGGGTTAATAATGGCGGACGCCAATTATTAATGGGACAGTACGTACTGCCGAAGTTGTGAAATAAATTAAAGTTAAACAGGCACTAAACGATTTAAATGAATCCCCTGGTGAAAGCGTGCTACCAATTAGCAGTGATATAGTATACTTTCCCAGGGGTATGGTGAAAGTCACCCTTGGTAGGGTGTGATTTCAAATAACTAAATTAAAAATGGATAATAAAGTGATTGATTGGAAAAAGATTCATTTCTACCAGCTGATCGATAACCTGCAGTCATTATTTTCTGTGCATAACCAGAGGATTGGAAACGCCATACTTTAACCTATACGTGCGAATTTTCAAATTAATAATTTCTTAAAAAATTACGAGTTCTACAAGGAGTATGTCAAAAAAAATCTAAACAATTTTTATTTTTGCATTTGCATTATAATTTTAAAATATGTTCCGGGTACATTGGCTAATGACAGCTGATACATTTATAGTTGGTTTTTCTTATTCTGCCACATCTTCATCTGAATCGCCTCAGCCGTCATCTGGACGTCTGCGACGCTTTTCCTTCAGAGTTGAATGATTCACAAAAATAAAGTCAACGTCAATGTCTACGCGTATCTGCACGTCGTATTTGACAGACTCGAATCACCATTGTAATGACTAGAATTTTTATTTTAATTCTTCAATATTATTAAGTACACTTATTTACTTATATTGAATTAATAAGTATACTTATTACGGATATTTTATGTACCGTGATTATATCTAAAAAGATCCTAACGTTTGTTGATATAATATTTATTTAATTTAAAGCAATGAATTAACTTAATTAACGTTAGCATCTTTTTCAAGTAATTACTTGGCGTAAGACTTTATCGAGTTCTTTAATAATATATTATACACTGTGTCTGCTTTTGTTGGCAGAACGAGAAAGGTAACTGAGCAGCAGAAGAAGTAGAAACGTCGTAGTCTCTGAAGGTAGTAGATTATGGAATAGCACGGACAAATGGACTCATGCTACGTTGGTAGGAGGTAGATGAGAAAATAATATTTACTTCGGAACAATTTGATTAAGTCAAAACAGCCAAGTACCAGAGAACATGGAAAGTTATGATTTAAATGTTCCGATTTGCAATGTTAAATTCCAGCCTGAGGTCGATATTTCGATAGGTAGAATAACTTGAGTAGTATAGATATATATACTCGAATAGGTATAGATATACATTAATGTATTTCATTGTTAACGCTTCGATCTTCCTTCTTTTGGAATTTGAATATTGGAATAATCGTACGGGAGATTCATTAATATTTCATAAATCGGATGAGCCCAGTGAACGGACTTCCGGTTCTATCGATAGAGCATATATCGATAAGCATGGAACTTTGCGAAAAACACAGTTTCTAGCATTGTGCTCGAGTTTTCTCGATCTTTGAGGTTTCATTTACTTAGGCTGCACGCGCAATGTTTTCGTATGTTAAGGATACCGAATTTTTAGGTCCGCATCACTTGAGACGCTTACACCAGTAAATAAGGAGGGTAGAAATTGACAATAAACGTGGGAATAAAAATGTGGTACGTACAGTTTTGCAAAGTGAATTTTAAATAAAATATAAATAAAAGCAGAAAACTAATAGAGAATACGAAAAAAGGAATGATTGACGTATTGGAAATTGACGTTGGTCAATAATCTGTTCCATTTATAGACAGATCGTCAGGAATTGTAAACAGCATGGGAACAATGAATTAAAAGCCGTTTCGAGATTGATCGATAGTATACATATATGTATATACGGTACACGAATATGTATTGGGTTATTCAGCCCAAACGCACCACTTGAAGTTAGCGCGCCCATTTGATTTTTATTGTAAAACCATATTCAGGTGGTGCGTTTAGGCTGAATAATTGGAGAGTGAGAAAAAGAAATAACATAAATTAGATATCGTCGAATGACTTAAAATTATTGTCAATGTTGAACTTATGGACATAATCGTCAGTGACATTTATATAAAAACGTTGTCATAGATCGTGAAGAAATTATTATTGAATTACTACTGGATTTTAGTATAGCTTCACAGTATTTAACTACGCATTATATTCCATAGGCAAATAGTAGCATATAATTGATCGAATTTTTAATTTTTAGATATATTTAAAATCCTTTGTACACCCGTTTAATCTCACGTGACTCTTACAAATATTGAAGACATTTTCGAGACTCTTACCCGATAATACCCAGACATTGATTTATGGCTCAACCATATTTCATTGGTTGTCAGGCACGGAAAATTTCACAGCATCCCCTTTAACGACCGATCACGTTTTTTCAGGAATGAGAAATTCGATTTTTAGAGATGCAATAAAATTATCGATTTATAATAACCATTTAAATCAATATTATATTACAACACCCGAATTCATCCCATAGATGTTCCACAAATCACTTGTCATTGTGATTCTTTCGTCTCAATCGAGTATTAGTCAAATCTATCTATTTTCATCTCACTGATCTCTCATTACGGTCCTGATCAAATCGTTCTACATGGACTGTCCGATACTTTTCCGAGATTCAAAATCATTCTGGAAAAATTCATCTAACTGTCCACGTACAGCAATTGGATCAGGACTAGAACCAGACTTCAGTGAGACAAAACTCAACGCAAAGACTTGACTAGTACAGAAATGTATACCTCCAGTACTTCGTAGAAGAGTATTTAAGTCCAGATCTAGTACAGGACTGGGATGAAAGTAAATATTGCAATATAAACATAGTAGCAGGATTTGATACGCGAACTACGTGGAGTTAACGGCAAGATTGCTTATGGAGATTTAGCAAATAATGTGCAGCTGCCTACAACTAGAGGATGACTGTTCATCCCGTTAGATACGTTTTAACAGGATCCTGTGTACCTCGCTAATCACGTTTTCAGACAATATTTCCATCCTGGAGAATGCAAGGCATTAATTAGTAGGTGCTCGTCTGGCTGGTTGCCTGCACGCGCATAGTAATGACGTAGGAAATTCCTAACGAACGAATTATCTATTTTTCACTAGATATCCTACGTGTCGCTTGCTAGGGAATTCGTTGTTTTCGATCTGTCAAAAAACACGTGGAACTCGTGGACCGACTATATAGGTATAGTGCTACTGTATGTTATAGGATTTAAACTACCTATATATAGTGCTACAGTAGGGTTGTACTATATAGTCACGAATTTCCGTATGCACTTCGCGCGATGTAAACTCTACCGAAGTCCCTTGTGCTTTCCACAACGTGGGAGAAACGGCTTGGATGCCGAAGACGCATTAATATTAATGCGCAAGGATTTACCGCGACACGACTCGCCCGTGGCTCAGGGATGTACGTTTACAAATACAGTTCGCAACACTGCACCATAGCGAAACCGGAAGCGGCAGGAACTTGGGCGCGTTTCGTCTTATGCAATTCTCTGCGGATGGCACCCTAACATCAATGCAGTTATTCCTGACGTATATACACGTGCATGAGAGGAAATATTCAGAATTGAAATTTTGACTATTGCATTATTTTGTTTCTTTATTTCGTATAACAGACCAACGCCTGTTTTCTTTTCTGTCTCTTTTAACCGCTCAGAGGATTCTTGACCGATTGCAATTGGCGAGGAAGAAAGAAGCTGAATGAAATATATTAAACGGTGATACTCGTAATATAATCGGTTGACGGCCATTACGCTTTCGCAACTCGGGAAACAAAGTTAGCACCCGGCTGGTATGAAGAAAAGGAATATTATGGGTGGATGCAAAAATGGGGCGGAATGGGACGCCACTCGACGCTCCCTTGAAAGGTAATTAAAAATTACGAGAAAGGCCACAGGCGATTATGGCGCTGGTGGTTTGGTCTCTGTGGTGGCTGGTTGGAAGGCGAAAAATAAAACAAAGAACCGTACCGCCAAGTTACTTATCTCTATTAATTTAGTTTCTTCCTGAAATTACAATACTATAACATCACCAGGAGACTGTTAAACTATTTATTTATACGTGGCATAAGAATCTTGAAAATTCCCTAGAATTTAGTGATATTTTAAAAATGTCGATTTTAGTACAATATATTTTAGAGGGATGCTAAAAATTATTGACCTACGTTTAATGGAGATACTCAAAATTCACTGCATGTGCATTATGCAAGGTGTCAATCATACGTAATGTCGAACCGAGTACATTATATCGTCTCTTAAACTTGTTTTATGCTTTATGTCCCTAGTCTATGATTTTCAAGAGCTTATAATAACTTTTCTGTTTATATTTGGTATTACTGTAGAAATCGTCAATTTCTGATATCGTAAAAATTTACTATTGGGATTTTCATGTTTCTCGAGATTCCTATCACCTACTTTAGTTTTTATGTGGCTTCGGTATTTGTTTCAGGAAGAGAGAGAGAGAGAGAAATACTGTATGCAAACACTACTTGTCTCAGTTATATTTACTTTATTATATGAAAGGAGTGAAATGCAAATAAACCGTTTAGTATTTAATTATATGCGCTAACGTCTCTTCACGAGGCATGCTGGATATTTTTAATGACATTTTGTTTAATTACTTGGTTTCAATTGAAGTCTACTACGACTAGTCTCTTCAAGGAAGCGAACGTTTCTGGGAGTTTGTGGAATATTTCTAGATTATATGAATAACCAGGAATATTATTTATAGGCAATAGTTTCGTATTACGGTTTAGTCGCAAATCCTAGTTAATTTCATAACCATTGACCTTTTTACTTTTGTACATAACGAACCCTCAGGAATTCCTGACTACAGAGCAAAGATCCTAATTGACCTGATTACTAAGGTCAAATAGCCCTATTTCCGTTAGTAATTACAGGAAGCACAGTGGCCAAATAGTAGAATGGCTTGGTAATATACGACTAGTTACGGTATCAAAAATACCTATTAAACAAATTATCCTATCCATTCTTTCGTCCCAAGTGAAAACATTTCGCAGTGATTCCCGTCGGACACAATTTCCTGTACGCAGTTTACATTTACATATGCGGGGCTGTGACAGTCAAATTAATTAATAGCAATCAGTGCACCCATATAACCCAGCGTTTACGCTTCTGGAAATTCTAAATCCACTGGCTGTCTGTCATAAACCATAGGCAGATACGCCCCATGGGATTACTTAAGTGAAATAATTAACAACCAATCTCTCTAATTGATCAAACTTTGGCAAACTTCAAACTCACTCCAAAAGCGCACACCTAACTCCAAGTGTAAAACTAATCGCAGCTCTTTCACTACATAACACTCATCCATGATATAAATGAATTTCAATAGATTTCTAAAAACTTCAAACAAAACTTAACCGCGTACCAGGTTGCCTGTAACCGTGTTTACCACGTGAGCTCCGTTTGAGAAATAAGCATCAGTGCGTTGTCGCAGGTATTCGTGAGCGGGAAGCCGTGAGTGTGACGTCACGGAGGCCATGAGGGCGTAGCAACGTGGAAAGGGTAAGGTGCGTGACGTCATGTATTCTACCTCCGTGTTCGTGAGTGCGCAAGAAGAGCTTGGGGGCGCTGTTGAAGACTCGTTTTGGCCGCATGGTGGGGGTCTGGGGGTCCAGGCATGGAGGGGGCGCAGTCCCGCGTCATCCTCCGTGTCGCTAGCACGGCGAAGAAGTGCGACCGATCGTGCCAGCGAGATATTTCGTCGTGACAGAAGACGTTCATTGAACCTGGAATTTTTGTTTCCACTTGATTTACACTAGATGAAAACAATCTTGCCATTGACTCTATTTGCGTAGTGATCAGAGTTTTCGCGAAGTGAGTGTTAAATTTTATTACTGTTAGTGATCTTTTGAGTGTTTCTCCGACTGTACATTCTCCGGAGTGTGGAAGACCATGATGGTGTCGTTAGTACCGGCGCTTCTACTGGCCGGCCTGACGATCCTTGCCATACAAAATCGACTCGTTAGTGCTGGCGATGGCTACAAAAGACCAACCGTTGATGCCAAGATCCGCGATGACATCGATTTATCTCAGGTAAGTTGTTTTTGGATATTATATACTATTGTTTTGTGTGGAATGACGTTTCTCAAAGTTTTTTATTTAAATCGTACGCGTGGTTCGTATTCTTGCCGTTCGACGCCATGGCGTTGTCGTGCTGTTGGTATATTCAAGGAATGTAGATATAGTTCGATTGCGTATTTAGCATTTCTTTAGAAATTAAATGTGAGGTAGGAATAAGAAACGAAAGTAAGCGAGGTGCCAAAATTTTGTAAGTAGGAAAAAAAGTTTATGAGAAACTCTAAGTAGTATTTTAATCTCTTCCGATATAGGTATGCGAAATTCGTATTCTGAAAATATCGAGGCTTTTTAATTAAAACTTTCCATTCAAGCATTTAATTTTGCATCGATGGCCGCCGAGAGTATAGAGGTCTGAAGTAAAACTCCCATCATACCATAAATTCGAATTATAATTTATTCTTCAGTTATACTGATTTAGGATCCGCTACGTAAAACCTATCTTTAGTCGCTCTATTTGATAGCCTACATGTACATAAGCTCTGTATGTCACACATCAAAACAATTTCGTCATTTACTTAATTAACATTGTCAATTTTTCCAATTTGCATAATCAGTCCTAACATTTGACAGTGGTAACTGCCTTTTCATTTTTAAATCATTGCTCACATATGTATATTTGAATCTGAATCTCTTGCTGTGAATATGGAACTGCGTCAAAAATGAAAATAACAGTACTGCCATGTAAACTCTTATCTTATACCATGTCGAATAATTTGGTTCTTCACAAATACTCAAAAACCTGCAATCCCCACAGGTATCTTCTAAAATTTTGTAAATTAATACGACAACCGACAGATTCGTTCACCGTGACGTTTTAAACAACATAATACAGCGCTCTATGACTTTTCACGTTGTCTATTCCGTAGCATTTGATAATTGAATACCGTCGAAGCTTCCTGCAACGGCAACTTGTTGCCGCAACAAAAATCACCAAGTTTCGCGGTCTGCACGATTCGGTCGTTACCTACTTCGCAAAGTAGTGCATCTTTCACGCTGGCGTACCTTTACTCTCTTTTTTCATTTATTCCCGTCAGAACCGGAGACCAAGCCATTGGCAGTAGCAAAACTTAGCAAAATAAAAAGTGCAGTAACCGAATTCCCGCTGTCTCCCATCCTAGTTTTTCGTGTTCTCTGCCTGGAGTCTATCTACTATTGACTTTCTATGGAGAACGGGAAGACTAACGATCGGCTTGGCGTCGCGTTTAGTCGGTCAACAGCAAAAACCTAAAGGTGTATTCACGGCCCGTACCGGTGTAAACGACGACCTTGCCCATCCCATTTTCCCGCCACACACTCTCTCACTCTCTCTCATCCTCCATTCATGATTCCCCTCTTCCGGTCACGGGACTGTAAAGTCGACACGGTGCGCGAGGAGTACGACAACGGAATTCCAGAAAAGTTGGAAAAACTCGTAGAAAACTGTCTCCCCCTATAATCAAGTAGAGAACGCGTACAGTCAGACAAATAAATACTGCGCTTTTACGATATAAAGAGGAAATTTATAGATGCATAGCAGATTGACTCTACAGTAATAATTAAATACATTATACACTGCTGATTCATACATAGCCCGAGGATGCGTCACATGAAAACAATGTGCAGCGTGCACGTCCCTCTTTCCGGTTGCAGTACTAGGTACTTTTTTTTATTACGGAGAATCCATAGAGGCTACACACGCACTCACTCGCAAGAGAGGAACTGAAGGAGAAAGAGCGAGAGAGAAAGAGCGAAAGGGACAGACGACTATACCCGGAGGCGGACCGTATGTCGTGTGTTTTTTTTTTTTTCTTTTCCTTTTTCTTTTACGACCGTAGCAGAACGCCGAGATTCCTCCGTTAAAAATTCGTTGTGAGCACTACCTTAAGCCACTGCAGCCTCCAGTCTCACATCTTCGACTCGACCGAACTCGTTGAGACGCGGGAGGTGAACGAACACACGAACTTATCCCTTCTTCCTCGTTCTCCTCTCATCTTGCGCTTCTTGCGGCTCCACCGGATATTTTTAACAAGCACCCCAGTCCAGAAACAAAACAACGAGCAGACCGTGTATATCTGTATATTCGTGCCACGCAGACCGTCTCTGCATGGCGAAGTATCATTCAGCGAAACAACGGCGCGGCGAACAGGTATTCCGGTGGGGAGATATAAAATGTGAATAAATGAAGAGACAAAGGGAGGGTAACATTCCATGAGACGGATTCACGCCTCGCTCTATTCGCATGGACGTTTCGTTAATTCGCCTCTTAGGTACTCGTGCCGATAGTGACACATGCCTGCCACGTATATAGATACACATGTGCGATACAAACTTATACTTGATCGACGAAATATCGTGTTGACGCTTCTCAATGCTTTTCTGTCATGCGAGCTGTTATTCCAGCGGTATCGGTAATCCTGTTGCGAATTCAGGCCTCCGGTCGTAATCGGATCCAATATACCGCAGTCACGGGTACACTGTGTTCGGAGAATATAGTATCGGTAAAAGTATACTGGCGATCGTTAGTTGGTGCGACCTGCGTCTTGCTTGTCCTTTGCATTAGACGCTCTTGTGCAGTACGCGCTGTGCTTTTCGATCTGGCGCTCAGGGCACAACCGCTATTACGGGACAAGATATATTCGTGAGAACGAGTTTTCTATGGGTTAAAATGAAACTGAGATGGAAAGTATCAGCGATTACGTTGCGGGTGGCTGCTCGTAGGTAACCTGGATGTTATATGCTGCTGCTCTAATTCTTGGGACCGGGGAGTTGAACGGTATAGGAAGATTCTAAACCGGTTCGACTACGTATCTCTTGAATCGTCACGTTGCTCGCTATGGTGATCAGGTTGCTTGAATTTATGTGATTCTAAGCTGTTTGTATGTTTGTCGTTGATTTTTTTTTTTCGAAATATATATTACAATTAATTGTAACACAAGTCTAATTGTCGAGGTGTAAGTTACGAGATCATGTACTTCAGTGATTTTATTTCGAGGCTTAGGTAGGTCGAAGGCTGAAGTTAACTACTCGGCCATTTGATGTCTGTGATTGAAGTCAGTTTCAGGTGTTTCAGTTTCGTAAAACTGTGTACGCTGGCGATTGTGTTATGGTTGAAGCTCGCGGTGCCAATGCATGTTTATATATATATGTAGTACGTTTTTATCATTTTAGAACAATTGCGAAATCGTCTTTATTTTCATGTTTTGTACATTCGTTGCTCCGTGTCGCAATACGCATATTCAACCTTCATGACGCAACCTGCCTATGATTTTATAGGTTTTCATATTTTACGAGTCGCTAGCTGCGCTACCCGAGCGCCACTCCGGGTACCAGGCGCGCACAGGGTGACATATTGTCCCGGTTTTCGCGAAATAAACTGTACTTCCGCTCGAACGACGCTAGGGCGGCGCCTACCGTCGACGTGAACTCGTCGCTCTTATTGGATTGTTTCAACTCACGTTCTCACTGCTAGCCAAATATCCTTTCGCTTTGCGTTTAACGACCATTGCGAACGACTTTTATGTTTGCCATATTCTACAAGAATACTTAGCTTTTTTTTCGTTTTCTCTCTTTTTTTACACCAACTTTTTTAACGTCTTACTATACGAAATAGTGATTCGCATGGTCGACAAAATATGATGGTCGGAGTTTGGCACGGTAACGGCAAATTGTACGCGCGCTGACTGTCGTCTCTATCCTGCGAACGTGTCTAATGTTCCGATAGAACGAAATCCCCGTTGAAAATCGAATACCGGTGACGTTTACATGTCGCGACAAGACCAAGTGATCGGTAATTGCTGTCGCTATTTGTACAGAGCACAAACTGCAGAGACTATGAACTGGCCGTATGGGTATTATTGCGAGGCCACGAAGCGGAGTGACATTGGCCTCGAGGGCTAGGGAAATATGTGCTCCTGGCATTGCAGCCAACCCGCTGGGACGAAGTTAGCTATTCTATTCAAATGGTACCGCATTCATCTCGTATGCGCCGCCGTGTACGATGACTGCTGCAAGCGAAACCAAAGCGCGTTTATAACGCGACCACCGATGTAAATTATAACTATACCTGCAGAGAGGGACGCAAGACACGGGTTGAAATCACGTCACGGCTCTTAGCTTTACCCAGCTTCACAATGCCCGTCTACTCGACCTCACAGCGTTGACAACTTCTGGGACAGCTTACACGCGCCACAGACCCATCGGGAGATATTGTGAATAACCCAGGATACGCGGAATCCTGGAAAATTGCTGGAAATTGCTCCCCCGGCGCAGTTCTGTCCCCTCGCATCAATAGTATACGCGTTTATCTACCTATGCGTTTGCTAATAATCATCCCTTAAACCCCCACAGTAGCAGTTGAGTCGATTGGATTCAGGCTGTGCAATATACAGCGTTTGCAAGATACACGGTACTTGGCGCGCAACCCGTGCAACGGTTGCTTAGCAGGAATTGTCGAGGTGTCTTGGAAGAGTCTTCGCTGTAAGTTTAAGCCTCGAAGACATCGTCCGTATGTTTCTCTGATTGACATAGTTGGCTAAACTGGTAGCGGAGCGGCGATAGTTGAAGATAGTTGATCACCCGTGTGGAAAGTAGTCGCAATTTCGGATAGTTAGTGGCCGCGTTAAATTTCCATAGGTCCTTCGCCGATGATAGTTCGGTACACGTTAGAGGTATACGGACGCACGTAGTATATCTGTATAGACGGTCTTCGCCGGTAATACCAAGTTGGCCAATAGCAGAGACAGTCTGCGGTTTATTAGTAACCATCCGCAATGTCCTCGCAAACCGTTTTAGCATTCCCTCAATTCCGTGACCTGCCCTTCCGTGCGCTTACAGCGTTTCCGAAATTTTCCTAGATATTGACATTCCCGTGGCAGCGAATTGGCAGCTTCGGGATTCTTGCAATTCAGCAAAATCAATCGCGAATCTTTACGTTTCAACCGAGTGACGTCACTCGTTACTCCTTCTATCTTTCTCTGTCGTGACGTGTATCGTTCCTTCTTAACTATGGCAATTAAGCAAGGAGTCACGCGGCGCCTTTATTCGTCGTGAAGTGCTGTCGTTGCCGTTGGGAGAAGAAGGAGACGAGAAGAATTGCGTGAATAAGAAAGAGACGAATGGCAGAAGAGAAGTCCGCGCGAAGGCAAGAGACGGGAACAGTGCACAGGGGGGCTGAATGTCTAGAATACCCAGTGGAAGATCAAACGACAATCAACTCGGGTAATTAACTCCGTTCATTACGCTGCCCCGTCTATTCGCATCGCGACTCCCACTTGGCCGTCATTGCCTTCCATTATCTAAGAAGTGTTACGCAATCCATTGAAATTTCTGCTATATCAAGTGTACGATTTTCAAAAAAAAACATTGGCGCTCCTTTTTTTCCCTTTGCTTTCTTTTTTTACGTACTTTTTCTTTTCATTCTCGCCCTTCGAACTCTCTCTCTCTCTCTCTCTCTCTCTCGCTCCCATTTGATTTCGTATTATCGTCAATCGCACCCAATTTTCCCGAGGATTTCGCGCGAACGTGATAATCGGAGAACGAATGAGTCAGGTACAGTGTGAGTTGGTACTGCGAACTATGCCGAGAACCATCAGGCATGGTGTCACCGTACTACGAGGTGTGGGTGAGGATGAGCTATGATTACCTCCTCAATTACCACTCAATGCCGCCCTCTCCGCATAATTTATAACGTCATGTACACCGTGAACGAAACCCATTTAGATTTCTCTCTCTCTCTCTCTCTTCTCCTCTCTCTCTCTCTCTCTCTCTCTCTCTCTGCTTTCTTTTCCTCGATTCTCCCGTCTTCTTTCTCTGTCTCGTTCCTTCTTCTCCTTAACGGTACACGGTACTGTTAACGTCTTTGGACTTGACTCAAGTCAACTTCATTATACCAGGAGGGTCCTACGAAGAAAGGGACTTGATTATACACGTGGAACCTGATAATACGTATAAATACGGGGGGATCTTTTAAGAAACTTCTAGTGACTGCCACTCGTACAGCACCGCAGAAGTCTGGCTGAGTGCGTGCATCTTTGTTACACCCGTTAGATACTGTTCACACGTAAGGCGACAATACGAGTCAGTCGGGAATGGGATGTGCGTGCAATGGGGAGTAATGATTCCTAAATTATTTAGTCTAGACTAAAGTGTGTCATGATATATACGATATCATCATAGCAGGTATACCTACTCGTACGTATACGGGGTGTTCGTATTGCATCTGTAATCAATGGCGATACGATGCTTACTTTTTTTAACCGTCCTTAGTATACGTATATACGTGAGAAAAAAAAAACGACTTTTGCTTTACGCTACGCAAGTATCGTAGATGCGTTGTCGGACGATCCAATTCCCACGGGATTCTCGTGTTAAATGTACGTAAGGAGCCAATTGATGCGAGCTGAGCAACGTCAATTAATGACTAATCATTCCGCTTTGATAAGCGGAAGAGGAAAATGTTTCCTCGTTCGCCATGACTTTGGTATTATTACGTGTTACGTGTAACAGATGCGAAAGTTCATTATTGCCTTGCGCAGTAAGGCTGCAATTGATGAAATTCATATAAATTCTCAATAACTTTGCCGATCAGGCTTCCTTCGATGTACCGATAATCTGTATACGCTTTCAGTACTCTACAGGTATACGGTATGTGCAATGCCCGCGATATATTAACCGTGTGTGCTTTGCGCGCTTCTCTCTGTTGTCTTACGTCTTATAGAGAAAAATACGATTTATATGCTAATTGGAAAGTCTGTTGACTGGCGTATTAGCATGAAAGCAATTTGTTGCAATCGATCCCGTACGAATTCGCGTTTTACGCTTTAACCTGCGGCCACGTACTTCGGGACGACAAGACTCCACTCCTACTGACTATAAGGTGACTGTTCGATCGACTGGCTACAAATATGATTCCGCTTAGACGATTTTCTTAGCTTAATTGGTCCTCGTGTTATGTCACGTATAAATTGAACTGAAATTGAAATTTACGTAGTCGCTGGCTCGCCTGTCTATACAATTATTTATAACCAGGATTTCGCTAGTCGCACGTATATATATATATACACACGCCGCTCCACGGATATACATATCGGGCTCGTGGTACGCGGACACTCGTGCGCGTTCGTTAGCGTCCGATCCCAGTCGGCGAGTTTGGCGATTAGTTGATTATTAAATAAAGCCCGATTAGTACGCACGACGGCCTTCGCAGGCTTGGATACTAAGTCCGTAATCAAGGCAGGTTGTAATCCGCGGTTACATCGGGGGTGGCCACCCCCCCTTAACACCCACCGCTATATGCCATCTAGATACCGGTATATGTATATGTGTAGACAGATAACCAACATTCAGGGTGCCATGTAGACTCACTCTGTTTCAGGACACGGCTTCCAACATTGATGCAATGCGGCCGGGTAATCCGCGCTGTGTCCAAACACACCTTCGTGTATGCGAGCTAGCGAGGGAACGTTCCCTCCCGTGGAAACTATCGCGCCGTAGTACTCTAGCTGCTATCGCTACTCGCTGTTTAATCCTATCGTACGGACTTGCTTCGGTTGAGATTATCTTTACGGGACTTGCTCGTTTCTTTTTTTTGATGCTGACATATTTTTTCCATTTGTTGTATTGCATCTTTGCATTGTATTTCTTTTTCTTGTATTCTCCGGTATATACATATATATTCTTATAGGCGTCAGAATTACATTTTGATATTGAATTTCGTGTATTCGTGTCAGTTAGATTTAGTCACGTTATAAATATATATATATGTATATATATATAATAATGTATGACGGTGGGTTGGGATCTTAAGCCGTATATGATTAAGCAGCCGTGCGAGGATTCGCCCGAAGGTTTAGGACCGTCGAGATATCTCGTCTGCGAATCGTCAATATTTATGGTTAAATTGCGTTTGTTTTTAATTAACCGTAACGAAGTTGCGACCGTTTTACCGTACGCCACTCATCGATATCCCAGCCTGTATGGTCTTGTTTGCAAGGACGCTTTCCTGCCGGCGTAATTTTTGTGAGCAGCTAGGGAAACGAGGGCGACGTCTCTTTTCCAGACTGTCGTTGGCCTCCAACGATCGGCCGTTAAACCACGACGTGGACAATTGGAAACGGTACTTAAATGCTAAATAGTCGACGTTATATACGTGCTTCGGTGCTCTTTCTTCGTCGTGGCAAAGTACGGCTTAACAGCGTGAATTTAACGATACGTCTTTACTAGTTTATCCCATGAAACGTAGCACTTACTATTACAGTGTTATCGTATTTCTTGTTGTACGGGATCCGACGAAAACGATACATCTTAGTTATACTTGATTAGTAAACTTTCATTAGCATTAATCATTCCCGTCGCCAATTTCCAATGAAAGCGAAACGTCGGAAGCGTAGAGAAACACAGGTACGTTAAACCACTTGGCGACTCGAGCGTAGCACGCACATATATCGTTCGGTAGATTTATGCGTAGACTATCCACGGGATCGCAGGGACCCAGGATAGTCACGACCTGAGCGTCCTCGTGACCTGAGCACGTGATCGATACCCACTGGTGATGAGTGCCCGTGGAGAAATGGGGTGGGATAGAAAACGAGGGATGGATGGAAGGTCGAAAAATGTTTGTCAGCGTCGTCATTGTTCAGGCGAAGTCTGACGATTCGTTATTATTATTTTTCTTCGCAGCCTCCCCTCGGTTCTTTTTGTTTAGCGGAGCCCGACGCCTGGCGTCGAAGTCAGGTAGTCGAAAAGGAGAGAAAAATAGACCGTCTTCCCGTGCATCTGTGACGTTGGTGAGTCGAGTCAGGTGTACGGCAGGTAGGGTATAAACTCTCTAAGGGAGGAACGTGGTTAGGTGGGTATCCTTATACGTACATACGAGAATGGTATTGGCTAAGGGTGCAGGCTGAGATCGAATAGGGTGTATGTACCTGGTAAAGAGAAGGGCTCTCTTCTTATTTTATCTTCATCCGAAATCATCTGCCACAAAAGACTCTGGGTCCCGTTCGCAGCCTGTAGACGTCTGCCAGCTGATTCTAGATAGAATAGACATTGAATACTTGACGTGAGACGGGGGTGGGTCTATGGGAGATGGCTGTGGCAACAGCAGCAGGTAACAGTAGTAGCAGCGGCAGTAGTTGCTGTTCGATACACCGGTTCCCCTTTGGACGTCGTCAGAGAAGAGGAGGACACAGTTTGGACGAGCGTGGCGTTCGACACTTTTATGATGAATGAAGTGGAGCTACGAGTCCTGGTTCGCGCTTTATGGAAAGCGATTTCTATCCGTGTAAACTCGATGCCATAAGTTTTCCGGTAAATTGCTTCAGACTTCTTTTCCTTGGCAGTTCGCTCGCCTAGAATGCTATACCTTTTACATTTCGTTCTTGCGCGCTTTTCATACGAGTTTCGTACGACACTCTGCTCGACGCTAGTTCCCCGTATAAAGATCTTTATTATGCCCCTCGTCAATTCCGATAATAGCCAATTGTAAGAAATATTCATCGACTATTACGATCTTGCGAAAATTCTTATCCTAGCTTCGCCATTGCTGTTCCCTCGTAGGCGCGTTATCGATTAGCCGGCCTTAACTCGGTCTCTCCGTTACTTGGGATAACGACGCCGTAGAAAACATATAAATATAATATACGTATTCGCGAACTTGGTTTATTATTATTAAATGTCCTATGTATTATCATTACCCGTACTCGTGTGGTTTATCTGTCTAACACGGACGTTTCCATGCACTGTGCAGGCATCGCGATGCGTTTCGTTCACTTTGGATTCCGTTAAATAAACTACGATTTAAAATGCACCTACGCTAATATTTATCCTCGGCTACGTCAACGCATGTAACTAATCCAAACACCATAACGCCAACCCAGTTTCTAACTACGCGACACATGTCGACGAGCCAACTGTCTGTTTGTTAGCGACACAAACAGTACTATGGACTCGTCTTGGATGTACATCGGAGCATAATCCTCATTCGCTCGCAGTTATTGTTAATATTCGTATAACATTGTAAATTAGTCTCAAACATCTCTCAGAGCGTGGCTGAGACAATTCAGCATCATTATGTACGCCTTAACCTATAACCGTATATCACTATAGCGTTGAGTTCAAGAGTAAAGCTAGACGAGTAGATATAGAAAGGGTTTGACAGGTCCTTGTGAAAGGGAGTCTCGCGAAACTCCTCTGAGATCTCTCACCCTCCCTCCCTCCCTCCCCGTCTTTCAAGGGCTTCCCAAAGACCTGAGTGTTTCATCCCCATACCCCATAACCAACAATGACGTAATCTATCACGGGAGCTCGTTACCCGACGATTCTCCCGGGTGCACAGGAACCAGACTGTGCCGTGGGAAACCATTGGGAGAGCTGAGGATTCTTTAGAGAAGCGGTTGGTTTTACTTTTAACTGCAATCCAGGGATGGAGAAACAGTGGCCGCGTCTCGGTGGCTCCCCGTTAGCACGCGACAAGGATCAGCCTCGTGTAACGAGGAGATCAGACGTCGTTTTCGTCGCTTCGACGAAAAATCAAAGTAAGGGTTGCGACGACGACCGTAAAGGTCACAGATCGCTGGTTATCATGTCAATGTTAACCCTCGACGGTTACGGAGAAATGACGACGTCATCGTGAGTCATCCTGCTGTTTGAGACGACCGCGAATCGTCCCGTGAAAATTCGCCGGAAGTTTGATTGTCGAGCGAGCCGCTATGCTTTTCTCGCGAAATGGAGCGTACTTCCGGCTTCCGTGGCGTTGCTATCCTGGAAAGAGGGTTGGAGGGGACATCGCGAAAACGGCAGCTTGTCGAAAGATCCACTTCCGTCCGCCGACGTTACGTCACTGTCCGCCATTATGGTTTTATGCTTCTCCCCTTCAACTTTCACGTCGTGTTGGTCCTGTCGCGATCCTTTTTACTCTCTTTATCAGCATCCTCTTTAGTGATATGGATAAGGGATATCTGGATGATTCTCCAGTGCTACCAAGTCTTCCGGATACCTGGTTAACTATAACGGTAGTTGGACGCGAAAAGTACATGTTGCGTACCTGGAGCAAAATGTAATTTTTTCAAAATACACCATACAATTTATATAACAGTGCAAAATAATTTTCCTATTGGCAGTCAATTTTCACACCGATCTCTTGTTCCTGCTGTCGTCTGAACGTTAACAGGGGCGCAGATCCCAGGACAGCGAGATCACCGGGTAGAAGGGAAAAATAAGACTTGGAAGTTCGACGCGAAGGCGAATACGTTCTCGAGGGATAAGGGTAGATCATCGTTATCGCGAGCATTGAACCAAAAACTCGTCGACGGGCTTACGGAGTGCTTTTTCTGCGTTTAATTCGAACGCATATACGCTTTGGCGCATACGTGCTCTCCTGCTTAGCCTCGAATCGCATATTCCAGTAGCGTGCGAGAACTTTACGACTTCTTCCGGGACAGATAAATGGTTCCGTACGCCACACGTGTTGTATGCTCTATTTCGGATGTTCTCGTATTGACACCTCCGTAAGTCCATAAATTCCAAACGTAATGTTGCCGTGAAAATTGTATATTCTAAGCGAGTGAACTCCGAGCCCGAACTCTACACTATTCTCACTTCCTAACCATGACAAACTTTTACCTTTACTTTCAGGTAAGCCGCGGATCCTCGTGACAACATCTTACCTATAAGCTTACACGTGTGTAGGAAGCGCGAGAACATACGTTAAAGGTATCGCGTTACTCCTTTGTCTTTAAGACAAAACTTATCTTATCCATACGACGCGATCATACGTCGCTCTATTGTCTTTCAATACGTAATAGGACTTCCGTCTGTCGAAAGGCATTTGGTTTACTATCGTTTTCCCGCAGAGCTATATACCTTTCACGTCCTTACGGGAACTCTAAAGATAGCATGTACACCCCGTATACAGCGTCGCGTTGGAAACTATTCTATTAGTCGTTGATACGATTCAGGCTCGGCTTCTGCCGGGTTTACTACCCGTGGGCACATTCTTAGTGGCGTCGAGACGACTGGCGAGACGACGCGGCGCGCCTTTCCGTCTCCTGCTCGTGTGTTTTCATCCCCTTCGATTCTCGCGCTCTCTCGCACTCCCGAACATCGGGAACCAAGCGTTACGCTCCTTTCTCTCTCTATCCTCTTGGTAGTCTCTCCCTGTACGAGGATACTCATGGATGCTCCTGTCGACGTCGGGCGACGCCGACGACCTTGCTGTGCGCGGCAGCCTCGTGGCGCGCTTAATTAATTATCGTCCCGCTTAACGATTCTCGTGTCGCGTGAAATATTAAAAATCCCTCGTTCCCGGTGGGCTTTACGCCTGTAGACGCTCCGTGCATCACCGCCGGACGTAAATCTTTCTTCACGAACGGCGTATCGTTAAGACACTTTAGGCTCGAGCAATAATCACGTACCGATCGTACCCTAAATCACTGCCAATTCTATCCCCATTATTTATCCGGCTAAGCAAGAAGCGTCATTGTGACGCGTAAACGTGTACAAGAGTAACGCAGTGCCGAGTAACTGAGCTTTTATCGGGACCGATGAACGAGGGAGAAACGGACCGAGGGAATTCACGATGATATAAATTGTTATTATTGTCAATTCATCGCGAGGATCTTGATAGCCACAAAACAATCCTCGGGTTCTGACTCGTCGCAATGATTGGCTTCATTCTCGTTCCTAATACCGGTAGCAACTTTGTTACGCGTCGAACGTAGCTTATCGCGTAAGTCAAGCTTAAAGACGATTTGCACCGCAGCTTTGTCCCCTCGGCCGGTTTCGCTACTCGGCGTTGGCTGTGCAGTCGTTGACCTCGCGTTTCTATCGCGTGTATCGGCTTGTTTAGGACTTTAGGTCGCCCGGCTAGCAGCTTCTGGCACGAAGTATGAAAATTCCGAGGCATCCAATACCACGATTTTCATACGTGTATTACGTTTCACAGTTATTACCAAACCCTCTACGTACACTGCTATCTATAACGTACGTGTTTAGATACGTGGGCTACGTAGGTTACGTTAGACCGCGTGGTTCGCCGCGAACCACGGAATAATGGGATAACTTGGACGGTAACTCACACGGATTACCTTCAGCCACGGTAGATTTAAATATTAACGACGCGGAACTACTTTGCCAAGAAAAATTAGTTCGGCCTTGTGACTCCTCCCCTCTGTTTTATCCTTTTTCTTTTTGTCCTTTTTTTTCATCTTCTTCTTTCTATCTTATTTTATTCCGGCTCCTGAACGTCGAGGCTCTCCTGTCCGCCTTCGACCCATCGGCTATCATTCCTTTCGACGGAACCCAGCAGACACTCCTCGTTACCAGTCTGGCATTTCTCCTCTGTGGAACGTAATACCCACCCTGAATTTCTTAATATCGTATCCCATTTAATCTCCCTCGAGGAGGCTCCAATAGGAGGAAACACAATACCTCCATGCGTCACCATATGGCACCGGAACGATAAAATATATTGCGGTTGACTTGCTCTCGAGCCGTCGTCAAACTGCTGCTTCTTCCTTCTTATATTCATACGAGCTGCTCATACAATCTGCATGTTTCGTGCTGTTAACCTCCTGTGGCTAAATAGAATTTTAGTCCCTTGTCCCAGGGGTAACGCGTAATCGACGCGAGGATCTTACGTTACGTTTCTCACGTCTTACTAATAGAATCCAAAGTCGATATACTGATTCGCTCGTTTTATTATTATTCTCAGGCGCTCGACCCTTTGTTTAGGAACGAGCTTGGGCGACTTTTGAATGGACGCAAGTATAAGGAGAGAGTGACGGGGAGAATTAAGAGAGCGGTGCTTCTCGTAATACCATGGAATCCGACGGATGTTATCCCGCGGTATAGTAACGTCGGTGGAGCTTTGGAAGTCGGGACTTTGGTCATCTGTCTTGGCAGGGTCGTTCAACGGGATCGTACGCAATGTGTCAGGGATGCCCTCGCGTTTCGTCCTAACTCGAAAAGCGTACCCGGGTATCTCGCGAGTTGTCAGGGGTTATGTAACGGGGACATGGGGCTGTGTTCGCGAGGAAGCCAACTCGGTAGAAAGGAGTAAAGACCACGGACGAAGGACTACGTCATCGGCATAAGCGATGGACTGTCCGTAGCTGATGAATCATGGACTTGTTCCCTGGACCTCGTTCTGGACCTCCTCTACTTGTCTGACGACCCGGTCCTTCGTCAACGGCACTTTCTTGTCCTTCCTCATGGCGAAAAACCTATTACGCATGGAGGATGGACCTTTGGTCTCTAGTCGGCTGTTACGTCTGTACGTATAGCCCCTTGGCAATAAGGAAGAACCCTAAGTGTGGCAGGTTGCGCGATACCGAGGGTTCAGACTGGACCCGCATGCGCAGCATCTTCAAACAATCTCTCGTCCTCGAAAGACGTTGGTACCGTCGTACCTGCGCCTGGACCCTCCACGACGTAGGTTTAGAGTTGCGTACATCTACGACGAGGTCGATCGGCCGTAACTTGAATTTCTTCGTTTTAGCTTGTTCTATTCCTACCGTGTATCTTTGTGCTCTTTCACTCTATCGTACGGTTCCTTCGGTTTCTCCAATTTTCAACGTATCCGGCACCGCGCGGGCAGGTACGGTAGTGGCGGAGAACGCGGATTCCAGGCTGCCTCAAATATTTATACAGGCGATGAAACGTGCCGGCATAAATGTTTTATCGTCGTCCATTCTCCAAATTCAAAACATGCTCTACCCTACGGTCTAATGAGAGCGAGAGAGAGAGAGAGACAGTTGAGCTCCAACGCTATTTCTCTTCTCGTCCTTCTCTTCCCCTGGCGAGATCCCATCGAAATCGACATCTAATTTATACGATGTTTCGCATATTCGAATAATTCAGCGGTTATCGAATTTCGGGTTTTTCATAATATATAGCTATAGCTGTTGTTATAGCTAATTAACACGGTACCTCTGACCTAGTGATACGCATACTTATTCCTATCACGTAGCACCTGTACTTTAACTTCTTCGTTCTATGCGTCTGCATTCGTGCAGGTCAAATCGTTTTATCCCCGTTTAACGATGGCTCAAAAGGTGATGAAGTTCGCCTTTGGCAACATGAATAAGGGATTCTCCTAAAACAGGTTTCCTCTACTTGGATACTCAAACTCTGGTCTTTACCCTGAAACCGTCGGACTTAGTGAAGTGAACCGAACTAATTAGCTTGTCGCATCTAATCCTTGCAGCGTGGTTTCTTACCTACGTATATACTACATATATAACCTTACTGTATATATATGTATATATTATCCTTATACATCCCATCATCCTATGCTGACGGTACGCTACAGCAATATCACCTGTGCTATAGCACGTGTCATCAGTCGTTGACGGTACACACGGTGTCTCTCTGGACCGACAGATCACTCTCTGATAAAGCACCAGAAATAATGAAATGACAGCTGCTGCATCTATACGTGTTTCGACCCTCATCGACAGCGAGTCAAAAAAAAATTTCATTTTGCACGGTTGGATATGTTTTTGTAATATACACGTTGTTTATTTCTATTTCCCTTTATGGCTACAGCCTTCGGGGATGAATTGTACCACAGACCCGTTCGGTTTTGTCATTTCGAGCAATTCTAGTTATCGTCATACGCGACTGTCACTCATTTCTACTTCCTCTGTCGCCTCGTGCGCCCTCCTAGGTGCACAGTCCTTTTTTTTTCTGTGAGCGATGCTCCCGGACGCAGACAGCAATGTTCCTGGAAAATATCGGGCATTCAGGTTTTCAAATGACAGTTATTAAGGGTAACGTTCCTGGGTAATGTATCCCGGGAGGAATCATTAAAAATCCTTGGTATCTCGGGATCCGTCCTAGCCAGGAAACAGTGAAGTGTTACTTAATACTAATTTTCGTAATATCAGTAACACAGTCTTACACGCGACATTGCGAGTACGATAAATCGTTACAGCGAGATTTTTCAGTAATGTCGAATTTCGTTTTTCATCCGCGTTTCTCGATCGTTGCACTGTACTCGTCGCCACAGAGATATTACTTAATTCACACTGAGACCAGAGGGCATATCGGCCTGGTTGACTGGAGGGAACATTTTAATGGAAAGGGTTGTCATCCCCGCTTACGCTTTCGCGTGTACTTCGCGACGGAATCCTGCTCTACGTTCCAGACTGCAGAACGAAGGAGAAGCTTTCTCGTAGGAGCGTTCATCGGGCGTTGCTGATGACAAAGTAATTTTAATTATCCCATTACCAGCCTGAAAGGGATGTTCACTGTGATATAAGACACGTAGCGTAACCTATTGAATAGACAGGGATGCATCGTGTAGTCCGGTTCTCTTGAATATGTGTATATATATATATATTTTTATCCTTAACGAACGTGCAAGTAGCTATAGGTGAAAAATTTAATTAAACGCCCAAGGGAAAGAAAAGGTTAGTCTTGCGAGATCTACAACCCTGTCTGGGGCGCGTATCCTTAACGTGCCAGTCTCCTCGCAACGGTCACGGGTCCAGCGATAATTATAATGGTAACGGGTAAAAGGCAACGGGCTTGTATATTCTTCAAGTCTACTTCCATCCCTTCGATTCGGAGGCAAACTTTTTATCAACTGGACTTCCGGTTGATAACGAAACTGACTGTCGTCCTTCTTCCTGTTATTTCCTGTTGTTAATATTTCGTTTTGCATCCCTTGCCACGTGGACGACCTCCGTCTCTCTTTCTCTCACTCTCATCGTCCACCACGCTCTGCGGGAGTAACTGAAAGACGTTTACCGTGCGACGTGATTCGAATGAGCTACGACGGCGATCATCGTTATAGACGGGTCGCTTTCTTGGAGGATATCGCCGAGACTTCCTACGGTTATAAGGCACAAGCCCGCTCGATACCTCTTGCTTGGCCCTGTGCATATAAGGGTTGTGTATCTGTTTCGTCTGGGTGGACGGTTTGGTTAGGAGTGGGTAGACGCCTGGCGCCGCGACAGACTCCAATGAGCGGTGTATGCTGGTACGTACCTCGTAAACAGTCCAATCAGTATATATGTATAGCGACGCGTACAACGTGAATCAGAGGGTCTGAGAAAGCCAAACGGTTTATACGATATTACGTATCTTTTTAACTTATAACAAGCAGTACCGATGTGATTGCGACGAAACATGTTGAACTGGATGACTTCTTTTTTTAAGTTATGCTCATAGTTTTACGCTCGAGGGACCGCGATAATGTCGAGTACACACGTTCACGTACTAGTAAATATCCTTATGCTATTGGCCGAGTTCCAGATGCACCGAATGGACTACTTCCAATTTGCCTGCTTGCAGTACCGGTGCATGCGGCGCTCAAAAGCTCACCCGAAGCTCTCGCGGCTTTCAGTATTCGCACAAACGGCGAGGAGTGCGTTACTGGGAGAGTTCGCGCTCATTTTCAAAATTGACTTGTTCCTTTGACATTTTGATAATTCTTTTTTTATCGCTCAGTACACTGACGAGCACTCGTATGGCCCTGAGACATTATTATGATTATAATCAAATGGACAGCTATGTATATTTTTCAGATTCTGGCATGTCTCGTCCCTCTAATCTATGCTGTGATCTCGTAATCAAATCTAATCTTAACAAGTATTGTCTTTATAATCACACATATGTCGTAATACAATCTGTCATCGTTTTGCACGACGGCCCCATTTGGTTTTGTTCCTCCGTTCGATATATACATATACATACATACATACATACTAGTCGCGTTAGATCTAAATTACGCTAGCCGTTTATCCACGCACGGTGTATCTCCCATATGAGAGTCTTGTCTTCATTATGCCTGCTTGCCTACATGGCTACGCCTCACGCTGATTTCGACGAGCTTCACGTTAGACAGCATGACGGCTAATGCAAGCTCCTGGCGCAACGTAGTGCCACGTGATGGATTGCATCTTCGAGACGACAAGTCTCCCCAGCGATATCGCCTCTATACCCGGAGATTGCTTAATAGAATTAACGTGCACGTCAACGCGTCGACGTTGCTGACGTCCTTAACGAGTAGCATTAAGTCCTAAGCGCACGCGAAAGCTCAACTCTGTTTTACCTAAGTCGCGTCTTACAGCCGGACTAACCGTCGTAGACGTGACGTTGGGTCCATTGCGTCAAGTCAGACAGCGGGACTGAAACGTGGAAGTGACGTCACCGAATGACAGTCGCATGTGCATGCGATTCCGTGCGGTATTCATTTACCAGCCGAGCGCACGTATGCTCGCGTTTATATCCAAAGAAAGCAGCGCATAGACGTATAGAAGTCGACGGGTACTCACGAAATCGTGAATTTGCACTGGAATCTCCGAAAATGGAGACTCGTTCACGTAAGAAATAACCTCGTATACCTCGGCTGTGAAAATTTCCGTCGACTTTCCCGCGTGCACGCGATATATTCATCCAAGTTTTAGCGTGCGATCTCCATGCTGCCTTTATGTTACATCGCAATGGATTTTCCATTAATCCATGGATTCCATGGATTCGGTGCATTCCTCTTAGGTCTGCTTAGAATTCAATTCGGACTTCGAACCGGAATCGATCTCCAAGCGCATGAGCCTTTGCACTCTGGAAATTCGATACAATTCGCAAACGGCATTGCTGATGCCTCAATGCGAATGGTAGCAAAGGTAAATCGCTTTTCCAAAATGGACTTTAAGCGAAGGTGCGCACTTCCGCTTCTGCGAATTCAGTTATATCCGTTAAATGTATTTGGAGTTCGGTTGAGTAACAAGCAGTGCTTTGCCACTAGACGGGGTGAATGGTGAGGTGGGAGGATGGTGTGAGAGGGTCAATAGACGAGGCGTTATCGTTACTCCATCCGATTTGCATGAATTATTCCAAACGGTTATTCAAACGGAAACAGATGCGTCGCGCACGGACGGGCAACGCCGGAAGTAGACACGTTTCACCCTGCGGAGAAACGCGGTGAAAATCAATCGATCTTTCTTTACGTCCCACACCTACCACCGTTACGGGAAAAATAATTCAACGAGCTTTACACTGATTATGCGTAATGTCCACGTCTCGAATATCGTATTGCGTGCACGATATTTCACGATTTTTCACCGGAGTGTCGCCACTCGCGGAAGCCTCGGATTTACGGCGAGCTTTAAATTGCAATGGCGTTGGCATTACGAGAGAAGGTTTTGAGTCATACGAGCAGAGCCGAGCTTACGGAGAATCGATGTGGGATTAGCAAGTGAGAGGCTTTGCGAGAGATCGGTCCAAAGGTAGCATCGTGTCAATATTGTATATTGAAGGGATAACGACAAAGGTGTATCGCAGCGGGCGTAAGCGAGAGAGGCAAAAGAGCATACGCATAAATAAGAGACGAAAAGGCATGTGACGTAGGAAACAGACCAAGGTATATTCGTGACAATCACTGTCCGGCTCTCGTTTCTTATTTCATTCGGAACATAAATCAACGTCTAAGTTATATTAACGATATTTCACCAGGCTTTCGTTCCGGCTTTGCCTTTACACATACCTATATATATATATATACCGTAGATCCATGGGCAAGAAGGTGCTAAGACGTTATACTGTCACCATCTACCGTAGGCTTGCACACTGCAGCCACGTTCTAGAAACCCTTTGACCATAGTCTGCAGTCTAAACCGTAATTCACCTAGTTATATATAGTAATACCATATCTGTATATATGTACAAGTACATATAGGTAGATGTGTATCTACCTACTGCGCGGACCTCTACTTCACCCCCCGTGTCCCTCTCCTCCTTTCCTCACCCTCTCTCCCTCCCGGTAGAAAAATAAGAAGTTATGTAAAATGACAAATTGCACGGGATTACGTTAGCGTGCTCTCTCCTAGGGCTCAGAGGGGTGCAAGCTCAACCCTGTGAGCCACTGCCACCCGAGGGTGGCTAACACGTCGCTGGCGTTAAAAATTATGGTCGATCTTGTTTCACGATCTCCTTTGCTACTGTCACGTTCTGAGTTACGTTTAAATGCTTTTCCAGCTATTTCTCGTGATTAGTTATATCCTTTTTTTTTCGCTTTCTCTATAACCAATCGACTGTTCTTTTCGTAGATTGTTAACCTTCGTTTGGTTGTTGATTCGCTTCTAGTTAAAAGCGGCCTGAAAGGCCAGCCGTGAATACGTTCGATAGCGCAGGCTGGTTGGAGGTTACGAATGCAAATTGACCGGGCGAGCTTTACGGCGATTTGTTATAACTTTTTATTTGTCAAGTCGAATAAACGCGCGAAGGTTCGATTGATAATTTTATCCTGCCGCTTTTTCACGGGTTACATGATAACATGATTTCCCGTACGAACGATAAATGCTCGCGATGCTTTCTACGATTTCAGGGGCAAAACGAAACCATGCTTGTCATTCTCATATCGTGGCCTTACTAACAATCTTTACGTTTTCGCGTATACAATGTATTGACTTTTGTATGTCGTTGTGCCAATTCTGGAAGAATTCCGCACGCGTTTTACCTCGGCCGGTAAAGTCTATCTTATTAGTTTCCAAGTCGGATGCTATTTTCGTAATACGAATTTCCCGTTGCTCGCTGCGCTCTATCAGAGGTTGGATCCGCACTAGGAATTCATTCAGGAATTCATTCAGGAATTCAAGGTGGTCCTTTCGCGGCACCTAGTCAAACGATGGTCTTATCGTGAGATAATTGACCACATTGCAACCTCCCTATAATGTTAACAATACAAGATACTATTTGACAGCCATGAATTAAATATATTTAATTATTTTGTTTTCGCACATAGAGCGGCTCAGGAGTCTCAGGTATCTGGAGTTCGATATTATACGGGGATATTTTTCAGTGTAAAAAGTGTTCGCTCACTTGCTGTGAATTTATGCAAGTAGTACAGCGCAATGTTGATGAACTCAACGTCGTATACGTTCACACACGTTGAAGGATCTCCGTTGGCTTACATGAGCCTAGTAAAAGCCTTACCAGATAAGGGGTTGTTACTCGCCTAGGCACGGACGAAACTCCAACAGCAGGGTGGATGCTAGATATATGTTAGCTTCCAGGCATTACGTCAGCCTGGTATGCTTGCTGGTTTCCAACAATAACACGGCCATACTATTAGCAGTCTAATAAACGGCAGAGTAATAATATATTTACGTAATCCGTATTAGACAACGCTTTCCAAAATAACCAAGTGTTTCGTACCTCGGCGGTTGACTTGAAATTATGCATGCAGGTTTATACTTGGGCGAGTTGACGTTCCGGTATGCTGAAGTTGCTACGGGAATTATCGAGTGCGATGAATTACTGATAACAATAGACGCCAAGGTAGAGCAATCGAATTGCGCCTGGAAGACCTTCGCGACTTACGTAACTCGATCTGAACTTGAATTACGCTCTGGATTATTATTTATTTCCTTTCTTCGTAACATATCTGCCGAATCGTTCGGCAAAAATGCATTTCATCGTAGACTTCAGATTCAATCAGAAATCACGTTTTGCGGGAAAAACGAATTTGATAGTTTTTAATCGGTTTCATTATTTACGCAATTGGTCGCGTCTTATCCTGAGAGCAATTCAATATACGTAATAATGCACTGCCGATACATTCGTTCAATCCGTATATGAATTATACTTAAACGCCGAGTGTACCTGTCTGTTCAATAGGCTTATCTCGATAACAGATATTGCCTCAATGTCTTTTACACGTAAACTATTTGCTAATGGAATATCACGTGCCCGGCTAAAGAGGTGACTATACAGTCTTTTCGCAGTCGCTTAGTGCTAATAAATTGAAGGTGGCCGAGTAGCTGAGATACTCCCTTGGCAGTATATGTATGTACTGGACAGACGGTATATGCGTATATATGGTTAGTAGGTTCCTGGGTTGTTCTATACGTAACGTATGCTGTCACGTGTTACTTGATGATATATGGTTACGCCGTTCGGTAGATATCGTGAAACCCTGTGAGGAACCGTGTCGTCCTCTGCGTAGTATTTATATTGGGACGTATATAAAAATGTATAGACGGCATATAGCATATGTGAGCTTGCGAATGGGAATGAGATTGATAACGAATTCATTGTTTTCAGTCTCTCTTTTTTTTCTAATTACTATAATTCCCTTTGGATTCGTAAGCAGCTCTATTGATTCTTGCGAGCGTTTATTGTATGTTTTCTCATTGTACATTATACACAGGTATCCCATTGTATCGTACTTAGGCCTTCACCAAGTTCGTACTTACACGTGGCAGCTTTTGACGTTATATACTGACGGCGTAAGATATTATATTTGATGTTGGTATGAAAAGGCTTCCACTGTATCCCAAGCTGTCTATAGTTTGGTATACCTGCAGCCAGGAATTTGGATATTGATACACAAGGCCGTTGGCCTTTACCGAATTGGGCCGGACTGAGCTTTCGATATTATTAAAGCGGGGTGGGGGGCTTTGAATTTACCGTTATGGGTTTTTTTTTTAAATATTCCCGCGCTTTCGTAGTACAGACGCGTATGCTCCGTTCTGGTAAAAATCTGCTCTCGTACGGGATCATCTTTTTCTAACGATCTCGCATCTTACTCGTGGAACGACTGCAGGCAGTTGTATATGGTTTCCTGGCACGTGTCAGCATTACGTGTGATCGATGAATGAGAAGAGCCGATGATCTTATTAAAATTTGAATTATCTCATCTGGGCTCTTGATTGTTTCACGGCATCTTATGAATCTTACCTGACGTCGCTTTTAATTTCAATCTTATTGAAATCCTTTCGTCCGTTACTTGTTGCAACTCTAAACTTTCTGCCAGAGAGAATCTTCTAGCTCGCGACGCCCTCGACAGGGTCAGGCTGCTTATTATACTCGCGATTGACTTCGTTGCCGGGCTGAGGCAACGCCTGTAGCTAAAACTTGTCAGGTGATAATCGATAATATTAACTAAGGCAGATCCGAACAATTGGAAAATGATAAGAGGGAAATAATTATCCAATTTATTTTTACGTGTCTCCTTTACCGTGAACAGTCATATATTCATTGCAGCATCCACCGGTTTCATTTCCGAGTGTATTGAATTCACGAGCTTGTGGATTTTATTTGTTTCCAAGATTTAGATGGGATTTCCTGCCGCTTCAAATCTGCCACGAGTATCAGTCGGTGAAAGGGCGAAGTTAAATGGGAACATCGCAAACGAAAGCAAAACGAAATTTAACGCCATGTGCATTTTTATTTCGTTGCAGTTTATATTTCTCGATTCACTTTTTTTTCTTTCTTGTTTTTTTTTTCCCCATCCTATTTCGCAACTGACTGCAAGCTTAATTGCCCGGTCCCAGAGGCAGCCGTGTCTTCTTTCATTATTCGCATCTGCATCGCGCGCTTCGTTTCAATAAAATTACCAACCGCCCGTGTCTCTCTTTTATATAAATTTACGCTACAATTGCGCTGGTCCACTTGCCGCCAGAGCAATAGCGCCGTTGCCTGTTTCTCCGACTCTGACGTTCTGGAACTCCAGGTGCACGAAAAACACGTGCCCGATACGTTATATCGTCCCGTGATCGGAGCTCCGGGTTTACGTTTTCCGCAGCAAAAAATAACAAACAGAATCATCCCCCGAACGGTGCACGGTCGTTAGGGTTTTTCCGTCGGCGTGTCGGGCGATATTGCCCTCGAAATTAATCGAGCGGCTCCCTGCAAAAAAAGAAGCTTGCCCTTCGCAACAAAACACAACTGTATTACTAGCTGCTAGTATAGCCTGATCTACCCTAACCTAAATTGTATAGGTATACACTTCGTTAATGGTAGTTACTGTTCTTTTTTGGAATTGCTATATTCTCCACGGGAGCCGCTCACTACGGTTCTCCAATCGCAACAGCAAAAACTACCCTTGATTTTCTCCTGGCATTTTGAAAGATGGCTACTTAGGATTGGATCGGATGCATGACTATACGTGTTTCTCTCTGTGCATGTATTCTCGTTCGATTCTGGCTTAACGTTCCTGCAACATTTCAGGCTGCTGCACCTACGGATTCCGTGCCATTCCGATCGCTCGTAAAGTACAGGCGACAGGGTTGGCCGTTTTATAACTATTCGTTCCCGTGCTTTTACCATTTCGTTTCGTATACAATTTCATCCAGTACGAGTTGCGCGGAATCGCCGCGCTTGTTTAGTGCAGTCCAAAATGCAGTTGCGACAGACTTTAAGATCTTTCATGTTTTACTCTCGTTCGTTCAATTCGACATTTTTCACTTGAATCTTTGTCCGTCCTGTCTGTCGTGATTTTTCAATTTTTTCAATTATATTTCACCTCTTGTCGTCTATCCGACACGCGACTGCTTCGACCTTTTGTCTTTCGTATTCGTCTTCGAACTTACCTGGTAGAAATTTTCTTTGGTAAATCCAGGGCACGTCTGGGTTATTCTAATTCAGCTACACCTCAACTTCGCGTAATCCCGCGTTACAAGTTTGGTTGCAATTTAATTGCATTTCATGAATTCGAATGCACCGAGTGTCTCGTATCGTGGGACTCGTATCCTATGGCTAATGCAACACTTATGCATATTGGATCGCGCTGGAGGACTTTCCACTTTTCAGCTGGAAGCGCAGAGAAGTGCCTTGGAACGCATGGTCGACGAGCTAACCGGCTTTGAATCGGCTCGTACAAACTTGGCGGGGCTTATAGCGTAATTGTGCGATACGGAGGATGCTGCATCTCGAGGACTTACTGGGGCAAATATGCATTCGCGGAAGTTATCGTTTCTTGAAGACGCTTCCGGATGCGCCTAGCTATATACATACCTGTCGCTAGAAATAACAGTTGGGTCTCCTATAACAGTATATATTATATCTGACTGTAGGTATGTACATTATAGTTTACTATTTATATGGATTTATGGTGAAGCAGCGAGAAATTGAACTCTGCACGCGATGTGGAATATCGGCGGTGCATCGGTTTAAAAATATGCACCAGAGGTGGAGATGCAAAGGGAAAGGGAGGGATCGGGCAAGAAGATTCAATGGCTGTCGAAAGCAGGCACCCTGGTGCTGTTCGAAAATATTCCTTTATTTCTCTATTTATTTGTTATTTACCCAGTCTGCCCATTATATTCTCCAAATACCTTGGGTTTAAGCTACGAGGTCGAACGGTGCATTCGTAGGCACGAATTTGTAAGAAGTGTGCAAATTTCTTCCCTGTCAGGGAGGATCGATCCCACGAGGATGTTTTTCGCCTTACTACAAATGCTAATGCCCAGTCGTTTTACATTTGAGAAAAGTTGCCGCGCGCATGCGCACCAAGCAACATTTTATGCTCAAGAAGTAAAAGCCACATTCGAGTCAGACTTACTACTTCGCTTTGACACAGGGTGACAACCTTGTGCCAGGATCGTCGTTTATACTTATGACGCGCACGCCATTACGATCTTAATAGGGGGGTTGCAAGTTGACAACTGGGTATCGGGCCCCTCTGGGAATATGGCGCGACCCTATCAAGTACGAGATGCGTGCTGGACGAGAAAGAACGTTTAATGGCCAGGGGCGGCGCGAGATTGTCAAACCACCAACCCCCTGTAGCTGACGGACGCAAGTACTCGATGTGATTCACGGGGTAGGTGGGATTCTGTCGGGGTGGGATGTGAATGCAAAATAGAGGCGGGTTGAAAAAGTACCCCTGACTGCAGGGTCAGCTTGTCGAGCTGAAGGGTCGAGGAAGTTCCTAAAGTGCATTTCACCCTCGAAAACTTGAAGTCCTTCGAAGATCCATGAACAACCATCCAATCCCTATTCTTTCTGCAGCAGGTATTTCCATGGCAACCGTTGCTATGCAATATTTATGTCAAGTACTACCCTCGATGATGGGTGCTGTTCGTGAAATCGACGTTTTTCTCCTTTCTTCATTTTCACATTGTCCTTTCTCCCTTATCGCCTTACGCCCGAGATTAATCCTAGTTAATTTGCCCTGCAGGACAAGAATAGGTCTTTTCAGTTGGATATTCCGTGACACGCACCACCAGGTTAATGCGGGATGAATGACGTTGCTCCTCGTTAAAGTCGCCCTTATGAAAACTTCCATTAGCTCGCCTAGCTCTCGGACTCGGACACTTACACCGTGTAAACGCGATACAGTGCGATGCACTGCTGCTGCATGTGCACGTTTCATATACATTGTGCAAGTGAGCTACCTCGCTGCCTCGAGGTAATAAGCGTCTTGTCGGATCAGATCGAGGTAATTGCTCGACACGACCACGACTAGTAGTAGCAGCGCCACTGCGGATAGTGCGATACTGCAGATAATGTTTGTACCGTTCATGGTTAGCAAGACAGTGCCGTTATTCGAGCATTATGTTCTTGGCAGGACAAATGGAAGGGAGCGCATAGGTACGTCACATTGAAACCATATACTAGTTACGCCATCTGAACCAATCGGAGTTTGGATCATATAATAGGAGATCGTATACCGATTAACTCAACTGCACGAAACGCCTCGTATAGACGTAGCCGTGGTATCTGCTTTACAGTCGTATCGATTTACTTAAGGGCTTCTTCTTCACCTCAATCTTCGTCATTGCCGCGGCTTTGCCTTTGACGCATTGCCAACGTATGTTGTTACACGGTGCGGCCAGGCTAACACCTAATGGAAGAACCGGAAACGGCGCACATTGCAATAGTGGACTGCGGTAGTCCAGGTGTCACGAGTCACGCGATTTATCTCGGCTATTATTCGCTCCGTCGACGCACGCGCGGTCGCACGCGGAACGCGCGCGTGCTTTCTCAAGCGATGCGTCGCGACGCACAGCTAGTACCTGCGGAACATCGTAGTGTACGCGGCAGTTAAATGGAGACGCGTATCCAATGGAGAATCTCGCGTGAAATTGACGAAGTCCTTGGTAGTAAAATAGTATTGCATATGGAGAAAACTGAGGTTTCAGTCTCGGGGACAGAAACGACTTGCAGGCTCGCTGGATGGATTTGATGATTGTTTCTGGTTTTAATCTTCGTACTATACTTTTAGAAAGACTCGGCCGCACTTGACAACTTTCAAGTCGTATAACGATCGTTGCTTCTTGAAATTTTAGGGCTGACACTTTTAAGGGTGCCGCCGAGTTCTCAATTTCGTGGCAACGGGATTCAGTCGCGACAGAGCCAGGAGTGAGCCCGTTTTAAGGGGGTGAATAAATTTCTCATGGATTCTCTCTACGACTCTCCCTCCTCTCGCTCTCTCCTCTCTTAGCGAAACCCTCTTCTACCGGTATTTCAATCCTCTTCTCTTCTAGGTCAAGCTACGACCTAAGCTCCACGGTTACAGGTGGTTTCTTCGAGGTCTAATAAATCGTCCTGGTGGTTGCTTAGTCCTTCTTATATCCACCCTGTAGTGTAGAACTTCCGGACTGACCCTTGACCGTGTTCCAGGATTATCCGGTTGACATGTTAAGGTGGATCATTAGGCCATGATTTTAGGTACTTTAAAGAACCTTCTATCGTGCTGTACCACAAACCACTGTGTAATTGAAAATGAGGAATAATAACGTGAAACAGCACAATTCTATAGATTCGCGACTTGCTCCCTTCTGTTCCATGATATTATTGCTTCATAGCTCCCACCGTCCCCCTTTCATACCTAAGAATCCCCTAAATATTTACAAGCCCCTAGAACGGCATAGGATGGAATTTATATCGCAGAAACGCTCGTTTCTCGGCTAATGGCGGACGCGCCTTTTCCGGGACTGGATATAGCCTTGCCGCTTGGCATGTCTAGTGCTTGATAGCTCCGAAGGAATAGTAGTAGGCGCCAGACATAAGCCAGCCCAGTCAGTCAGGCAGCCAACTTCATCACGCTGCAGTTTCAACCCTCGCGTATTCTTTTTTTAGAGACGCCGCACCCTCGCATTATCCACTCCCTCGCTCTCCCCTCGAGACCAATACCCACGATTGCAACCTCAAATAAAAGTAGATAGGAGGATATCGACGCGCACTTGTTATCTATACTCTATTCTGAAAACGTGCACCCTGCCGTCTCACCTCTCCCTGCATCGACCACCCCCTGTACACCGTAGGGAAACACAACCACGTCGAATCTTGGAATTTCTCGCTCAGCTTTATCAGAATATTGCATCGTAAGTAACCAGGGGTAGAGGAGGTTCACCTATGAAAAATTCCACGGGTTTCCAACCCTTAACTCGGCTGAATTCATGCTACCGTCTTAAAACATTGTTGCCGCCCCACGAAGAATGTGCAACTTGCATAAATGTAGTTATATTGCTACTAAAAGAAAGGGATGAATTTTGTTATAGACGGCGCCTGTCTCCTGCACCCTTAATAACGTGCAGGTAACCGCGTCAACTTTGTGGCTAGTATTACGAAAATTGATAAAGGTGAGACTAGCGGACCTTGCGATTCTTATAGCTAATCCAATAGCTACAGGTGCAACAGCAACCCTGTAATTTGGAATGTATTTTTTTTAACGATCCGACGTATAAAGTCGTTGGTCGGCTTGAGATTACGTAAAGTGCAGTATCCCTCGTGGGAGCGCATCCTACGCGAAGGTCCTCGAATGGTTTTTACTAGAGCACCGGAAACCGCTTGCAAGCTTCATAAAGCTTTTCCGGTTACGTCGCTCCTGTCTATACTGCTGACATCCGCTATAGGGTGAGTCGCCATCAAACTCAACCCCTTGAGTGCACTCGCGCCGACTTAGTTAGGGGAACGAGGTTGTCTCCCTCGGAGCGGCATGGAAGTCGAGCTACCAGGCCAGACTCGTAGACAGACATGTAGGTAAGCAGCCAGACAAGCTAAGTCAGGGCGTGACAGTTCAAGTCAGTCCGATGCAGGCCAGAGTGGATTCGAAATGTCGTGAAATATAGGGAAAACTTTCCGGCGAAGTGCTCCGTCGGGAAATGCTTCCAGGATTGTTCGATTATAGTCGTATATGTGTATAGATATAAGACTCCATAGTTTTGCAGAATCCTGCGAAGATACGGAATAAGGGCTACGTAGAATACGAAACGAAGGATATGTACGGTATGCAGGTACCTTTGAAAAACGCGGTCCAGACGGAAATATAAAAGGGACGGTCTTAGTGGCATCTGCGTCTCGGAAGCACAGCTGAGAACTTTTGGAATTGTCGATGTGACATTAGATTTTTTAAGGGAGATTTTTACGAATCGGCCACGTGAGGGATGTTTCTTGTGAAACGTGTTGGGATTATATGGTATGTAGTACATATAGGTGATACAGGAAATGGAATCTGTTCCGGGATGGATTCTATGGATTCTGTGGATCCCGTGAGGGTGGATACTGAAATTGGAAATAACGTCATTCCTTCAGTTTTATCGTTGTGCACGTTAAGGGAAGACATGGAGGGGGGTTGCTCCTTAGTTATTTCAGTGAACTCGAGTGCTTAGGAAACCCTTAAAATTCCTTCATCGGAAGTCGTAAAAAGTCCTCTGTCGCAGTCAGAGTTTGTTAAACGTTTGCCAATGGCTAAGGGTTGTTCGAGACTTCCGTCCCTTAGTTTACCCTGATGAGACACTTACAGATTCTCATTCTGAGTCCACTTTGTAGAAGACTCGGTCGGGGAAGGGTTGCGAGTTCTTAGTGATTAAAAGGACCATCATTTCGAGATCGATGGTCGAGCTAATTAAAACGGGGGTGGCAAGAAGCCATTTGGCAACGGGGATGTCTTTGTGACTGCGTCGTATTCGAGTTCTTTGAGTTCTGGTGCGATTGTTAAAATTTTACGAGGAAGCCGCGGCAAACGGCACTGATGTGTTTGGAAGCAGAGGGAAGTTTAAAGGGTGGAAACGGGGTAAAAGAATTTTCAAGCATCGTCCCTCTTAACGTGTGTAGGGATAATTATATGTCGTGGCAGCGAGAGCGAGAGAGACACAGTGTGATGGTATCTCATCGTTACAGACCAATCCACCCCTAATCGCTAGAGCGGAACAACCACAGTAATCCTCCCTCTCTCATCACGGACTACACCCTCCCGCAATGGTAGTACGAAGGACAAATAGGGAGGCGTTACCCTGTTTTATCCCAGGGGGATGATGACACCCTTATGGGTTAGAAAGGGCGGTTCCTCTACTCTCTTAGGCTGTTACCCTCTCGCGCGCGATACAAGTATTACAGGGGAGGATTGCTTTGCTAATGAAATAGAAAATTCCACCCCCGATGAACTCCAGTAGAAATCCTCGATTTTCACCTAATGCTCATTACCATTAAACGGGCGATAACCTAACACCCTTGTCTGTCTAAATCTTTAACTTTTCCTTATCTCTCCTTCGCCTACCTTCAACCCCTATACGAAAACCTACTCCAAGTGACTCCTTCATCCTCGCTTAAGTTCATTCCCATTTTCCTGACAAATGCACTGACCTGATCTATTCTCACAAGAGGAGCCCCTCGACATCGCTCGATCTACCCCTATTTGGTTTCTCGAACTCTAAGTGAAATTTACACGGCAATGGGAAAGATATCATTAACCCAAAAAGATACGCGCTTTAAGGATACCGGAAATAGAGTTTTCTCAGGTGCAGGAAGCTCCTAGGACAAATACTCGAGGATGGTGCGGCGGCTAGAGCTACAGTCCTGCCAAACACACAACACCCACTGTGCTGTACGTGCAAAGTGTTAGACGGAGACTCTCACCCCGTACAATAATATACCACTGGATTACACTGTAGTGTGCTGTACGCTATTCTATTCTGGAGACATTCACGAGACTTCCCGCATATGGACAAAGTGTCTTATGTACACCATGTGTTACGCGTATAGTCACATACGATGTGTCGGCGTAGGGCATAGGGGTAGTGTAGTGAGCCAAAAGCGCCATCGATATGACCCAAGAATAAATATAGACACGAGCTGAGACGACACGCAATATATGGTCTTGTTTATTGGACACCGAACAACCCCTTGGTTCTGGTAAATATCAAGGATATCAAGAGGGTGGTAGTGATTGAAGGTTAACACGTTTTCTTCCGAAAATATTAACTTTGTTACGTTCACTGAGATATTAATTGAAATTCGAACGTGGACTAGTTATTTGTGGCTGGATATTAGGATTGGTGTTGGGTGGGGTGATTTTGAAAATTTTTAATTACATCCGTTTCGTCCCTCTCTGTTAATCCCAAACATTTATCCAGTAGCGTGGGAAGCTCGCGCGGGGAGGGAAACAAACGACAAATGTTTCCACTAGGGGAATGGCAATTTGTGGGCGTGTTTCAGTAAAATCGATGACGTAATGGAATAATCTCGAAGCCGTTGAAAGTCTGTTCGGTATTGAACCCTTAGTTGCAACCCTGTTGGCTTCCTTATTTCGTGGCACGTAAGGCTCCACTTTTCTATACTTTGTAAGAGAATCCAAGTTTTACAACGAAGGTGATATACGTTAGGATATTTTTTGTACAACTTCTGTAAAACCTATATATCGGAAAAGGAAGTGCAAGAGAGATAGAGACAGAGAGAGAGAGAGGATAGAGCGTTGAGGTAAACGACTGTTATAAACTTTCCGAAAATTAACCCCACTCAATTAACCCTCAGCTTGAGAAATCGAACTTCCCCGGTACGAAGGAAAACTCTTCGTAAGCCGTGATCTTCGCTCAGATCGTATAATCCACTCGAGGTTGGAAACCCTGGGCTGCGACCAGAAAACTAAACTTTACTTAATCCATACTCTTTTTTGAGATCCACAATATTGAGCTTGCAATGTCCTCTTGATAAGCCGAAAATAGCTCCAAGTATCTTATCGCTATATTCAATACCTATATACCTCCTTTAGAGCTTACCAGCTTAATTGCGGGTACGACAAACTGGAAACTATTAGTTGCTTTATGGAACAATACAATTATTTACACATTTCTTTTATCTGGAAAACGTGCAATGATATGTGGCTCGTAAACATCAATATTTAACCAGGGTTGCCACAACACGGCAAAGCAATCGTGCGTATCAGGATTCGATGATCCCCCGTAGTGCGTGAAGCCAGAATCGAGCAAACGGATACGCGCGGACCACAGCGGTTTACCAGTCTGGTCCTGCGAGCCTCTATCTGGTATCATATGAAAATAACACACACCCTTGCATGTCCCCGTTACATCCCCTCCTTTATATGATGAAAAACTTCTTGGCGCAGATTATTCGTGTAGAGAAATTGGATTGGAAATTGATTCAAGATCGTTTCGATTATTTATACGATTAGATGCGCACTAGGCTGCCAGGATCCGGCGGGTAGTGGAATCATGAAATCTAGCCACCCTCATTAACCGCGAGGGGCTTTCCGGATGGGTGAAACGGGTCAAGGAGTATCAATTCTGAAGTAGGCAAGAGGTCGAGTCGAGAGGCAGCCATTCCAGTAGATAAAACCGTTTTCGCACCATTGCAATCAAGCATTCCGAAATTGAAGTGGAGCCAAAGATTCAGGCAGTCAGTGGGAATCAAGAGTAGACAGTAGTCAACCAACGACCGTTTCTCCTCCGGTAGTCGTCGGCTTCCTTCATTAATAGATCCCAAAAGTTTCCAGCCCCTGTTTCACCTTCGACCTTCTTCACCCATTTCGCGCATCTCATCGACTATCTCCTCATCCGAGTCTGAACTCTTTACTTCCGTCAAAAACTCCCCAGGCGCTCTACAGTCTCTCTCTCTCTCTCTCTCTCTCTCTCTCTGGCTATTTTTTATCCTCCCAAATGATCCTGGGTCAGACCTAGGGAAATTGCAGCTTAGCCGCACGCGCTGCTCCACTGACCAATTTCGTACCTAGAATCTTGTGCTTGACGTCGATACTCATACGGAAATAATTTTTATAAGGACTGCGCTTTGCATTATTTCTAGAAAACGTCTAAAGTATGGACCCACATAACATTATTATACACCGCAGGTGACTAAATTGCCTTGGGATCGCTGCCAACGCAAGGATGAATCTAGTACGTCGTCTAGTCTTTGATATTTACTTTAAGCTTTTCCCTAACAATCTTTCTCTAGTGAAATAAACATGAGAGTAAGTTATCCACGGAGTGAGAACAGGATGGCTAACTTGATAAATCCACAGGAACAGTCAGGATAAACCGAACTGAGTTGGAATTAGTTTTGTTCCGGCTGCTGGATTTCTCGGCGAGTTACAAACGGGCTACAGAAGTGAGGCTGGATTTTCTCGAAAGGGGTACGGTAGAGGGTGGCTTCTCGAGTGAGACGGAGGAACATAGGAGAGTGGTAGTACGAGAGGAAGGCCAACAGTTTGACCCAAATAAACCTCATTTCCTATTCCTTTCGCGAATAAGGGGTCGAGTTGGTTGAAATCCTGCGGCGAGGACACTCAGTTTCTGCATCCTTCTTCTATCCATGTATATTTTTACTTTACGCTCGATATACGCTGTGAAAATTTTCGCCTATGAAACGTGCATTATCATAAATGTCTTATTCAAAGGTAGAGCGCTGTTACAGATGGAAATACCGTACACGTTCTGTCGACGTGTACCTCGAGCTTGAGCGACTCTCCTCGAGTACCTGTATACACGTGAGCTTCCACCCTTCGTACAGTAGGGACTCAAAATCCTCAATAGAATAACGATACGTCGAACTAAATCCCATGGAAATGCATATTTGCATGTAGGGATCGAAAATGGCTGTACAATCTTTTCGTGTAGGTAAATCGCCTGGATGACACATGATAAATCCATCTCCATTACCGATAATCTCATTCTGAGTCTACACGCGAAGAGAATTATTGATCCCAATATACCTACCACTCGATCCGATGCCTGAAGGTTATTGATATTCAGGCTCTCGTAAAAAAAAATTTTCATCTGTATAAATCTACAGTAGATCTACAAAGGACGTATCTGGAAAATTCGTATGGGACGATTGCAAACTGATATGTAGACCTTGCGATTCCGACGAGAATCTAGACCCAGTCTAACGTAAATTTGTAGTCAACCTACGAATGTCCCTCAATGTACCCAAATCTACGTAGACGTCCTTTGCAGATCTACTATAGTTTTATATAGATGACCATTTCTTTTACGAAGGATACGTAACATTCGGATAGGACACTTTATTTCCACGGACATACGGAATGTCTATTTTCAATTTGAAGAATACCATGTACGGTACAGCCTTTGATGGGAAACCATTCGATATACAGCTGACGCTCCACTGGTCACGTTTGTCTTCCATAATCTATGGCAGTCTGAAATTTTCGATTGTCTTTACTTCTGCACGCGGATCCCCCTGTCGCTAGTACATTTAGAAGATTCCTGTTACTTTAGCGAAACTTTATTAAAAATTGTTGGCCACTTTGTATACCACTGCCTTAGCGATATTTGGTCCACTGGGACATAAATTCACAAGTATATATATACTTTTATTTTCAAAAGTTTTCAGATTCTCTTAATGTTCTTTTAATGTTCCATTTCATACATACTGCATACAGTTCTTCAAGGTTGAACTTAATATCGACCCACTCTATTTCAGACATATTATTCTGGGACCTTGATGACCATCGATCGGTAATAGTCAAGGCAATGTTGAGGAACTACGACAGAGCAGGATGGGCTCAATACTTATGCCTTTTAATTTAGATGCTTGTACAATTTTCTATGCGCACATGCTAATACAGAGTTTCTATGAAATGCGATAGATGCAGCCACAGATGCCGATTAAGCTTTGACATTAACGTTTATAACGTACAGTTATCTTGGAGACCTGCTGCTAATGGATTATAATAATGAAGTCTGGTTATTCGACATTCTTATACTAGAATTTAAGGATATTTTTAAATGCCTACTATAGGTCTGCATTGACGCGCGCAGTTGTCTTAGAGGCTTCAGGTTTGAGGATTAATTCGTGTAAATGAACGCAAACCTTATCCTTATTTCTTTTCTTCCCACATACATAAATCATCACACTGCCAAGTTTCGTACCTCGGAGACAGTTATTCTGCTATTTATAAATATGCCGTATACGGTCCGCGCCAAGAAGGGATGCGCACCATGTGTTACGAGGGACGTCATACCACGTTCGCACGTCGTAGACGTCGTCCGATCGATGACTACTCGGTTGTGTAATAAAATCCCTAACAAAGAAAGGCTTCTTCCACGTCTGCCTTTCCCTCCTCCGCTTCCTAATTCTTGACTTCCATCTTCTCTACAGACACGTAGAAAAATATTTGGATGCCCTCAGAGATGCTGATCGCTTTATGGATTCCCTCCTTCGCTCGTGCTGGAACAAGGTACCACCCTGACGAGTGATTCCCATATCTAGAACGAGTAAGCACGTGTGACTAAAAAAAATTGTAAAGGATGAGAAGAAGAAATAAGATGAAATTCGTAGATAATCGTTTCATTCGCCCAACGGGTTAGTACGATTCGCAAGGGTAGGAGAGAGAATTGTAGGAAAAGCAGGAATCCCCATAGTATCGGCCTGATGCTTCAGTGAAATTTTTCGTCGGTTTCTCCGTTAACTTATACGTATTGTACCGTGGCTTGGTACGTGCAGGGAAAACGAGTCGCGTACAAATACAGCACAGGCCGATCCTCGGCGCCAGTAGTACGTGCACTGCAAAATAGACGTGAAATTCCGCGGTCGAATAAATCTCCGAAGAAGACGCGTTGAGGATCCTAAAGAGGGTGCGGATGAAATGGTTAGAGAGGTGAGGTCCAGGGAGGTTGGTCGATTGAGAATAGCTCGACTATTACTCCTTGAACGTGTGCAGGGTACTGTTTGGTGCACCTGGTGTACGTGCTACATGCGTTGAGGTTAGGTGAGGGGGGGTCCTAAGGCTCCACTTGTGGGAAGTGGAGCTCTAGACTGTGAATCCTTCTGATTCTGGATACATAGACGTGAAGAGATAGCAAACTCTCGTGGCATCGCAGCAGCCACTGTCTAAACATTAACTGTTGCACGACGCGTCACGTTATTGTCGTCTGTCTGCGGTCTGACAGTGACGGATCGGCCGCGTCAGGGATATGACGTTATTTTCTTGCTAGTACGAGTGTCCAATGAGTTGGATAAATAAACGTTAAAGCTCGGAGCAAGGTGAAGACGTGGTCTTTGGACGTGCGGTGGACATAGGTAAAGCCTGTCAAGATCTTCCCTCCTGAAGTAGAAGACGTCTGGCCATTTTATAAGACGCGAGATTATCGTCGAAGCGCATACAGCTTGGGAAAGTTTGCGTGCGGAATTGCGCAAGCGGCTTTGCGATAACGTTGTACAGCCCACGTACTGGTCGTCTTTATAAAGGCATAGGGGTGGTAGGTGGTTCGCAGTGTCCATTTTTCAATCTCCATTGGTACCTTTCGACTTTTCTATATTCGAGCCTATGAAAACGCGCCTTTCTTATTTCGACGCGTCGAATAAATTTACCGCGAAACTTTGGGCTAATCCAATTTTTTTCGTCGCAAATTTTACGAGCCGTCCATTCGCATTTTAAAAACTCCTCGTCCACCCTACACTATTCTCGTCTCGATCGGGAGATTTTTACGGTAACCACCAACTCTTAACCGTTACCCTGTTTTTTGTGTGTTGCAGGTACGTGATTGCATCGTAAAATTCATCCGGCTGGCATTGGCGCGTAAAATGGTTTCCCGGCTCTTCTGAGAACGATAGTAAGTAGGGTACAGATCTAGGTACGAGAATAGAGAACGAAGACGGGGTTATCTTCGGGGCGTTTACAACCCTTAAATCTTGCCGGTGTGATATTAAATTTTTATATTGCTCGTCTATGGGAAATTAGATGAGAAGAGGATTTATATTTTTCGAAAGTGTGTCTGGGGGACTCATTTACCTTAAACACCATACGAAGATGTCACTTACAAAAGCTAGTTTACACGCGGACGGACTATAACTTGAACTGCTATGCACTGTTTCGTCCATTGTTTGCGCGAGTACATAATTTAATTGTCCAATCTATATGTGCGATCGTTATATGTTTTTCGGAGGATGCAGATTTTGCTGATTCCACGGTACCCATTTGGTATCTGTCTATATGCTTTTATTTTGGCTGACTAGTTACATTTATTTTTTTTTTTGCTCTCTCGTTTTCCGTTTATCAATATCGTCCCAGGGGCGAATGTCGAAATCCCGTCGTGCACTTTTGTTATGCATCAACGAGTGTATTTCCGGGCCGGATACACACGAAATTCGATTCAATTCAAATTTCGTTGCCAGTCCGTTGCTTCGCGCTTTATTTATGGACTCTCGTGTCATTGGTATTTTGATGCGGGTGGCGATAGCCGAACGAAACAATGACGGAATAAATTATTATCGAATCTCACCGTGAGATATTCGAATCTCCCGTTGGCCGTAGTCAATCCCGAATCGTAAGCGATGTCGATAAATCATAAAGCTCACGAGCGATTCAGTCGAACTCAACCTGAAGAAGATTTCGCTCTATCGGCTTAGTGTAAACGTATCATATGATACGTATGGCTGAGCGATTTATCCTATTCAGTATCCACTTTACCCAGATGGTAAGTGTAAAAACCTGTTTCCACTGTAACAGTTCAAACTTTACGCCTCTTTTACATCCGTCATATTTACATTTGCTACAACACTTCGTTTTCATTGGACGATCAATTTAAAGAAAAAAGCACATTTAATACATACCATAAAAGATATATATATATATATACACATATATGTATAGTAAATGGTAATTCATCTCACCACTTTCATCACGGTTACCTTTATATCATTCTAGCTCTTTTCTTTCTTACCATAAACCCGGAAACGCACGATGGATACGAATAAGATAGAAGGAGAAAAAAAAAACAAATCCTCCTATCATAAATATAAACTTACTTCTAATCCCTTTTACATGCGACGTCGTCCACTCGAAGAAACTGTCTTGGATTATTTTTACAACCCTTGAGGAAAATCTCGGTATTGCCAATGGGATTGCCTTATAGTTTCGTAAGTGCTGCAAACGCCGTTGCCAAAGAAGGAAAAGGAAGACAGTAGGCTTGCGGCGTATCGTTTGAAGCAAAGTGACATCAAGAGTCTCACAATGGTGCTGATTGCTGAAATTAGCTAGCGCAGCCACTGGCAGCGGCTCGAGTTCTCGCTTCAATATCGTGAGACCGAGAGAAAGGAGAGAAGACGAGGGCGAAGGAAGGAGCGAATGAGAGAGCGAGCGAATATCACGTCTCCCGCTCTGAGCTATGAGATGTGATCTGTGAGCCATGAGCTGTAAGCGGAGACGTGCGCGTTGCCTATGGATTGCGGAGACAATTGCGACTTCCTCTTGGCACGAGGAGCATCCCGCATCCGTCGCTCTTATAGTACCGTTATGAACACGCCTTTAAAATCTCTAATGCCGTGGATCACAGTTCGTCGTTACGAGATTGGCAAGTGTCTATTTTTACGATTGAATTTTACGACTCGCGCTTCGCGGGACCCTGCGTCGTCTACGTCTGCGTAGATTCCTCTGCGCTTTGACGTTTTACTGTCGAACTACGGAAAAGTGCAGTCGGACGACACGAAGATGCACGTGTCATAAAATTTCGGAATGCCAGTAACCTCTTCAGCCTTCAATTTCCAGCCCTTGAAATCTCTGCCAGCCATGAAACTTCACTCGCCACTCTAGTTTTCTACGGAGTTGCTTGTATTAACCAAAGATTTTCACGTGAACGGGAACGACTGTGCACTCGCGCGTATATCACTGACTACGTAGACGCGTATGTTCGGGATGTTTATAAATGCGCGCGCGATTTACGCTCCTTATATATGCAGAGGATAGGAAGCGAGGTATGCGAAAAGAGCATTGAATGTACAACATTTCCCAGGAGACTTGCCAAAGCAAATCCTTGAATTTTACGTGCAATTGTACCTTGCTCTTCGTACTTCACGGTGCTAGTCTAGAAACAGTTTAGTAGTTAGGACAATAAAGAGGCAATGAGATTCACTCTACTTCCGTCTCTCTCTCTCTCTCTCTCCCCTCTGTCCCCCCTCGTTCTACCTCGTCTTCGTTCTTTATTGCAAAAAACAACCTTTATACTCTCTCGCCACCCTCTGTTCGGTGAGAATTAAAAGTTGAAACCGTCGAATAAAGTTACATCGACCTCAATTACCATGGCGGCGAATTAACGAGTATGCGATTCTCATTTTCGCGCTTAATGAAAGCTACAACCTTCGTCGTGCCGTAGCATCGGCGCCGGACCGTGCTGGTTGCGAAATGAAATTTCTCCTGCACGTTCATCGTAAACCTTTAAATTTTTTGTCGAGCAATCAGGCTAGTCGGAATGAAAATACAGGCTTGCTCTCATCCGACAAAAGAAAAGGATACTCGGGGCTAACACTTATGTAAGAACACGACACTTGAGAAATTCAATTTACGAGTTCAACTATTAGCCGGATGGACGATCGAGCCACTGCCGAAGACGTCGACGTCAACGTCGATGTCCTCGTTCCTTTATAACTCTCCTCTAGACCTTCTTCTAGCCGATTGCTTTCCTGTACTTTCTTTCTTGCCTTTAGCGACCTGAAAGGAACACAGGCGCCGTCCTGCGTCGCTCTCAAGTGTCCTCGTAAAAAGTACAAGTCGTGCACGACGTCCAGCATCTATATGTATTTACAGTGTGTAGCAGTGAAATTGAAGTGAAATCCATCGAGTACCAACTTTTTACTAAAATTATATTCAATTCCATCTTGACAGGAGCGCCTCTGGTAATGTCAGATTATAAAATTATCTAGATAATCTCCCGTCGAGTCTCCGCCATAACTATTATTACTTAGTAAGCAGCCCCTCGCCATATCTCTGATGTCACGTTAGGAAATCGAATTTATTTTCCAGCCGCGAACGCGTCGTCATCGTGGCAGAACCGACCTGTCAGAGGCACCGGGTTGTTCGTTTTTTTACCCTTTTAATCTCTCTCGTCTCTGGAGAGCAAAGTTTCGCCAGTGTCTGTCTTACACGCTTATACCTTTCCTCTACCTATGTACTTATATACCATGTGTATATCCGTGAAAAGGAAAACGAAAAACAAGTGAAGTGAAATTGTCGGCTCCTGTGATACTTGATTCGCTCTGACGACGCGTCTTGCGGCTGGGACAATATTTATGCAAGTCACTGCCTATCAGTGGCTCTGCATTAGCAATCTTGGACGACTTTAGGCTAACAGGTCGGGCATCTCTGTAGCGTCGCGTGTAAATCTGTTAAGCGGTATACCTCGTGTCTCCCATAGCCTTAAACTTGTGTTCTATTCATAGACACGCGATGCTGCAACCTATGCAATAATGCAAGCGATGAATGCACTTGAGAGCATAGGCATCTTACACGCTCTCTCTACTCTGCCGTTGTACCCAGCTTTATTCCACTCTACACCGACATTAGTACATTACTACGCTGGTGCATGGTGCTTTGCTCTATGATAGTTTAGTACGGAACTTTACCGTACACGTGCGTACTCCAAGAGGAGTCTATAGCATTGCGATCTTTGATAAAGCCATGAAATGAGAATCTTACACTTGGAATTCATTCGTTAGCTTTTATATTGATAGTAATTCTTGGATGATTTCTATACTGATTTTACGGAATATTTCTAAAGCGATTACTTTCGAGGACGTAAAGAGGACTAATTTATTATAGATATATTTTGGTCTTGGTATTTACTATGAAAAAAAATAAAAAAAAAAAAAAATAGGCATTCCAGCAAGATGCCGATTATCGTTATGGATTCTGGTACAATTACTTAAAGACCATAGTTTTTGTCAGAGTACAAGAAACTATTTAGCTCAACGCGGGCCAGCTACGTGGTTAGCATACCCCCGCCCTATTAATATGCTTGGCATAACCCGGGACGTTGTAAACTCGCCAACAAAGAAAATTGAATGAGCCCCGTGTGCCCTGCTGCGTCGTAGCCACTGGGTTGCTTGTATACATTGCCGGGATGGCTGTCTGGCTGGCTGGCTGCCTGGATGGCTAACTAGAAGGTTGGCTGGCTGGCTAGATCGTTGGATGGTCGAACGGCTGACTGGCTAGATGGTTGGCTTACTTCGAAGATTTGGCTCGGTTACTTCGTTAGGATGCAGCACCATAGTAAAATGCGTAATTGCAGTTTCAAATGGGCAAAGATGCAATATATGCAACGCTAATGTACGGCTTGTATTTAGTTACGAGAATTACAAAGGTGTAGAAACGCTTCTAGGATTCTGTATACTACGTGCACAATAATCGTCTTTACGTTGAGCGTTGTGCTTTCATGGAACTGACGAAGCTCCAGTGCTTCCTTTACTGAGAGTAAATACGAATATTGTTATTATAGAAATTACATTGTCAATAAATACGAATATTGTGTATCTATAGTCTGTTCGGAGTCCCTCATGATGTTCATGTTAGCTTGATACACAGCTACTTGGGCTAATGACTCGCCCTTTCCTATTTCAAGTAAATTCTCAGGAAATGCTCTGGAGTAGTTTAGGGAGCTTCCGAAATCCTGTGCTTCGCGTTACACATCTCAGTCAGCAGCTTTGAATCTTACAATTAGTTATGTGGACCTACGAATATGAAACGTCCTATATATATTCTAAGGCGTCTTCTCCTATTCCGTAGCCATTGTTACATATATATATATATTTCGTCTTTCTATCTACAATTTACTCTATTTACCTAGTCGCACGTAGACAAAGCGAAGGTGCGCGAGTAATACAGTCTAGTTTTATTTACAACTGTAATTGATTGTAATACGAAAACAATGGTATTATTTCACCAGCGTGAAGTTAGCCCAGCACTTTTCGTTGCTCTCGAGTACAAAGAATTCAGCTCGCGTGTTTCCCGCTCTCCTAGAGGCAGCACAAAAAGTGACGTTAGACTGGTGTTGAAATTCCCATAGGGACAAGAGAGACGTAAGTCCCTGTATTAGTTAACGCGCGTATAACCTCGATCGTATCCTTTTATTCCTGTAATTCGCAATTCCGGTTGCGCACCAGCCTTTACCCCAGAGAGACCCTATACTGGTATCCTGTTAGGGTACCTTTCAAACCAGCTCGAGGAAACGTAATCGCTTTGCGTGACGAGCACTCGTTGTCAGGAAGCTCCGATGTAGACGCTGCGTCTTAAAGTCTACGCTAGCGTCATATAAACGCTTCTTTACGAAACTATACAAACAGTCAAGTATACTTGGCTTGGCTTACTGTGTATTGCTCACATTCCTATCTGTCCGTACCCGTGTACCTAGATGCCTACTGTGTAGACCTACTTAGATCCTTATCCGAACGGGGACTCTTATTCAGCCAGTACTTAAAGCCTCCTTCGGCTAGGTTTTCTAACTGTTTGCATATTCGTGTTCACTTGCGTTATGCACAAGGAAACCTAATTTCGGCGTAGCATGCAGCAAAGAAGACATACGTAACGTATCCTCGTTGAGAGACTATAAAAGCAGCCCCTGAACGAAGGTTACGTAACGAGGTCAGGGCCAATTAGCAACTTGCGACTGAATGTACTGTAGAGCTGGCCATTCCGTGACTGGATAAATTTCTTGTTTGAAAACGAATTGACGATATCCCGGAGAATGTCCTTGGTCTGGTGAATCGATCGCTTGGAAACTTACCCCTAGGCTGGGGATATTTAAGTAAATCGATTCAGCCGCGTTTTAGATATACGTCATGAAAATTCATCCTAGTTCGTGAAACGCAATTACGTCAGCTGGAAGGTTTCGGTTGCTTGTAGGTATGTATATACATATGTATATAGGGTGGTCCATTAGAAACCGAATCCCCAAGTATCTTCCTTGTTAAAGACGATTTCAATGGCTTCGAAGGGCGAACATGATGCACAAAGAATATTTTTTTTTTTTTTTTTGAGATAATTTCCTCCAGAGTTTTTAAGGGTGTATTTAGGTGATGGGTTCCTAGTGGATCTCCCTGTATATTATATAAGTAGTAGATGCGTACTTATTCGTCTCATTCCGCAAGTTCATGGCTTCACTCCATATAATATTTCATCCGGTTGCTCCCTTTCTTCTACGCTCATCAGCTTTCCAGTTGTCAATCTTCTCAAAAACATGTAACAACTTCAGAAATACCGCTACCGGTATTACGAACCACATTTTCTCGCGTCTCTCTACAAGCATACAATTTTCAACGCAAATTCATCAAAGTCAAGCAATCTGTCCGAGTGAGTCTTCAAATAATAAACTCGTATACCTAGTCGACACCACGTGAAAAAAAACTCCCTTTTTTCCAGGGTTACCCAATGACCATTTTTTTTCCAGACACGACTCCAAACTTGTGCGAACACAATTTGTCTGAATGATAGAACCGTGACAGCTATTCTGTCCAGTATAACTTGGATAAGTAGTAAGGTCTTCGTGCTCCGCAGCTTTTTTTTTTTTAATTGAAAATCGAATAGGGATATAAATTGATTTAGTCTAGAGGTTAGGTATTTCCGGGCCTTACGATGGCATCCGATAGCCATGGAAAAAAATGAAGCTCGATCGGACGACCAATAAATTTCCCATTATGTCGTCGTATGGATTTCTCCTGGCGGACACGGGTAAAAAAGAATCGTAAAATGGCCCTGATAGGGAATTTCACGGCACGTGACAAAAGGACCGTGTAACAAAAGAGGATAACGATAGACATTATTTGAAAACTGACAAGCTTTTCTTTTTTCCTTGTGTGTATATATATATATATATATTTTTTTTTTTGCGGGGAGGACTGTTCCGCTTCTCACCAATATTCATTTTAACGCTCAACGTGTCTTTCTTTACCCCCTTTTGATACTCAAATCTATTCAGATTTCAGTATCCAATGCGACAGCGCAATTCGTAACGCTTCTCTCGTAGTAAGCAACGATATTCCAAAACTCACCGTAGACTCCTATTGAAAAGGAGCGACCCTCTTTAAAGCTACCCCACGCTTCATAAGCAATGCCCAAAACATGGGACGTCCATCAGTTCCAGAAGAAAAAGAAATACCTGGCCGTACACGGCGTTAGAGACAATTCACATACCCATGAAAACCAGCCCAACCAGTCTCATCCCCTTAATAACACGTACTAGTCGATAATTGAAATCGTAGGAGAGTCAGGGGTAAAAATGTCACTAGGGTGGATGCCAACTATACTGCTAACTATGTAGGCAATATCAGTATATGTTCTAACCCCTAATAATACTCTGACAGAGCCCTTGCGTTACGTCAGAGGCATTAGTGGCGACAGGAGTACAAAGGGCATAAAAACGAGGGGTGGGGATGAATAGCCAAAAATTTAGGGTGCATCGAGTCAAACGCGTTACACGGGGGGATAACAAAAATTACACGGTCATCTCAATTTCACTTAATCCCCTCTTTCCGCCAAACCCTCGTATGTTGAAAATGTAACGCGACAATTTTCCATGTGCCCAAACCGTTGCTCCCTTCAAGTCCGTTCCACATCGCAACCACGACTATGGAGTTTCCCATTATGGCCTCGCCAGATGTCACGGCTTTCCGAGAGACACCGTGACCAAAGTCGTTATCCTGTGAAATACATCTGCCACCACGGAACCAAACAAACTACGCCGCTGTGTTTCACAATTTCATTTTTCCCATCCCTTATTTCTCCTTCCGTTTCTTCATCTTCTCCCATGTCCCGTTCTTCCTCGTACAGTGTCTACGTAGTAGTCGCTATATCCCCAATGTACAGATGGAAGTAAATACGAAATCGTGAACATCCTGAATTTGAAAATTCTTATGAAATAATTCAGTACCGTAACAACCCCTCTGGATACTCGTCCAAAGGGGCTGTTTCAAATGTTCCCTATAGCGTGCACTGAGCATATGACGATTCTACCCGTATTTAATCAGACAGTCGAAAAGGGATAGGATCACGAATGAAATCAAAGTCTCGAATTAATGAACCGTGTATCAGTGATACACCCCTATCTGCCCCTTTTTTCATCCCGATATTTTTTCTCCAAATTTATTCACATTCTCAAATACAGAGTGAATCTTGTAGCTGCCGCGATAAGGGATGAAAGAGAATTTTCACTGCTTATACTTCTTATCGTAATCGCACGCCCTCTTACAACCCTATGCCAATCGTCCCTACACTATATAGATATAGTAGATACCTATGTACATACTCTATAGCTGTACGTATACACTATACCTATATATATATATATATACATACGCCGTGCGCTCCTCTTTATGCTTGGATAATTGTTAACTCAAAGGGATACAAAAGCTCACTTCTCTCCCGCATCGTCTGTACGTTGGCAGGCATTTGCTCTCCTTCGCTCGCTGCTCCTTCATCTCCGTCTCCATGTCCCGAGGAGTAAAGTGCAGATGAAGCGAATTTGCTTCAGGAGCTTTCACGTCAAAGCTCGAGCCGAGATTTCACCCTCAGGAACTTCCTCCCGTGCAAAGGTCAAGATGACTTTTTTCTTTCATTTTCAATTTTGGGACGGCTAACAGCCAGTGGCCGTTATTGGTTCTTGTGTCTAAAGGACAATGGATAAGGATACTGTCTTGCAGTGACATCCTATTTTTATTCCTGAAGGCTTTTGGTTCGCGAAATTTCTTGCCAATATGCAATAACGCGATAGATAGAAGACCAACTGGCGATAAGGCTATGGTGTCACGTTTGCATATGTACCTTATATACTATATGGATATATCCATTTACAGGGTATATGGTACATCCCGAAAAATAAATCCAAACTTTCATATCTCAGCATTCGGACGACCGGGCGTTTGCTTTTAAATTTTCTTAAAGTGGCGCGCCTATATTATTCTCACGAGACTTTTATTTCTTTGTGATTCATCGCGGCGTAGACTTCGTCTGTGCGAAACGTGCAGCGGTTCTTATATCATTGGATATATTACTATATCTTTTCTCGTTTCAATAAAAATTTTCATTCGCTTCGTTTCTTCGTTATTTTCAATGAACGTAACAATGGTGACTCGCGATAGCCGCTGTAACCTTAACAGATCAAACGCACATATCGATGTACTTGCGTGATTCGATCTCATTAAAAAATTATTTGAATTATCAGCGTACGCATTTATTGGCAATTATAATTATAGATTCTCATTTGGTAACGGGTCCTGGTCGAATTACTTTCTGTAATTCAAGATCTTTTATGAATTCGTAGCTGGAGACTTTATCGCGAAGAAATTGCTTTTTAGGTAAACTGGCATCGTATATCGAGATAAATGAATTATCTTCTCATCGTGAGTAATTTCTTAGGGCGTCAGACAAAATGAAAAGAACATTTCCAATAACTTAACTTCACGCAGTAACTTACTTGCACTATTATAGGAACTAATCGTAAGATACGTATTAAGTTCTGTACGGTTACTCGGTTCTTGACTCCTTAATTAAATTAAATTGGAGTAAAGTTCAGGATACACAGTGGGCGGGGCTAATGTACTGATAATCATTTATAAATTACAAGTTCCGGTCTCTGTGATCGAAGCTTGAAACTTTCATTGCTGCCAATACTGACTTGGATAGCGGTTATAAATATTTTCATTCCGATCACGAATGTGCAATTTCTCCAAGCACTGTTATAGGCATAAGGTAAAACGGAGATAAAGTAACAAGGGATACAGAACGATACGAGGTGGAAAATCGTCGATTCACGAGGTTTACGTACGTCGCGCATAGTGGATAAATTCGTATAATGGAGAAATCCGAAGTCGCGAATGATTCAATGCTTCTGAGTCACTCGGCGCAGCCTGTAGACTGCAAATGGCAAACTGCAAACTGCAGGCTCACTTATCGTGCTTAACCCGGCTAAATGAATGAATTAAACGCAGCGCAGGAGTCAGTGCATTGGCGTACTACTTATTATGATGACTATATATATGTATATAAGCATCGATGTGGTCTTTATTAGCTTCGTTGCATTAGCGAGTGCATTAGCTCTATTAGGTGTCGAGTGCAACTCAAATTAGTGGATCGGCCAACATGACAATTGACGTTCGATTCGATCCGTCTGACATATTACATGTGACGTTCACACGCGGAGAGCTTTAATCACGTGTGAGTCCACATTCGCGTGTGTACTTGACTCTATACAGAATTTATTATAGTCAGAATTACACAGACGTTCCTATATGTATGAAGGAAGATAGGATCGATAGTAGATGGGAGTGTCAAACATCATTATGGACAGAACATTAATTTTCCTGCGAGCCGCGTAAACACCTGCAACATGTCGCTTCCGGCTTATCCCCCTCCATCTCGGAAGCACGAGCGCACGTTTCCGGTATCGCGAAACCTGCCATACCGTATACCTCGGAGTGTTCGAGCCACTAGGTATAAGGCAGGTATGTGTATCCACCCTCGGGATCTCGGTTGAACTTTTGCTGGACTATCAATCACCGGTCGCGTAATAGCTAATAAATTGTCTCTGGCTGATGCAAGATCCAGACAAATGATGGGGTTGTCCTGCTCGTCCCCTCTTCGTCCTCGTGCCGCCATTTCCTTCCTGGAGTAGCTGATTCCGAACGGACCATGTCATGGGGTGGAATATCTATACCAGGGAGAGAATGGCGTAGGCTCCTAAGATACATAGTAATATAAGGGTGGTCGAGTAGGCGAACGGTTGTGTCTTAGGAGGAAAGAGGACTGGAAGAACAAATGACGTCACCAGCTGGTGGTACCAATCCCAGGATACAGGCTACCAACCTTGGTACAGCTAGTGCTAACGAGCCACTTAGGCCTTGCAGATACCTCGGTATCTGTATGGCTGATGCCTAACTGGCTGTATGGTCTGATCACTGGCTGCTCCCTTCCTTCCTTCCTTCCTTCCTTCCTTGATGTCGCCGTGCTTACCAAACTCCTGATTTCCCTTCACCTCCGCGCGTGGCAAACCGCGATAACTGTTATTGTTAAAATGGGAATGTCAGCTTGGGGTTGACGCTGACAAATGGACCAGATAAATCAGGAACGGTGACGTGGCGGGACGCCTGTTTTGACCCCTTGACCTTCTTTTAGGATGGATCCCACGTTACCCTCTGTAGCTGGCAGTTATCATATTTCAAGAAATGATTTATTCTCTGTGATCAAGTAAATTCAGTGTAAGTACAGTAACTCGTGTAGTGCGTGATTTCACTTATATTTTACTATAATTATACTTGCTTTATCAGTTATCTTTGATATTTCTAAATAAAGCAATACAGGCGCGACACTCTTAACTGCTATCGTGTCAACGTAAACGAGGAAGGCTACCTCGATACGTTCATTCAGTACTGAATCAACTTTCCACCCTCGTGCACACGGCTCGTAACATAACGCAGTAAACGCGCTATAAAAGGCGCGTTAGGTCCGCGACTTACCCCTTTTACGCCCTGGATGGAATATCGTGGCTGTGATGTTGGCTTAATATCGCCCGTTCTACTTAGAACGATGTGTATATAATATATATATATATACGTCTTCGTCATGTGCTATTGGCTTTCATCCCTCCTTGACGTAGGCGTTTCCCTTCCATCCACAGAGAAAGACCAAACAACCCACGCAGGCACGAATACATCCACTTTAAGAATTTGATTAGCAGTCGCCATTTCATATTTTTGAGATTTCGTTATTTGATATTTCTCAGTGATAAATTCAAGAGTTTTCAGTACTTTTGCCATATTGGAATCTTGGTTCTTTCGCTGCCTCGAAATCTATTGGATTTTCAATCTTTCTCCCCTCATATAATCTCATATGTTTTCAACGGTCGCAATCTGATAGTTGTTCGGAGAATCAAATTAATACATGGACTCTGAGACGAGCCCAGCTCGTACTCACTGGGACGACTTCGTTGCACGGTATTGCTACTCAATCGAAAAGAGGTCCTGTACACTTCAGTATATTATAGGTATCCTTCGATGCAATCAACTTTTCGCTTCCCTTCGATTAGAATCTAGCACGCACGATGTTACTCGGTAGGTTATGGCTAGCTGGCGTGATGAAATCTGCGAAAATAATGGCGTCTTCCAACCGCTGTGAATCTACGTGATAAATCTTTAATGAAAAGGAGACCTAGAAAGAGACCGCTTGTACCTGGTTTCTTACTCTCGTGAAAACATAACGATTTTCTTCTTAGGCTTCTCCGTGCCAGTGATTATTTTTATCGAATACCTTGTACGTACGAAGGGAGAAGAAAGAATCGCCGAAACACGCAATTCCTATCAATTTAGATTTTCGATACAACGCTTGACCAATTGTTGCCACATACGTATATATAACCAAATGCCTCATCGATTTCAAGACATTCTAGCGTGCTTCTCCTACATTCCCTTCTTCTGTTTCTTTTCTTAAACCTTTTTTCACCTTAGGGCATCTTTCAATGAATCACTCTCATTTCAGACGACAATGGCATCCATCCGTTTCTCCCGTTCACGACGAAGCAGCTTTCGCTTCTACGAGCAAGAAATCGAAAAAATGTTCGTTTTCGTATAAATCACATCGAATATTCTTGACGCAGTCACGTACGTCGTAACGGCGACGCAACTGCTTGATGCTCTTGAAATTTTCGGAATTTCACGCGAATCTTATTTCACTCGTAAGCTCGTTAGATCATTCGAAAAATTTCGTTATAATCTTTTACTGGCTGCAAGTGCATTTAGAAAATTTGTCGATATTGCATTTCTGTTACGTCGCGCAGCTAGTTGACAGACAGCTGATGAAATGTGGCAACGAGACGTACTAAAATCTGCGTGGTAGACAATTTTATGACGTTACGCGGGACATTTTTTTTCGACAGTCATCACACTGACTGTAAATCTTGATTTCAAATGCTCGACTGTTAATAGGCGACGATTCTTTTGCGGTGTCAGAGTCACGTGTACGCGTACCTCGATACAGGTATAGTGACGTGTCACGATTGGAAATATGGCACCGTTACGCTTTTGGCGATTCCACTCAAAAGATAACTGTTACAGTAGTCAATTCGAACGAGTGCAAAATCTCTGGGCGAAACAAAGAGTATCTGTCGTGTTCGTAACACGAAAGATTCGTACTGTATGTACAACATAGATATACTCGAAGTAGAAGACAAGTTTAAGAATGACACTAAAGTAAGGATGAAAAAAAGACAATATAATAGCAGACCCAAACCGGGTCGCCTGGACCCAGCTCCAAAAAAGACATCTTCCTGAACGGATTCCATTGATTGACGAAACGGATGGTTATCATTGGCACCGTAATAGATTATAACAAAAACCAAATCTCTATCTCCGAGTCTGTTCCTGTAATAGACAATGGTAAAAGTTCTTGGACTGTGAACTGCGAAAATACGAGGATCCGGTGACGCGTACATCGTCGCCGTCTACGAGGTCTTTTTTTTTGTTCGTCTCGTAGCAGAAATCATCGAACGTTCTGATAAAAACGTAGGAGCGATAGAATCGGTCAGGTTTCTCGTGGACGAAAGAAAAAGCTTTGGAGCTACGACGCTTTTTTCGCTGGAGACAGTGACGAGGGATGGAAGGAAAGAAGGTACAAAGAAGTCACAGTGGAAAAAGGCGAGCTAGTACGAAAACAAAAGAATAGCTTAGAAATTGCGAAAACGTTGGAAAGGTATAGAGGAACGTCATCTCCTTGAAATCTTGGAAAACTTTTGAGATCGTACGTGCTGAGCTTTCCTAGTTTAAACCAGATTTTACGTCCTTTCAAGGATGACAGCCCCATGTATATCCCAAAGGTCCAACCGTGACCATATTGATTTCCCAATAAAAGCTCGACCTCGATTGCAGCAAATGGTGCATCTAGAAACTGAAAAAGTAATCAAAGTCCAACGAAGCACCTGCACCTGCATCACAGTTCATCCACCTCGCGCGAAGGTGCATCAAGCCACTTTGAGTTTTGCGAAAATATGTTTACGGCAAACTTACTGCGCGCAGGAGTTTTCCGCGTCGCCAGACATGCACATACAGTTTTCAACCTTCTGCAGTCAACCTAACCTAGAATACTTAGTACCGTCGGGATCAGCAGTCTATAGCAGCGCCAGTAAACATTCGTTCGCATAACTTCCACGGCTCTCTAATCTTGCAACCGCCTACACAGAAGAGCCTGGACGTGATGGTGCACGGGGAAATTTCACCAGAAAACAGAATCTGAACGTATAGACGTTGGATTGAAATTTTTGCTTTAAGCTCTTTGAAAATCTACGAGTCATAAGATCAAACGAATATAATAAATATTACTTAGGCCGCAACGAATTGAGTGACGACAATATAGGGTTACTGAATTCTTTAATCCCATTCAGCCGTAAAAAGGATAATCCTCCTAGGAATAATACAGAAGACCGAGTTCACTGTTGCTATTGTGTTTATATACTTTAGCTATGGATGCATTGCGTCGGCAACCCGTTATACTGAAACCGCGATTGTTATTTTCATTTGCATGACAAGGCAACGGCAAGGGTGTAACGAGATTTCGTAGGGTGCAGCATCGTGTATATGCGATGCCTGGTGGTTATACTGGGTGTTATCCAAACAGCTCTTCTCAAACGCAATGGCCAAGGGGTTTCTTTTGAGTGACGTACTAAAAACTAGTCAGTTGTTTTGTGCGGTTCTTACTTAGGGTGTCTGGATTAAATTTCATCCCCCGTGCTGGTCTCTACGCTAAACCGCTGCGGTAAGCCTCTATGAAAAATCTAAATAATGCCGTATGCCGCGACTCACCCCTTTCTTGACATACGGTATAATTTCATATACTACGTTACTAATTTCCTTTTCGACTCGTATATAAACTAACATCCGACTACAAGCTGTTACCACGTGCATTGGTACTTATGTTTATACATGTGTGACGGGTAGTTAGGCAAAGTCTCGTTTATCGAGCAGGAAACGGAAACGCTCGAAAATCATCTGTGAAATTGAGGCACTACCCTAGAATGAGTGCTTGGCATAAGGTTACCCTAAGAAAATCGGTAGCGGATGGTTAACTCGTAATTACCTGCTATTATGTCATATCAGTGAAAATTAAGGAAAAAAGGTGCGCCAGTTTTTAGTACCCACGCGCTACGGAATCAGTCACTATGTAGAAACGGGACTATATACATAGATTACTAGACTATATATATAGAGCTGCTAACTATATACATAGATTACCTACCAGTGTGTATAATGCCGTACGGACATTGTGCGTGATACCTAATTAGCAGTGCGTGATACCTAATTAGCAAATGAAATTTCTTCATTGGTAATTCCCTTAATTGGTTTTCATTGGAAGAGCATGACCCATCGAACACAAATGACAATCGAGTAATTTGCTTTACTACCATTGTTTTCTCTAGAATTGTGTTAAGGCATTAATTACAGAAATTAAAATTTTTTAAAATGACTTCAATTTTTTATGGCTACTTAGAAAAATATATAGACGACTAAATAAGGACTTTCGGTGGCTCAAAGGTCGCGGCTCTGTACTGTACGCTTTATTCGGTAGAATTTTTGTGTTCTACGACATGAAGAAAGGATACTGCAAAGCGTGCACTTCGCTCGGTCGGTGATGGTAAAGGGTATATGGGAATACAAGAGGCAAGTGGTCACCCGTACGAAATATCCGAGTTGTGGAAAATAACGAAAAGGATCGGTTTACAAAAATTGTATTCGACACGGGCGTACAAGGGACCATCCAGTTTGGCTCCCTTTATTAAAGCCGACCGCACGCGCAAAAATGATGAATACCGGTCTCAGGGCAGTGAATGCCATTCGATGAAGCCCGTCGGGATGCCGGGAATAGAATAGGTCAGTAGTTGCCATTCAGAGGCACGCGGTTATTCCATAGAGGAGCTACAATGCATGCTCGTTAACATTTTCTGTTACTTTTTTTATCCCACCTTTTTTTTTCATAAAAAGGTGGAAAAGCCCCATTGAATGGTGGCACCTTTATCACGGGGGGGAATTTTTGACGATATTGTTAAAAAAATTGACTTTCCATAAAACGGAAAATACGAGAAAAAATCTTTAAACAGTAAATGAACATATAACCTCTATAGGATAGGACAGATGTGCCGCATCGAATCACGACAGGAAATTAAATGGCACTCTGATTACTTGCAATCCAGCGATAAGCGTATAACTAGGAGACAACAGTAGAAGTTCGACAGTGGACACTCTGAAAAACCCCTGAATATCCGTGCGATATACCAAAACCCAGCAAGAGCAACAATCGGAAACAAAACACTGAGTGTCCATGTAGGAAAGTCCATAATTAATATACAGACATTAACCTCCCCGCTCCGTTATCCTTGGCAGCCAGTTTACTCGTCCTGTTGCGGTCGACTTTTTATTTCAAAGGCCATAAATTTCCATTCCTTCAGCCACGTAAAACATTTTGCTGAACGTTGTACGATGCGACTTGGCTGTGCACGCAGGCCCGAAGTCTCTGCCTTTAAGAAGATTTTAATGTCTCACAGGAACATATGGGGTTTAGATACACGACTTATGATCGGGTTACAAGAAAGTAAAATAGAACCCAAAAAATGTTTAAAAGGCAACCTGCTCGTCCGGTATAGGATACATTGTTGATCGAGCCGCAAGCGTATGGCCGCTATTGTCATGCCACGTAGGATGCCAGCGTGGCTAGGCTCGCGGGTCCCGATATACAAAGGCCATATTCACATGCAAAGTTTGGGGATTCGCTGTTCAATGCGTGCCACAACAATAGCTGCCTCGCGTTCGAGATTAGGATAGGTGGTTGGTTGTAAAGCTAGATGATACATATCATGTATATATGTATACACATGTGGGAAGCGTACGTAAGAGCGGCAGATTCACATGCGTGCATCCGATAAAATTCGAAACGACACGAGAAACCGGATAGCTCTACGTGGAAATCGGATTCTTTCCCTTTTCCTCCCATCCCGTCTTACTTTCTTATTCCACGTATACATCGTTGTAAATAGATAAACCTGAATTCCCTATGGTCCTTCATCCCGAAGGACTTTTTCAGATTTCGAAGTCCGGATTTAACATTAAAATTTTATCTCATACCTATTTACATGTATTTTTACTTCTCCTTGACATTGCCGCCAATTTTAAGAGTTGACTCGTTGACATACTGAATGAATGGACACGACAAATGTATCGTTGCTACAACCGTTTACAGCAAAGCTGCCTTAATGGTTGTACCGTTCGGTTCAGGCATTAAAACACAACGCTCCATTCAACCCTTTATTCGGATACCATATGGCACCCAGGATCGATGAGGTTCGGATAAACGCCTGTAGTCTTGTTACGTTATTGTACTTCAATGAATCAAGTGACACCCTGTTGAACACTGGGTTATAGTCGACTATTGTTTTTTTTCTTATATTTTCACGATCACCTGTAATTAGAAGAAATGTTGCACGGTGAACATGTATATATTTTTATATTTCATGTGTAATTTTATTTTACCGTGCAATTGTTTTATAGGTCATCCATACCATACAGTCTACTTTAGGTTACAGTCCCAGGAACTGTATAATGATTTACGTTACTCAAGCATGTAAGCTTGTGTCAATGTATCTTGAGAATTTCTACGTAACACTTCGACTGGAAATAATACAACGAATAATCTATCCTGGGAATACTAGCAGGTCCCCAGAGTCATTTTCTCTAGGTAAAATACAGTAGATTTGTGATTTAGGAAAGTCGCTATAAACGAGATAGTGAACTGAGATATTTTTTAAATTGCTAGAAAAAAAAAATAATTCGTTTCTATCGAACGTGTAAGAAATAGTAAAAAAAAAAAACAGTGTGAAATAATGGAAAATCGTCCAGCTGATTTATCACTTGAGTTATTTCATTTCAAACCGTATCAGGTTCGCTTGGCGTAAAGACAAAGCGATCATAGGATCTACGGTCGTTCACGTACGTCCCGAATAATCCCAACATCACGCAGGTATGGAGCCAGCGGCTATGCACGCACGCGAGAGCAGTAACGTCGCGACGCATTGCATCGGCACTGCCTGGTACCAGTTTTAGTACCAGTAGAATTTATTTGATCGCTCGTGTCGTTACGACGATTTCGGCATCGATCTTCTTGAAATATTTACGCGAATTAAATAATAATAACTGTTCAGCGAAATAACAGCATCGATCTCTCATGTAGAATCGACGACCACGTCGTGACGATTAACTACGTTTATTCGACATGATAAAAAAAAGCTATACGACGGTTTATATTTTACATTTGATCCATGCAGCATTATATGTATTTACGTACGTCATACGTCACACTCTACTAATCTACTATGGTTTACTCGTTTTAGCGCTAGACCGAGAAGCTTTCCAATGGTTAATTAGTATGAGAGATTTGCATGCGGGATGCGTTTCTATCTCTCTCGACAAATTGCTCTTCCAGTCGGCACATTGGATTTTGGGATTTCAGGATCTCTGTGTTTCCCGCGACATGCTCTGTTGTCTCTTCAATCGTAACCGTACGGAATTCTATCTTCAATTTTATGAAATATTAAAACGTTGCTTTTAATGTCTCGAGCTAAACTGTGTTACGTAGGCAGCTAGAGGATTAGTTGGAATTTGACAAACCTCTTTCTGATTTGTAAGAGTCATTTATATGGACGCGATACTACTGTTGGTTCATACCAATAGCTAATCTAGGAGTATAATATGTTTTAGAGGCCATTTCTCTGTGACTTACAATGCAAAAGAGTCCCCTAGATTATTTCACATTTAATTCGTGGTTTGACCATATATCATGGGACATAGTAGACAATGGCTCCATAGAACGGTACTCTCGACTAAGTAGCTATCAGTAGGGGTTGTCTTCTCTGCAAGCGATTCTCATTTGTTTCCTACTTTTTTAATCCGACTCTCACCCTTCCCGACAATCTTTCTTTTTTATGTGGATATCTGGTTTTCCTTTGTGACTATCTTGTATTACTTTCCTTTTGTAATAGTCGTGCGACTCGTCAGCCTTACTAAATAAAGCTCGCTTCGCAGACTTTATTTCTAAATTCTTGCACGACATTCCAAACTTTGATGATCCGAGGAACGTTAGGTCATTACAAATTAGTTATTTCAAGCAAGTGAAAATTATGGACTTTGTTGGATATAAACGACACAGTTACGTAAAATACCTTGAAAAGTAACGTCATAAAGATCTTGGTAATCCTATATATATTTTTGTCTAACCCGCTCGGTTTGGTATCTGACCCTGTGCAGACTCTCTCACCCTCCAATTTATCCCTAAAATTATCATCCCCCTGTGACGACGTCATTTCACGAAAAGGGTGGCATCCGGTACGCACGCTTTGATTTCTACCCTTTATCTTAGACGCCACTGTTCCACATCGTGGACGAAAAACTCGACTAGCAAGACCAGCTTGCAAGCTCAGCCGAGATTAAGAAAGATCCGTTACGAAGATTAGCCTTCTTCGAGGAATTGTTCACGAAGTGAGCACCGGTGTGAACGGGTCTTTACCTTATCGTTGGATACGAGGTTTACGTTGTACGTTAAGAAGGTCAAGGAATAAAAAAGAAATGAACGCACAAACGCTGGACCCTAACAGCATCCATCAACAAGACGTATGGCCGTTGAGAAGGCGTCTTTACCTTCGAGATTGCCGATGTGTGTATACGAAATGTCGACGGTGCAAGCTTCGGGCGACATTAGCCAATGGAAAAAGTTTGCGACACTATAAGTTAAAGCTTCGTAGGTCATTCCTTATTGGTCGTTGAACAATATTGCGTTATTCAGGGTAAGCAGCTGTGCTGCTATTATTAGATACTAGGACGATTGAAAATACTTGCTTACTCAAAATTCTAAGGTTGAACTTACTCTGATTAAGTCATTAATTGTAAGCTTCGTTAAGTACAGTCTGGTTAAACAAGAACTATTAAATATCGACCTCGTACATGTCAAGACCTTTAAAGTACGAAACAGCCAGACTAATTGTCTCATCCTGCAAGTGACTCAGTCTCTGGGGTCATGGGTCAGGGATTCTTCGTTGGGGGAGGCAACTCCTCCGTACTCATTCGTCCAGTTAACTTTCTAATCGACTAAAATGGCTGCAGACTGTGATGCTCAGGCTTTTGCATTGAATTAACCAAGTACCCATATTGCATTAGCAAACTTTCCTGGGAAGCTCGAATTTGTACTCTTACATTAGGGAATAGGGAAGAGACGCAAATAAGTGGGAAATAATAATGAAATTTTTCAAATGACTTTTATCAGTCAGATAACAGATATGTCTGTGCAATTTACTACAAATGATGCCATTGCCTTTTTTTTTACGTTATTCGAAAAAAAAAAGACATACACCTCCCTCGAGAGAATTTCTTTATAAAGCAACAAGAGGGTGCGTCTAATCGTACAGCATCACTATGAATAAATTTGTGTAGGAACAAGAGCGAAACCAAAGAGGTTCCCATATTTTATTTGTCTAAGCTGAAGATTACCTTGAATATATTATGACGTGTGGATTAATTTCATAAGGATCGTCTATAGCCGGTAGTATATCCTTACCCCGGTATACAGTATATTATATTTCCAAAGTTAGAATGACTAGCCATTTGCCAAGGTACGGAGGACAAGAAATCAAACCTATCGTTGGAACGAGGCAATATTCACTGTAGGTCGTGAAATTTTATAGGCAGTTGTTTCGGGAAAGACGAAAAAAGGTGAATAAGAAAAGAGCCTGAGTATCTTCAAAGAACAAGCCGAGGATTCGATGAGACATAAAAAGACCCTATGAACTGGACGTCGTAAAAATCAGTTTCACCCCAACGCTATGAAGTCGTACTATAACCTCAATCCCGCAATGCCTATACACGTCAGTGACAGTAAATAGTATTTCCCATTGTTGCTGTATCTTTAATGATAATTGTATTTCGACTCTAACGAAAGCTCAGCTTGCAACGACTCGCTGAGGTCGAACGCGTTGATAGCTAACAAGGTGGCTGTCGGTGCTCGGATAGCTTTTGAAGAAAAGCTTGGAGCTTCTATAGAAGCGAACAGTCAAGAAAGCTCACACTACCATGTAGACGTTGGCTATGGCTAGTCTGCTCCAGGGGTAGTTCGCCGGGGGTTTCTTCATTTAAGCTTCAACTCTTCCAACTAGTTACAAGTTTTTCCACCGGCTAATTCAGATAGCAAAAGCTTGAAAGTGGCTCGCTTCTATCTTCATCTCCCTTGTTTCATCATGCTTTTGTTACTTTTCTTTCTTCATTCTTTAGTCGTTAACGTCGAAGCTTAAGCTTGCGTTTCCATCGCGCGCATATCGTCCGGCTTCTACCAGTAGAAGCTGGAATGTTATTTCGCGAATAATGTTCGGTCGCAAATGCCCATTTGCGAAAAATAATGACAATCTGACACACGCTGTGCTCGCTGGCGTTAGTGTTGCTGCGGGAGATAATTGAATTTTTGGAAATGGATCGCAACAATGAATGTACGTCTATTCGCGTAATGAGCCAAAGGTTTGAATGAGCCGACAGTACCGTGTGCGGTCGTGTACAATTTCAGAGGATATCTCACATTATGGTCCAGTTAGGCGACTGCGTTATAGCATAATGGGCAGCATCGTATTCGTTCTGACAGCAGTACCTGCATTGCACAAATTGACACTCGCAACTAGTTTCCTATTTTTGACTTTGTCCTGTGACGCAACTCTTGATAGTGTAATTTGTTAAAACTTATTGTAACTTTTACAAGATATAATGTATACAGGTATACAGAGCCATGACACTGCAACAAGGAGAGTTTTATCGCTGCTTCATAACTTCCTCAGGTAATTCAGCAACGTATTTTCAACAATCGATGAGTTTGTCTCGAGCTCTTATAGCTCAAGTTGACACCATCCCCTGATTTATTGGCATTCTCGGGATATTGCTGGTGAACGTTTTATCGAAATGAGTCTGGCTTCTCTAGTAGATTTATCCATTATAGATTTATCTAAATTTCCAGCAGTTAATATATCTGCCTACGTGATTTCCTTAATATGAACTTTTGGTCGAATCTCGTATATATCGTGACAACGAATGTACTCGGATAAGTGTAGGACAGTGAATTGAAAGCCCGAATGAAAATGCATAAGGAAGCCTTGCAGCGTGCAACGAGGTTTGCGGATTAGGGTAAATTTATATTCCGGTTGGGTCTTTTAATTCGATAGCAAGGGAGAAATTTCGAGGCAATATTTGCAGAATATAGAGACCCTCTGAAAGGTAGTCTGGCCTGGTACGGGAAGTAGGTTAGTGTGATTGTGACGTCACTCTGCGGCAACCCAGTTACCGTTCACACCGGCGACTATAGCCAACTGCGGTAAAATACAACAGCCCCACAGACCTTCCCAGACATCCAGCACTATATCCCGAAGGGTAGTTCTAGGTCCTGAATATTAAAAAAGGAATTGACGTACATCTTATCTTACTCTTTCACAGCTTTTCGAGCCTCGAGAGTGGCTCGTTGCTACGTTACTGTCTATAGTGGCTAATTAATTGTCACAGAGTTTATACAGCCGTCCCACGATGAGGGATTAGATCTGGAGAAAGCTCGTAATTTATGAAGGGTCCATCTTGTTACTGCGTTTGTTTGTCCCGTCTCAATTCCATTTGTATTCCTGGTCACTGTCGGATTACAGAAGTCCTGCGGGACATTGGTCCTTCGCAGAAACATCATCCCCCTACTATACACGTGTCAGACCCTCTTTGATCTCGTTGTTCCTAGATCGACGAAGCCCATGTTCAGGGGTTGACCGTTGTATTGACCATAAAGCCATATATTTTCACGAGTTCAGATATTTCCTTGCGTGACCTATAACCCCAACGTGATATTTTTGGATTCGCTTCTCACACTATATTTTACTATAAATACGTCATTAAACGTCAGACGCTTCAATCATAAATTAAACATCTTACAAAATTAATAGGATTCTCTAAATAAACTTTTCGACTGTCCATGTAAATTTCAATAAACGCAAACTTGTGACGTGCGCGACACGAAATCACCGACCAATAGAAATTCTCTGTGAGAACATTCGTTTTGCCACTATTGACTATAAAAATGTGCGAGGTATTTAAGTAGCGACGGAAGAGAGTTCAGGAAGTTCTTCATTGACGGCTGAGTCGAGTGTGAAAGGAAATTATGGGATTCGAAGTAATAACAATACCGAAGGGGACTTTATCACTTCGTCACGTTGTACAATGAGCGTCTAGGAGTTCAGGATCTCCATGGCGACGTACCTAAACGTACCTTCATAATTAACAGCCAAAGTTAATAATCTAAGGAACCGATGTGATTCCTAAAGCCATAATGGCACTATGAACCATCTATGATAATCAAACGAGATGAGCTATTATCGTTCTCATAGTTTTCACGTGTCGTATGCAGTATTCGTAGTCGATATGTCAAACTTCCTTGCTGTATATAAAAGACGTCATCTTTCTACGATCCAAGATGATCCATTCGATTTGATCTCACTGAACCAAACCCAATCTAGTCACTTTATCCTTACGTCCAAAGGAAGGTACGTGAACCGAATATCCTTTAACGCGAGTTCACAACGTGGACCCAGTCCTAATCGCCTATTTGGTCACAGCTAGAAAATTGACCCCTTGGATAACCTTTCTAAGGATAAGAAACTGTCTAGGCTACCAACCTGCGTACGTTCCTTCTTAAAGGATTTGTCATCATTTACTTGGGGATTTTACCCCATTCTCTTACACGCACACAGCCTCCCATATATGTCGTTGCAGTCAGTGGCTAATCTACTGGGGACTCGGTGCATACGTGCACGCGCTTCCATCATGCGACTCTAATTCGCAAACGTTCACACTATATAAGCCCCTGTATATCCTGGTCTTTTTTACATTATTCTAACTAACGTGTTTCTGTAGATTCCATTAGGATAAGAAATCCTGCATGATCTATGCATCATGCGTGCATAAAACACTTTGTGGTCACCATGTATGTATATTTACACGTTACTCTTCCAATAATCACATATAAACCCTTGCTTCGACTCGTGTCCGTATGATTAGACCATCCATTAGAATCAGCCATTTTACGAAGGCTTATAGCAAAATCAACGAATCTTATCAACGCACGTTGATGTCTAATCAGTTTAGTTCCTTTCTATATGAAAGAAAAGAAAACAGTCGAAGAATGAGAAAAAAAAAGAATAAACTAGGGAATGTTTGTATCGAAGTATCTGTGAAAACAGGCAATTTGGGTCTCTGAGGTGATTCTATATTTTCGTACTCTAAATCCCAAGCCTTAATTATGTCTGCAATCGACATGAGATAGTAGCAGAAATGAGGAGGGAAAGAGAGAGAGAGAGAGAGAGGAACATATGAACAAAATGGGACAGTCAATAGCAACGCTTTCCAAAGTGTCTACTTTATTATTCTCAACCTCGCAGCTTTCTCGCGTTTCCACTGCTGCGGACAATGCTGACATTTGGCCCTCTTCCAGGGCGATGCCAGTAGATCTCTCGAGCAAGAAACTTTTTACTAAGCCGACTCGAACAGCACTTAGCTCTGCCGGTAATGCACAATAGAAATTCATACGCCAGCACCATATAGCCTCTCGCATTCCACATTTTCCCTTTTTTTTTCTTCTATTCACTGACTTTCCCATACGTACGCGCATTTCGTTGCACTTTCTTTCCCCTTTCTAATTCTTTTTTTTTATGGCTCTTTATATGCTATTCTGATTATATGACGAGTTGTACTTTTACCCGTTTCAAATACACATACACGTACGTCGATGGACGTTTAATCTACCTCTTTTGGACCTTTTTCTTTTTTTTTTTTTTTTCTTATACTCACATGGGAATTCGATTACGGTATCATGGTGAAGCTTCGATGTCTTAGAACTGCTGGTGCAGTAAAACTGCAGATTGCAGGGCTGCCTCGTATATCTTAGCTTTCCTCGCGATATAGCGAGACAGATATCCTTCCTAGCAATTGGAATTGTCGAATTTTCTTTTTACTCTTTTTCGATTAGGTACGACCTTATTCGCCCTGGGAAATTATTCCGAATGACGTCCTCAGACAATTTCATGATACCAATTCTGCACTTGGGAAAGACTTAGCAAGGGGTTTTTATCTTCCAACATTCCAATGGGGAAGTTTCTTCCATGTCCCGCGTTGTAAAATGACTTTCGTGGCTTTTGTTATGTTTGTACAGCACTGGTCTCGTTAACGAGGTTCTCACGAGATGCCATGGGTCGTTATAGCACGGTGAGAATGTGTTAGTCCGCTCCAACACACGATAGTCCTTTACCGACATGGGGCGTCGCGACGCTCCACTGGTAATCTCGGTCAGATTTTAAAATGGATTCCGCGGATCCGCAATAACCTCTTTTCCGCAAGCTCGTATAGGGAATTGCGCTTACGGCAGGAAACATCCCCGCACGACTAAGCCAGCAAGATTGCTTCCTGTTCCTAGAGCGATATTTCTTTCGTTACGAAAAAAAAAAATACAAGGAAGAGAGAACAATGAAAGCAAATAAATATAAGTATCCCGGATGGTGACGAAATGGACCAAAAAAACATCGATCATACAGAATGTTTAATTATAAGGGATATTAATTGTAGTAATCGATTAGAATTCTATCTCTGTCTACGATTAGAATTAAACCTCTTCAGGATTTCTGGTACATCATCTCCACAGAATTCCTGGAAGGCTTATTCGAATTCCAGGACTCAGCTGGTCTCCTCCATTATCCCGAGGAGGCTTCGTCAGATATCGGACGTACTTGCTAATTTCGCATCGAGCGATATCGATCGATCCTATAAGTAGGTCTTGGTTTGGTACTGGGTAACTGGTTAGATAGCTATATGTATAGGTAACTCCTACCTGTCAGGATTCGAGTCTGCTAGTTTCTGTTGGAGAATATGGAAACTGGGACATACCATTCCTTGTGGTTAGCTTTCCTTTCCGGGTATCCTGGACCCCTGGACTCTGGGAGTGGACGGGGCGAGTATCGGAAATAGGTGTGGAAGCCGCAAATTGAGTAGCGGAGAATCGGAGGTCCTAGAAAGCGGACGTCCCGTAATTTCCCGAGGGTGAAGCGGTGCACCGAGAGACCGAGAGTAAAAGGGGGTTGAGAATCCTGTAGGACCACTGCTAATCTACAGGATACTCGTGGGATAAAATTTAAAATAAGGCAAAGCACTTTGAAATCCTTCTCCTGGATGCTACTTGAGAATAGTATTTTTCTTATTGTACCGTTAAAGTAGTGGCTGCAGAAACGTCTAAAAGAAACTCTATCACCCTGACCTCACAGGATTCCCCAAAGGGATAACGCGATACGTCTCGATTTCAGTGAATGAGTCTTACAGTCATTCGTGGCTTTTTCAAAAAATTGGTAGACCAATGGCAATAGGGTCATTTGAATAAATCAGATAGTCCTTGCGCTCGATTCCGCTACTGTAGGTAATTTTCAAATGGGAAAGAAGGAGCTCGCTAGCGAATCCAGATGAAAGTTATTTCTATAGCAGGGAGAGGGTGGTGTGGCTGAGCTTTATTTATGGGAGATTTACAAAATTGGAAAAACTTTCGATCGACCATTGTCGCAATTGACGGGGGCACCCACGTTACTTCTCCGAGGGTTGGTCGTTTTAGCCATTCGCACGATGGGATGGGAAGGGGGAAAGTGTCGGTCAATAAATCGGGTCTTTCGATAGTCGATGGGGTAACGAGTGAAATCGTATAAACTTTGTCGTCTGAATTGAATTTTTGAGAAAAAAAAATGTAATACACGATAACCACAATTTTCCTTTAATTTCCGCCGGCGACGGACCAACTCCATAAATATTCTTCCATCTACTCCTTTTGGTTTGCTGTTCTGATAGAATAATACAAAATCCCTGGTCGACCTCGGTTTATCGAAGTGGTCGCACGCTATTACGTAACACGCCATGCAGACATATAGGACATGTTATGCATTACGAATACCTATGTATTTATTATACGTTCTGATCTTCGCTCAGCCCATCAACCCCATAGAGCGAATCGACCACCATAGTTTGAAGGGGATTGCCCGAAGAAAGAGGACCCTAAATTTTCACAATCAAGAATCATGATGCCCCCTAGCGAGAAGGGTGAGGGGGCATCTTCCCCTCTCTCATATAATTTGCACCCCTAAACTTATAGAGTCGTACGGGAGCCATAGGCATCCCTATAAGAGCAAAAGTCCCGTAAGATTTGTCCCGTTGAAACCCCCGTGGTTTCAGGAGTGGGTTCCTATCTCCCCTAACAAATGACAATCGGCCTAGAATTTATGGCACGTTATCGTATTAGGACGACCGTGAGTAATAATATTACAGGAGGGATGGCTGTAAGTCAGGACCCAGCAGGATTCGTACGGATGATAACTTGATAACCAAAGCGAGACGATACCATCCATTAAGACGGGAAAATTTTAATGGTGCTGCAGGAACTCGTAGCAAAAGTGAATTTTATCGTGTGGAACATTCAACGATGAATTCTAACACACCGATTTACTTATCAATAAAGATTAAAGAAGAGAATATGAATTGTCTGAAAAATCCCTCGACTTTTCACGGTTATTTCAGTTAGAATTTTATCATTAATTCATATTATTATTATTACATTACTATTATGGTTTCTCATCAGTAAAAATTACGCTCACTAAATATGCTCTGATCAACACACGATCATTTTCCTATGGAGCTATTATGTTCATGCGAGACATTCCTCCCATGGGATTATGGCTGCTATCGTAACCTAGTATACACGTAATCGTATATGACGTTTTGCATTTGAATGCGAGGAGATGTTGATCCTTGCAAATATCTCGTAATTCGAATCCACTATAAAAATCCCTCGCGTCACGTGTAATTAAGCCTGACGTTTTGACGAAAGCGGTAAGCATAACGTGAAATGTCATTTTTGGTTAATTCGATTTTTCTTTTTGGTTTCAGGTATAAAAGTCACCACACGTGGACGGTAGAACGGGTATTTTTTTCACGTCAGAAGGGTAACTTCCTGCTACAGTTTACTTTAACGTTCCACCCTGATGGTGGTGAATAGCTTTCTATATTCGAACATCACACGTTTAATGTCCACATGTGTAATTAGGAAGGCCGCTAATTACCGCTAAAAAGCTCGGACACGCGCTCATACGAACTCTAGCCGAGTTCTTCGTTCTGACGTCGAAAGCTCCACAGGTGGCTCTACCTTATATTATAGGAGAGCTGGTGAAACGTATAAACACCGCGGTCAGGCTATTAAATACAGAGTTTTTCGAAAGTCTTGACGCCCATAAACATCCGTTATACAAAATGAATATGTATCAAGTACATAAAGCAGCGATGCTAAAATATTGAACGTAGCGTAGTTGCGCATAGCAGATACAAACAGGCACGTCGTACCGAATGTGAGACAGTCTTAGGGTGTGTCAAGGCGATTATCATTGTGAAAACCACGCGATAAAATATTCATGCAAAGCCTTTAGGGAGCCTAGTTGCTTTCCCCTAGTATAAAATAAAATAAAATAAAAGGGAGAAAAAAGGAATCAAGTTCATACACCGATGCAAGGGTGTTGTCAAAGTGAAGAAACTACCCTTGGGTGAGAGAGGGTAGATAGCCGTAGGCTAACGACAGATCCCACTTCGAGATACCACCCCATGATTAAATCCATGACTCACGTAGGCAAGCGACGCATGGGAAATTATTTTTAGACCGTAATTTCAACCCCGACGAAATGTAATACGCTTGTAATTGCCGGCCGCAGCACTGTGCGCATTGTAGAAATTATAGGGCTGCGACTCGCTGCTTCTAGGACACACGAGACGCAGAAATGCCACAGGTATACGGCAGACCGGCGGAAGATGAAACAGGGTGCAGAGCGTATAGTGTAGGATGGACTTGGGACCGGAAACGACACGCGCTCCATCTGTTTCATTATTTTGTACGGTATCCTCTATTCGCAGTTGCTCACCGGACGCCTAACGAAGACTTGTCATTGGTTGAAATTATTTCAAAGCTACCACCAAGCTGCATTTCGTTAACCACAAAACTCTCTATTTATCGCGAGTAAATTCCCGTAGATCGATACGAATTTCGTGTGGTTTTTAGCCACAGTTATTATTTCTCTCGTGATGGCTAGTCTGGCTCATGTTTTCCCACTATCCAGTGCGCTTCGATAAACGCGTGAATTCACGGCCGACGCGAGAATAGTGGTTCGCGCCGCAAGTAACGGCCATCAGTTTATCGAGAGCAATCGACCCATAGTGGCCCGCGGTAAAATTAACAATTTACCCAATTAACAGTTCATTTGGGAACGCGAATCGTTCTAACGGCATCCAGAACAGCCGTATTGTTGCGTTGTATCCATGAGTCACTAGAGCCTTCACTATTTGTCAATGTTTTCCACACGCAATTGCGTGTCTACCATTTGGGTAGCTTTGCGTGATTCTATTCCAGATGGGTGTTTCCCTGGTGGCCGTACTTTCTTATCAGGTATATGTTTAACCTGATCGAACACCAACGAGAATGCACCACCTGTGTGTCTACGTGAATTCATCTCATTCAAAAACTTCAACATAGTCGTTAAAACTATGTTTTCATGACTTTACGTTTCGATCCAATATCGTCGAGACGAGTTTTTCAAATCGTAGTACACATTTTTTTCGGTAAGTTCAAAGCCTGTCTGAATATCCTCCACCACAGCTAGTCTAGGCCTCGACGGTCCCTCGATCTTCATAAAGTAATTTCTACCGAGGTAAAGGTGCATTTCAAAGACGTTCCCGTGGGCGAGATTCGCAACCAACCTTTTTTTTCTCCCTCATAACCAGGTCCCAAACCACCCTATACGTCCTCCCGAGTCTTTAGTCTTCTCCGCAATTCCAAAGATGCCCGTTATCGCTCTCCGAGGAAATCGCACGCGATATTACACTCATATGATTCAAGATGCTTTGTTCCGTTCGCTCGAAAGAAAACACAAATTTTCTACAGTATAAAAGTTATCCCCAATCTCTCGATATATTCACATCGTCTCACGTAATTCGTGTCAGTCTATTCTAAACGGAGCAGCGGTGCACCTGTGGGATTACTGTAAAGCGCTTGGAAACTGGTTGGAAAATCAATTCTACGTTAAAATCCATATATACTTTCATACCGTTATTTACTATGGGCACATTAAACGTTCAACCTCTTGTGCCATTTTCACTGCGTTCTTTCGACTCTCGATAACGAATTGAACGATTCACACGAATAGCGTTTATGCGGGACTGAAATTCACGGAAATACATTACCTCGTATAATATAGAATCCACTAACAAGGTCCCGCACGAATACTCTCGTTCAGCCATTAGGCTTGTAATGCAGTTCACGTTATAGCCAAAGGCTACATGCATACAGGCATTGCAGTAGTACTGCAGTAGCATACTTTGATATTCCTGACTCGCCGGCTACGTGATCGTCCATGATCGAACAATGACGTGGAGTCTCGTTCTTCACGGTTTCTCATTTTTATATATTTTTTTCTCTCCATTTTCCTCCTTTGCATCATTCTCACGTGAAATGCCGTGAGTGACGTAGGTGGTACTCGATTTCTCGTTCCAAGGAATCCCTTACGTGTTTTATGGATAGGTACTCCCTATAGTTATACATACCCTGAAGGGGTGAAGACACGATTTGCTCAGGGTGTGCAGAGCTGGAATAAAACTGCATCTATCCAACTATTCGCCCAGGAGTCGTTACGGATGCTGCAGGTGCAACTTGAACCACACAGTAAAGCACGAGCTCCGAACTAACATCCAGTAGAGGAGTAGCCGTTTCTTCTTTGTCCGAGAAATATTGCTCTGCTTCCAAATTATTTTCTACTGTACAAAGGATTTACTTTGTGGTTCGCCGTGTTTTTCTGCTCTGTCTGTATCTATACAACAATTGTCTATATGTATGTTTGCTCGTAGTGCGCGAGAGTGATAAAGGATTATAAAGATAATTTCTTGATCTCGTATCCTAACGCGTGTAAGCTGAAAGATACTTTAACTTGGAATATCCGAGGTACTCAATGTGCTCTTACCTGACAGTGATTATTATTCAGAAATACCGTTCTGGAAATATGACCATGGAAACCGAGCATACCGGTGCTATAGATTTGAGAACGTGAACATTAAAGCCGGGGAACAATTCAAGGATTGTTGTGGAATGACGGAAATCTTGGAATATATATGTATATATGAGTGCTTAAGAGGAGATGGTTGCTTCACGAGAAAGAGAGAAATTGCTTTGAGGGAATTTCGGTTTGAAGTAGAAGGGATATGCGTATGGTTGGTAAAACTTGGGACGGATTTTATGTATTAATATTAATTCGAACCAGAGATGTTTACGACGTGAGTCTCCGCGGCTTATACATTTTTATAGTTATTAGTACATACTTGACAGAGGGTAAAGGTGAATTGCGAAAATTTGTAATAGAAAGCGGACGAATGCTTCTCTCTGTTTCTCTTTTTCCTTCCTCTTTTTTTTTCGCATGCCCATTTATGTTTTCCACCGTTTTGCACGGCTTAACGGAGCGTAACGACGCCTAGGGCGATTCATTACGTTTTATCCGATAAGCCACGTCCACACCCAACGGTTCCACACCCTGTGCAACTGGTTCTAAATGCGTCTAATCGTCGATGGATCAGGATCGCAGTAGCTGGATGAAAATCTCCCAGGATTCTAAGCACCGTAAATTTAATATCGATGGAATTCGCAATGAAACTACGTAGTATTAAAGACGTGTCAATCCCGTTCGAACTTTTAGCCAGTAATATATTTTTATACTTTTCGAGCCAGTCACGCCCGACGACCTCCAGTTGGATCTCACGAACCTGCTAAACTTTAGGTCGAATCGGGCGAATGGTCCCTTTAAAGGAGGTCGAACATTTCCCAAGCGTTTATGGGTAGAGTGTGCCGAAGTTAAAAGACATGGGATTCCAAAATGGACATTCGCCTTCCTCCAGGACCAATTCGGTCACTGCGAATCACCAATAAAATTCGCGATATTCGAGCTTTGCAAAGATCACGAACACGGTATTGCCACTTTGATCGCGCCCTTATCATCCCTGCTAGTTATATACTATACTTAACCGTTGGCTTGAAATAATAATAAAAAATATAACCCTCACTCCTGCAAGTAGTTAGATACCACTTTATCACCCCTGCGATATAAAGTAACGAAATATTAAGCTTAATACATTCCCCCCACTTTCCAATTGATCAGTGAAAGTAACCCGTTGTATTACTATACACAATTTTTATCAGCGTTATCAGTAACCCACAATATATAATATAATCGTAATCCACCTAGTCTATAATATATAATCAATTACAAAAATTAATTCCACTCAAGCCTTAATTTTCTTATGACGTGATATCGTAAAGGAGTAGATTCGTAATGATTCGCCATTATGAAAATATTGTCAGTCCAATTTCTGTATCCCTATAACATGTCTAGTGTATGTTTATAATGCATACATACGTACAGATCCTCGTCCTCGTTAAACAAGCAGTCGTGACAACCTAATTCTCAATAGTACTAGCACCCGTGATGGCACTTCTCTAGGAAATTCAATTACAGGTCCAGTAAGGATAATAGTTTATACATAAGCACATACGTATGTACCTGTCTAGACGATCTGGCAATATCTTGCCCTCGCTTCATTCTCATTACATGCCGATTGCGCACTGGACCCGATTAAACATTTCGTTCGTCTAATACGTTTACGGCCGCGTACTAACTTCATAATTGTATTGGCCTACAAACAAGACGATCGTCATGTGTACCTATGTATATACTGGACTGTAATTCAATGGCGACCCAGAGTGCAGACCGTCACTTGGCGGAAGGCACTTGCCGTCCTTGCCTTTGCGGCAATTAGACGCTTGCGTGTCTGTATGTTTTTCTCTATGTTATATGTGTTATGTGTATTTTCATATATAACCTCTTCCTGTCTCTGCCTACCTAACTATATATATATATATATATATATATATATATATAGGCATATAAACGCAGTAAAAATACAAGCAATATTCTATTATTGACATTGTGCTGCAATATACTTTCTTAAACCGGAAGTGAACCTAGTGATTTCAATTTATTTTTTTAATTATTAATCGTCTAATGAACCAGCGGATTTCCTATGATCGTCGGGTGTTGTACAAGTTATTTATTTTTTCTAGAATATTTTCTTCTTTTCAAAAGTAATATATGGTTATATAGATATATATAGCTGGTATATGTACTTAGGATAAGGTAGGGTTAGAAGGGTCTTGTAAAGCATGATGGGGCTACCCATATATTTAGTCGAAGGTGTCTAGGTAAAAGAAAATGTATGAGTCATATATGAGAGTAATGATTGATTATGCATATAATATCTATCGTATATTTATAATAATAAAAATAACAGAAAAATGGAATTCCTCATAAAGAATATCCCATACGTAAATTTTTCATTGCCCATGTTTTTTTTTTGTGCCAAAGATAATGCATGGTAAATCCATAATAGAAATCTAATCGAAGGAGTATCTTGTGCCTTTGAAATTTATCCAGATTCAATAATGGCGCTTTACAGGCATAATCGAGGCAATATTGAGTGCCGTGAAATTTTGCATTGCCTCTGTTCCCCTATATATAAAACTTGCTAAATAATGCAATATTGAACTTGAAATCTTGATGACAACGGAACATCATATAGTCAACTACACTATCCAGACTTTCATGTATCCCTTTGAGCAACGTTAAAGCTCTCACAGCACCGTCGGGAAGTAGACGCGAAGCGTCGAGACGAGAGATTTCACACTCGATGGCGCACGACAAACCACGCGAACCCTGCGGCTTCTCCAGTACCTACCTTACCTCTAACCTAGCAAACAAACTTAGCCCATCCTTGCGTGGTTACAATTTTACCATAAGTTTCTTATAATTAGCATAAATTTTGGCCTGGTTCTCTGATGTTGATTACTCACAAGTACACGTAGCTGTCTACTCAAATCTCTCTAAGTTGGCCGAAGATTCAAGTGATAGAAGGAACAGCGTTGTCGAGCCCTGATTACATAATGATATGATAAGCTTGAATAAAACGTGAAAAGGGAATAAATTCCCTAGATATTCCCTAGATTAAAAATATCTTACAAATTGAATATAGGACGACTTCCGATCGATGAGTACTCAAAGCTCTTTTATTTGAATTTTCAATAAAAGACAGAGACTGATCTGGTATGTCTTGTAGAATCATACAGCGTCAAGGGTGAAACACATACAGAACCCCTTTGATACCAAGAACCCCTAGAAAGAACAATCATGGCTAAAGTACGTCGCCAAGGGGCACTACGGTCGGTACAAAGCCGCCATTGCAAATGAACGCCCACTGAATGTAAGCACCAATCTCCGTTTGGGGTGCAGGTTTTGTAGGAAGGGTGTTTTTTCTGGTTCACCCCATGTCCTCCCCCTGGAGGTATACTCCATGTTTGGATCAATAATCATTCCATTCATATATAATATACTAATGGCTTTTAACATAAAATTGCTAGCATTATTATTATCATTGATCAACGTATCATTTAGCGCATTACTTGAATGACGTCATTCAAATTTTGATTATAGAAATGTGCAATTAAAATTGTCCATTCATTTCGCCCCTATAATTATGTTCGTAGTCGAACGATTTTCAATGACTGTTTTCAAAATAATCATGTCAATAATCCATTGCACGGAAATTACGACGTCATTATTATTACACCCACTTCGGTGGTAATAATGCGTTTTTAATAAATAAATATATTTCTTGTTTACACGAGCGACACGTATGTTACAATTTTTAAGGAATAATTTTGTCCATTGATACGTACGCGCATCTGTCGCGCGCATCGGTGTGTGGAATAAAATTTAACTAATAACCCTAGGGGTGAGTACTTAGGCCCTAAGGCACCCGGTATAATGTCTTTGCCAATATTAGTTACGATGGGAACAAAATGCTGGCCCGCGGCATTTCGGTATTAAACGACAACTGTCAGGAGCAAGAATTCACATATTCCATGGCCACCCTTTCACGTCTCTTTTGCTGCAGCGTGGGGCTTCGTATTCTCTATGTACGTTTGTCTCTTCTGTTCTCTCCATTTTGCAAGCTTTTTATTTCCACCCTTTTTTCGTACCTGCATTCCAGATCCCTTCGTATCCACTGGATAATACGACCATTGAAATAAAATTTACCTCGTAAAAACTGTCCGTTGAAGTGGATCGTAACCTAATAATGCTTAGGAAGGCGCTCACGTACAAGGCTAGTTTTATTTTCTTTTATCCTGATTATGTAGCTAATTTCATACCGTAAACTGCACTCTCGTAACGAGATGTCGTCGACCTTTTCACGGGAATTGAACAATGCAATTATTTGAGCGAGTCTTGATAATGAATTTTTTTTCGTTTCATCGCTACAATTTATTTATACGCGTTCATACTCTTCCCGTATCTTCTTATACCGTGATCTACGGTACATACAGGTATATGACTTTGTACGTATTAAGGGCGATTCACAGTACGAATTTAGATGAGTAGCATTCGTCTATAAAGTTGCTGAGATGGATGCCAAAATATGCTTTTGGAATTCGGGGCTTTGCAACGTTTTCGTGTAACAAGGTTTTCTAGACATCTACCCTCTTTGCAAAAGGAGCACGAGCGGCTCCTACTCTTTGGAACGAGGATCATCCTGGTCCATCTTCCTGGCTCGTGGACGGAGATCCCGGCCATATTTCCTGAGGGAGTATATCTACATACGTGAAAACACGACGGTTGTCTTCTTGGTTGTCTTGTGGTACCAACCTACCATCAGACAAGAAAGCCACGAGGACTTAGGTCGCTACGAGCTAACGCTTCGAAACAGCGCTAACGTAATTTTATAGGGGCCGCTCACGTAACACTGTGGGGATGTTACTAGGACATGCGTGAGAGGGTTGTAGTCGTGACATCCTTTTATCTTCGTCTTGGTTATCCTACCCTTTCTATATATAGTTTGGGAAGATGGGTCTTTGACGGGAAAAAAATAAATAAAAAAAGAATTAAATGTATCTATGAAAATCTTGTTCGTGTCTGAATGTACTTTTTTATTATTCTGCTTTTTTTTTCGGTTTTTCTTATTTTATCTCGGGTCCTTTCATCTCCTTTCGTACCATTGTTTTTTATTCGTTCTCAAGGAACAACATAATCTACGGATTGCTGGCAAGGGTTGTCTTTTGATTAAAACCACCCTTCACCATTTTCGAAACAAACTTGACATACGTAACAATGAATTTCGCCCAACAACCCCTCGCTTTTCCCAGGTTCGCCTTTTTTTTCAAGTTTCCACCTCCCTTCGTAAATAAAGGCATCAACGTGTCTTTGACTGCGCAATCATTCGGAATACCAATATTTAACAGAATTATCTCTTCTACTTCAAACAATACTGATGCTTTCATCAAACACTTTCATTTTTTATAGCCTTTTTTCTCATATCTTTTTCCTACTTTTCAACCCTTATTTTACTTTCTGATGCTTATCATTTAAATTAAATGAGAGAGGCTTGTCCCACTTCGCTATACGTTGACAATTAACTCTGTTATTCATATCAACGGTAGAAAATTCCATGAAAAAAGAATCTCCCAATACTTCATTTTACTTTCTTTGTTGCACAACGTAAATCGCTTTTCTCCTATTCGCGTAGTATTTTCAATTTCCCTCTGATTCCACCCACCCAATTAATTCTCAAATCAACCCTTAATTTTTTAGCTTTTTTCAAATTCATGTTAAATTGTGCATCGCCATATGCGCAATTCTACATGAAATCCCATTCAATAAAGAAGCCCTAACCACCAGCACACTAAACAAAAACAATATCACCTTTTCCAATAAAGACTCCTTATTGAACATTTATTTGAAAAGCATGTATCGTGATAAAAATATAAAAAGCTTTAACCATTAAGGTTTACTGTTAAAAGAGAAATTAAATAGGAAAAAAAAAACAGTTATTAATGTCACACACGCTTTAACGACCATCCACCCCTTAAGAAGTTACCACGACACGCTAATCAAAGCTACTCTTTTGAAACGCTTAAGGTGCGAGTCGTGCTGCACAATAATAATATCTTATTTTGAGCGACGCGACAAATTACTAAAGGCCAAGCACGCCACAGTTAAATTGGGCCTTCGTGCTTGGCGATTTTCTCTTAAAGGTAGTAATTTCGCCATCGCCATTGCAAAAACAGCTTTCCGTTCCACCGTCACCCTTATACCCTTTCTTTACGATAGGTTATATATTGTGCACGCTATGCGTACAATAAGAATCTCAAATTTCTATTATAATAACCATTAAAGATTTCCGACCCCTGCTTTATGCGACAGCTTAACCATAAAAATTAAAAGACAAGTCCGCAAAGTAAGTCAAATGAACTTTTGTCGCGTTGGCGACGGAAGAGTTCGCTTATGTTAAATATCTAAGGTCGTCGGCACCCATTCAACTCGTACACACGTTAGAGATAATCTACCCAGGCTATATTATATCTATATATACTGTACTGACCAATATACATCAAACGGCTTCGTGACTCCATAGACACAATAACCTAAGGTTTTCTGATCACGAATCAGGTTGGCCAAAAATAAAGTCTGGTTCGTCTAAGTGGTAGAATATGGTATATACTTATGCATATACCTATACCTAATGTCCTTATATACCTGAAGGTTCAGGAACTCTGTTGAGTAGACTATATCTATATATACATACAACATTGGCCTTTTATAAGACGTTGTGGAATGCTAAAGGCAAGTTCACACACCAGCGGACCTTTCAAACTACGGGAATCTTTGACCTCAGGCTGTTTTAGTACAAGCATCTTCGTGATGTATGAGAAGCTTGCCTAAGATAACCTAATGGCTGGTCCATAGGGTTTAGCCTGAGGCAATCTGCACATCGAATAGCTGGCTCGTGACTCGTTCCCTTATATTTTAGAATTCTATTTCCTTTCTCTAAATACATAGATATGGTTGACTCCCTTTGTTCGTACGTTTCGTAGTCGTTCTGTCACACCCGGTATATGGGTTGTTTCATACGTGAATATATGTCCTGAAAATTGATATAAAAATTTGAAATGTTATTTAAGCTTCTGTCAATAATTACAACGGCAGGGTTCACGTGGAATGTGAATCGTACTGCCGTTTTCATATATGTAAATCCTCAAGCTTCCGGTAAGTGTGCGTATGTACAAAATTCAGGGATTACATAGTTAATCCATAAATCCGCAAATACACGCTTCCGCCGGAAGATTACGAATTTTTAGAGAATTCAAAATTACGGATGTGCACTTATATCTGTATCTACGTCACAGAATCATAATGCTTTCAAATTCTGAAGCTTGCAAAAGTGTTAACCAGACGAGACCCTATCTTGATTAATGCTTTAGGTACGTAGTTACACTTTAACAAGATATTAATTATCCTTTCATTTCCACTTACCTCGACAAGATTGGCATCGTGAAAACTTTACAGTCGAATAAATATACGTTAGCTTAAAGCGTCATTCGTTTAATCTGATATCCTCCAATTAAAACTTCACCAGGCTTGATTTATCGAAATTCTCTCAATACGGACCGTAGAGTCTGAAGCAGTATAGATCTTCAAGACTGCAAGAACCATGCGAATCAAATATCCGAGAACTTCTTGACAGTTTTTCATTCTCTTCGACTTTTTAGCTTTTTATTTTCCTTCTGCACATGTCTTATCAAGCGGCGCTCTCGAACTTGCGAAATATCCTTAAAGAACCTTCGACAGGACCTTCGTTCACCCCTTTCCTCGAGTGTGTACCCAGATTAAATATGCCAGGACACGCAAAGGACATAAACTTTCTTGGAGCTTTGCATCGTAGAGCCCTTAGCTAAACGTCGAAGTTCTCGAATAGATGGGTCGAAGGTACCTCAGCATTTTTCTTCCTTTGCCAAAGTAATAACCCGCCAGGTAACTATACTCGGGAAAGAAGTATAGCGAAGACTCGTCCCTTCTTCTCTATAACTGTCATTCAACCTCAATACACGTGGCGTTCGTATTCTGGGGAGTGAGAAGAAACAAGTAGTGTCTTGAGCGCTGCAAGCTCAGTGAAATAGTTTTCGCAGAGCTTGCAGCCACTATTGTTGACTGTATATTGCGACGTCCTTTTCCATAGATGAGATGTCCGAGACACTTAGAATCACAATTATTAAACGAATCCACACGGACACACGATGCGGATAGACACGAGTCTGTCGCTCACAAAATTAAAGCTGGTTTACCATAGACCTTGACTGGTGTAATTTAGCACGGCACAATGTGTACTTATAAGGCTTACAGATTATAGGCACAGCCATCATTGTATGGTAGAATTCGCGAACAAAGTTAATCGTTGCGAGGACCCACATTCGAGAAAATCGATTAAGCCGCTGTAGCATCCCCAGAGTGAGTGTAGAGGTCGACCTGTTGGAAACTGGGGTGCAACCCTCTTGCTCCACTCAACCCTCATCCATCTTTCCAGACGGATTTATTATTCCCTCGTCTGCGTCTTATCCTAAATTGTTTAGCTTCACAGACGGTGGAGGTTCCAGCTTTTTCCGTCTGGCGCTGTTCATCGACTGGACTCCCAGTGACGCCTTGATACATAAAATATAAGGAGATTCTATAACTTTTCTGAAAACACGACATCGTGTTAGCAAATGACCAATTTTTTAATTCGGCTAATAATAATTGAACTTTCTTTCAACCATGATAGATGCGTCTAATGAAATAGTCATTAATACATAATTTGGGGTAACGTAGGTACTACATTAATATATACTGAAACGAAAAAATGATATATCCCAAGAATATGTTTATACCACTATAAATATAATCGATAATGTCGCATATGTATATGTATAGCTTATTAATTAACCCAGGTACTCGTATAGGGAAATCGAAATTAACTATGCTCCAGGTAATAACATCGCGTTAGCTTACGTATTCCTATAGGATGCAGACAGCTCAGAATTCATTAACAATTATAACCACATTGATTATACCACTAATTGGTAATCAATATTCTATATTCCCATTAGGCGTTCCTACATTGATGACTGTACTATTTCCGGCTATTGCTATTGCATTTCCTAAAGTAACAGGAACCTCATTAAACGTTGATATAAACTCGCCTCGCGATACAGTGCTGATGGATGTTATCCGTATTCAGAGATCAAATTATTAAATTCCGAGTAGGTATATTACTTTTAATTTTGTTAAACTTTTGTAACGTGTTACTGATCTAAAAATTATTTCATAAGAGAAATGTGTGTAAGAGTAAAAATTAATATTGGAAAATATTTATCTAAGGGAATTTCTGAGGTCAGTTGAAAAAAATCATCCCCTAACAGTGGCTAGGTTTTTCTTCTCAGTGAAATTAAATTAAACGTTTCGAATTTCCATATCGGACTGTTCTCGAGTCACTCAGCTAAATCAACACAGGCCATCCATCTTTTCTTTTTCTCGGGTTAGTTTGGTAGCTATAGGTTGGTACGCATGAAACGGTAACACGAAGAGCCTCGATATCTTGATTTATATTACGGGAGGGTTGGTTTTAAGGGATTGCTTCGTCGGCGCCCTTCGCCAAAAATTCGAAAATATATTTTATACGTTATTTAGAAGCTTATTCGTTCCCGTGCTTTTGGTTTCACTCGTGTACACATATATCTGTATCCTTATATATATATATATATATATACATATAACACGGATGCACATAATAATACACGAAGTTTCTGACTTACCGGAAATCTAACAAGGAATCCGAATTCCTGTAACATGTTTTGTTCTGTAATACCGAAATTCGTATTTATACCGTAGCGCCGGAAATGGCTTCTTACAGTACGAATAACTGATGGGAGTATTTTTATGATCGGATTTGTATAAATCTTATCGATTGAATTTCAAATTTATTCCTTATACAGGCTACAGTACTGCAATTCGTGGATTAACAATTTAATGCAACGTGACAGTTTATTTTCTGTCAAATTTTTCATATTTTTTCTTGACACTGATACAAATGTATTAATATTATTTTTACTTTACAATCGTAACACGTGTCTACGTGATCGATAATGAGTGGAGTTTTCACTTGCAGAAAGTTAGATACGTAGGTACCGCGACGGTCTGATTTATTGAACCTACTTCGTATACGGTACCTTGACGATTTCTCCAGTCTTTCCATGGCTCACGCCATTAACACTGCTCTTGGGAAAGCAGTCTGCCATATTTTCCTCTTTTACGCGTTGCTGCGCATTTATACTCGGGAGGAAGTGAAAAAGAAAAGTAAAATCTTCCTGGCTGAAAATATTTGGGCGCACATTCATTCGTAACCAATCTAAAATCCATGGCATTTCCCGGCTCGAATAGAAAGCCGGGTGTCATTTCCTGTTACAGAAATTCATTGCACGAGAATCTGAAGTCACCCGAGACGAATATTGATTTACGCCCAATACACATAGATACATTACGCGGGCATATTCTAAGAACAATAGGGGATGCAAGATTCGTTTACTCGAAAAACCAATAAAGAATTTATTAAGCACCAAAGTTGTACATTCGCAGCTTCCACTTTGTATATATAAATGCTTAGGATCCTTAGATGGGTAAAGTACACATATATGTATATGATCGAATACGAATATATATATGAATCGATTCACTGCGAACACATCATCTGAAGATGGTTTCAGCATAAAAATCAAATGGGTAGACAAACTTCAATATTAGACTAACTAGATTTTGACATTTGGATATAAGACTCTAGTTTACCAAACTCAATGCTAACTGCTAACTAAAAACCTCAGATATCATATATATACAAAATCACACCTCCATACAATAATCAGTACGACCCACGTTAATTTGAAGTCACGAGTTTCTGAAAACATAAAAAAAGCATAATCATCGCGTCTGCGTGTGTGCAATTCATAATTAAGAAAGACTGCAGCCTTGCAGTCGGTTGCTTAGCCGTTATAGCGTTAGCTGAGAAAATGGCGTCTCGTTTAAACGGCAAGGCTTTATCTTCGGTCTGCGCGGACGTGTCCGTCCCACGGACAATGAGTCGTCGAGTGGAGAAACGGATGCTCCAAAGTAAAACCATAGAACGTAGCGAAGAGGGAAGATGCATTAGTGGATTCAAAGAGTCTCCTCGAGCTGCCATTTCCCAGCCGACCGTCACCCTTTACTTGCACGGACTAACACCCATACCTACGTGACATTATTTCCTCGTCTCACGTATCTACTTCGCAGCTGAAAACAGATCGTTTATGGCATCGTTATATATCCGTGCAAAACTTATATCGAAGGTGTCGTCACTATGCACCATTGCTTACGTCATTGGATATAGCAGAAAACCACTCTATTGTAAATTGGTCGGGAGCCTAGAAGGGTGAAAGCCTTTATATTGAATACGTGGTTCGCATCTCAATATCTATTCGCACTCTCCCAGGGAATACCCATGTGCATATGTAGAAATGTATATACGTACAATAACTGCATAAGAGACATAAATATTCTGTGCTTATAAGTGCACAAGTCGCGTACTATAAATTTATATACGTATAATAACTGAAGGAGATATAAATATTTTATGCTTATAAGTGCATAAGTCGCGTGCACTCTAAAAAAATTGTCTCTGCCACGGATAATTAAATGTGACGTTAGAAGAATCAGGTCAGTTGAAGAATCGCTATATATACGGGTGTATTTAATAAGAGATGTAATATATGTACTTATTACATGTAACTAGTAAACGTAGGTATAGGATAGACTCTACGTAGCTTCTGGTACAGAAACGTATCTCTCGTGAACGAGTGTTGAATCTTGGTAAATAATTCGAAATCAAGGAGACGCTCGTCCACGTTCTGATTATCGGATCTTCCCTGGTTCTCTTGGCACTTATTTTTATTTTTATTTTTTCCTTCCCTTTTTCCATTGGAACCTTCATTATTCTATCTTTTCGCTTCTGTTCTGCTCTCTCGCGTTATTTCCGTCTTGTCCGGCGCTTCTGAGAGGGACGAAGCCGAATTAATTGCACGGGGTCACGGCATGTCTGCATTACTCAAGGGTTTGTTCTGATACGGGATGAGAGGAGACAGTGTGCAGCGAGAAAGAAAGAAAGAGAGAAAAGAATGGAGGGTGCGCTTTCCATTATTCTCATAAATTAAACGATCCTGATACTTGCTGCCATAATAAACGTACTAACGAGATGTCTTGCGCCTGCATGCACAGCTTCTTTTTCGTATTTCATTATAATTATATATTCTAATTAAATATGTAATTACATAACGGACGATCATTTTGAAGCAATGCATTTTTGTTTTAGCAGACATCGAAAAACTGTACGTTGTTCGAGATAATTCGGTCAAGGACGTAGACACTTTCGATAACCAAAATAACTAAGTCGGGTGTAAGTTGTCTTGCTAATTAGAAGATGACGGTACCCAGTGGCACTAGGGGTTGGACATTTTCTTAAAGCAGCACAGAGACTATGCTGAGGTTATTATGGTCGAGGCTGAAGACGGAAAATGAGGCTTTAATTATAATCCGTAGGATGAGTTAATAAAAATAAAGTAGAGCTTAGCCGAGATTAAGCTACCCCGTCTCTTCAGTATTATAATACCGACCACTCTTTAGCTTTGTTCTCTCATAGTCAATTTATATTCGCGTAGCAGTGCGAATTAAAGGTAATATTTGCACTGGGTATAATTTTTCAATCATTCGTAAGGTCATCGCAGAATTTTTCTTGTCTGGTTCATCCATCCGGTATCTACTTATTTCACGAGGATATATAACATAAATTCTCATTTCTTTTCCCTTCTCTCGACTTTTTATCAACATCGCTTTCCATCTTTCGCCTAACTATATAAACGCCTGGGCTGTTTCATACAGCTTTTTCTTGGCTTCTATTATGCGGCTATTCTCTCCTGCCTCCTTGCCCTTCCTTCTTCCTTGAACGTATCGCAGAATTATACGCACTTTTTCGGCCCACGTCTCCCGGCGCTTTAATCATTGCGACTCTCAGTCCCAAAAAAATCACTGATACTTCCAAGTCTCTCGTTGTCGTCGGCTCGAGATGATTTCGAAAAAGTCAAAAGCAATAAGAAATCGCCCAATGACGTGAAAACAACATGGAACAAATATCCATAAACAGAACAATTTTCGTAAGCCACAAAGTTGTATCTGCTATGACAAAAGAGACAGCGCGCGTTGACGCGCTGATAATTCTAAAGAGCTTTTCACATTTTTAAAAATAAAATATTAAAAAACCATTTATTGACTAAGATCAAAATATCGCCGTTTTAATGGGAGAAACCAGCTTTCGGAATTCCTTTGAACTATTCAACGTCCTTAGCACTTACAGGACAGAGTCAAAAGCACAAAGCGAATAATTCCATGTCGTGCAGACATGTGAAGTTTTTCTTCTCTATGGTCTAATTTGACATTGATAGTTAATGAGGTGCCTTTGCCGTGGTTTTCGACACGCGACTATATCCCTTTGAATTTTTGCTCGTCCTTTAGCCGCCACGAAATCCCACGTGTTATGCATGGAATTTACTTTCATGTGCTTTAGACCTTATCCATGAGGCCTCACGATCATTCCAAACATTATCCTCTTAAGGCGACTTAAACGACTTGTGACGGATAAAGGTTGATTCCTATGCGAATCCCTACATGGTCACAACCCGATGGCCCCAACGTACTGACAATCCTTTTGCGCGCTAGGTGCCTCGCAGCACGAGCTTGGTTCACCGACTCTTTTTGTTACGTCACCGGAAGTCCTCTCGACCGGTTGTCCCCGCTAGCTCCCACTTCTGCAACGATAGAGAGAAACATGGGAGCAGGAGAACTACGGACGAGGCTCGTAGCAGTTTGCCTTGAAAATATGACACATTGGGTATCTTGCATAACAGTCCCAATATATTCTGGACATGGCAAACGAGTACAGTCTAATTACAATATCATCCAAGCTCAACTCAGTGCAATTCAAAATACAAGCACAACGTGATTGCGATTCTATTACCCATCGTGGGATTCATCCCGAACGGCTCCACGAGGCACGAATGCCAATTCGCCCTCATTCGTAAATCTTGAACCCCTGGCTTACGTGTCCTATTCCCTTAAACAGATCTCTGTCCCTCTCCTTATACGTAATTCCGGGGCTCCCTCGCGAACTAGGGGTGCACGACCGAGTTCATCCGCGAGTCCACCAGTTATTCCATGGGAGTCAATTCACCAACCCTTAGCGATACTCGGTACTAGGGATCCTCCATATCCTCACCTGGGAACATCCCCTCTAAAACCCGTTGTTCCCTATCTCTTTTCCTTCTCGCACTATTTTGCGGAGACCTCTGACCTGACGCTGATGGCCTAGACTGCTCTCGCCGGACAGAGCCGATCATTCCCGAACCTTCCTCCACGATCCTCTTTACACTCGGCCCTCCTCGCCTTGGCTCTCGGTACCCGCTTTCCCTCGTCGAGTCCTTTCAGAACAGGCCTTTCTTTTGCCTCAGCGTCCTATTTTCCTTTATGTAACCGATCGTTCGATGGACTCCACGTTACAGTCCACATGGCGAAAGATTAGCGTGACGGAAGAAATATTGGACTGTCGTCTTCTTATGGGATATAATAATTCCTTGAAATATCCTGTTGTCGTCTTTCCGCTCAGCAAACCCGAGAATCGACAGAAGTCGATAACAAGCATTCCATTCTTTGTCTCCGATGTATCCACCCGGAAAGCTAACAATTCCTTCACGACTTTTTGTTGCAGTTTTATCAACTGCTGGAGGCCAGCCAGGTGGCAAACAACACGTTGATGTACAGGCAGGTGACAGTGTTCGCACCGACGAATTTGGCCTTTCAAAAATACAACGGCACTATGGACGGCCTCGTGCTCTATCACATGTGTAAGTATACATATAGTGATACATATGGTGTACTGTACAAAAAATGTGCTATACCATGGTAGAACGAGCGTGAGCATCATGGAATTATGGATGAGGCCATTTTTCACAAGGGAAGCCCAAAGCTTCTCGACTAGGCCTACGTCTCGTACCCTTTTGCAGTTTTTCATCCAATACCCTAAACCTATTGCGGCTACCTGTGCCTCCGTCATCATCATCCATCGTTACCGCAAATGGCGCTTTTGCAAACACACCAAGCTCCCTCTGCTATTATCAGGAATACGCATCGTTATAATGATTAGTCACTAACAACGTGTATATACCTATATATTCGTCATCGAGAATCATAATATGATTTAATGTTATTGTCAATAACACCGATCTGCCGGATTCTCATATAATAAAAATCATCACCCCTGTATACCTATATATGCGCGTGCATGTCCTACAGGCAATTTTCTAGGCACCTATAGGGCGTAAAAAGGCCTTGGGAACGGAAGGGAACAGTTTCAGCCATGGATACACGATGTCTGTATATGTTCAGTTAATGACGGTGTAATAATAGTGGGTGACATCGATACTCGACTTACGTCACGTTACATGCATGTGCGTACTATATCCTTAACGAAGGTGTCACAAGGAATAAAGTATGGATTTTTTTTAATGAATATTTTTCGCAATTTTATCGTTCACTTTCCTTCGTCGATTCAATGCCACTGCCAGGTTGATGAAGCGATTAATATCTAATCATAAAATCTTTTTGCAATTTGTCACCGTTGTACGAATACAAGTTCACCAAGTTCCTTGAGGATTTTCGACATAGCTGTCGGCGCGTTCTGGGCACGACGCGCTCTCTAATTTCAATTACAGAATTGATTACTGGACAGCCATCAATCGTGTCCCTTCCCACGATCCCCAGGCCATGGCGCACCAAGCCAAGGCACGCAGGGGGAATTTAATCGTCCAGCCCTGTGGGGGCAGAACCAACCACCGTGAAGGATGCTGAGCGGTTCTCGTCTAATTGTCAGCCATCGATCACGGGATGATCGAAGACACTCGAGATCGTTGAGAATCGCGGAAACGACGAGTCCCGATCTTGCACCTAGGGACCCTCGTCGATCGAACCACTAGTCTATTTCCGTTGGGATATTTAGTGGCAGTGGTTGAACCACAAAATAAATATGAAAAATATAAAAGAAATGGTGTTGCTATTACTGTGTATATAGTTCTTCTCCCTTGAACCCTTTTGGCACAGGGGTTGAAATCTTCTTATCATCTCGTTAGGCCTTTTACGTAGGAGCTACTTGTTTTTTACCCTTTTTGAGAAAATGCTCATTCACTTTATTTAGCCGTCATTACCATAACGCAGCATTCATTAGCTCTTCATATTTAATACGAACAAAATAACTCCCTTGAGATCATCCCTCTTCCTTATTCTCACGAAATTCCAAGAGAAAATGTCACCGTCTTCCTCTATGTACCCTTACACTGCAATTTTCATGAGGGTCGAAGAAATTCCACCTACTTCGACTACCCTCTCCCTCAGCGTCTCAGTGCTACTCATACATAGAATGAAGTCTACTGGGTGCAAAGTGAAACGAATAAATTCAAAAGGAAGACTGTAATTCCGTGCGGATTGATTCTAGAAAAAAAAATAACGTAAAAGCATCAACCCTCAAAAAAGATCTTATTTAAAATCACCGGAAGTTACGTATACAATTATGCTCTTATATTGAGTGGGGTTTTGGCAAGCCGAGTTGACATTTCCGGAAACTCGTCTAGATAAAAGAAAGTTGACAATGGGGTCGTGCAAGCTCAGTCCCCGGGGGTAACTTAACAACTTTGCTCTTTGTGTTGAACTTAAGTCCTACTCAAGTCTTTGAGGCCGAACATGATTCCTGCAGAGAGAAGTAAGCAAGCAAGCAGCTAAGTCAACCTGGGACGTTTACAGTGGGCAAAAGGCTTCTCATCTGTCTAGGGACTACCAGTCACTCTTGGTTCAACGACTAAGTTTACCATTGGCATATTGCAAATGGGATCAATATAGTTTCGAACAAGTCTAAGAAATCAATCCAATAGATACTGTGTACCTTTAATATCCCTTCGCTCTGAGTGGCCCTTGAATATACATTGAACTTCGATTTGGGACGCCATTCTGATCATGCGCATTTTTCATGTCATTCTTCTTATTCGTTTTGATCTTGATTTTTGGCGAAGATTTTTCGCCTGATTTTTTTTAACAGTCAAATCAACAAGATGAATAGGGTTATAAGCAGGACCCTCTTCTTACCTTGTCAAGTCACCACTACGGATCATCTTATTCCCACTTTCGTTTTAACCGCGGATCTAACGCCCTTCGCAATTTTGTATATTACGTAAAGTTTCACAATTAGTCTAGAAAGTTTCATAATTTTGCAGTTTAAGCGCGTTGTTTTGCGGCGGAAGTGTTGCTCTGGCCGGTTTAATTTATCATTCCACCTCTTACCGGTTGCCGAGCCCTCCAAGACTCGCCGCCGCATGGCGAACGAATTAAGCCCAGCCGCGCCCCGCGAAATTGCTTTCGAAGTGTGTTTGCCGTTCTCGCGACTCTTGCGAATACGTCTGCACCGTAGCGATACGCGATTGCGAATATTCGGATGGCAAGTTTGAAGTTGATCGTCCAATAGAAAAAGAGCTCCAGATAAAGGAACTGCCAATTACACGCTATCAGAAAGAGGTTACTCGATTAAAAATCATTCCCAAAAGTATCCCCCGATTCAATAAAGAACACAAAGCAGCACGTTGCGTGGGCGAGGGTGCTGCTTTAAGTTTGCAGCAGATCGATGGAGTCGTAATCTCTGCTAGAGTCTGAGGTAGCACGAGAACTTGGTCACTAGAAATATAAAATTTCGCGAAAACTTCTATTATTTCAATCAAATGTGATACTAAAAAGTTCCCAAACAAAAGGACTTATAAGAATAGGATTTTCAGCAAGCATACAGGACTTCGACTATTTCAATATAAAAAGTGACTTTTCACAGACCTTATGTTCATCTTTCCCACATTAACGTACAAGTCAAATATAATTGCAGTGAGAGATTTATTTTTTGATCTGCGATTGAGCAGTTGCAAAATTTATACCTATACATATCAAGTGTCTGATAGTCTCCTTTACCATACACGAGATACACTTCCAAAACATGATCTCATATTGATCAATGCCACACATGAAAATTTTCACTCTGGACTGTACGAAAGTTTACACCCAGCAGCATGGACATTGAACAACAAGGGTTTTCCAACTATTTGTATTACCTGACCATTATAACTTTCATATCGACCATGAAGATATTACGACTTATGGTTTTGAATGTTCTCGTTAGTTTACGTATTTCCCAATAATAACCAATGCATATACCTACACGTGTTTATACATTATGCATATCTCTTTGCAAACCACTCGACAAACTGTCATTGACGTAATTCTAACGAGAAAACTAATTATTCGATTAAAATATCTTCCCAATTTCCTCACTCAGTACATATGCATTCCCAAAACTCACAAGATAATTTTACCACGTACTTCAAGTGTACGAGATTTACGGGTTTCGCTCGACTGATTTTTTACAAAAGATTACCCCGTTAAGGGCAAAACGAGGGTGGTACGCTTATACGATATATATACGGTGTCATGCAAGAATAGATAGAAAATCCAAATATGTCTTATCCTTATACCTTAAAAAATTAAAAAATTGACGTAAGCCGAATAAAGTAAGCAATACAAAATTAGACATTAAAAATTATGGCATTATTTATAAATAAAAGCTTAACCAATTGTTTGCTGTTCCTAATAACGAGCCCTTTCGACATTAACCGGAATCTTGTAACCAATCCTATTAGCCGAATGGTCGGTCCTTCGACTGGAGAGCTCAGAGAATAATGTCGCAAAGGCAATTAAGGGCTCTCACTGTTCCTACTGTTTAATCGTCGTAAATTAGGGTCGGGCCCTTGGTAACCTCCGAGCGACGACGATGATGGCTTCCTAATAGCCGGGAGCGAGTTTCGCTTCCTCCTTCGCTTCCACCAACATATTTTACATTGTCTTTAGTAGATACATGTATACTACGTATATATATATATATACGCTTGTATTTTTATAAAAATCGCACAATGCATAGACATCAAAGTGAATTCATCTCGTAAGACATTATCGAAAATAACGTTCGTTGTCGGTTGTTCGGTTGATTTATTAACCAATCGTTAGACAACGTACGTGCCGAGAGTCGAGCTAAGACGCACGTTTGCGATTTGCGGTGAAAAAGTGTCAGCTATCATTAGCTGATACACTTTGTATGTATACATATAAATATAAAAATGTTGAGTACTTTGTCAAGAATATGCCAGAATATTGTATCGATTTTTAAAAACGAATTTTCTCGAACAATGTGGCTTTACGAAAGAGCTCTACTACTTACTGTTTACTAGATTCTACTATACCTACTTCATATGTAAAAACGTATACAAATTTCGGGGTAGAACTACTAGCTGCTCAACCCGTGATATTTCCCAGGAGAAAACAAGGGTCTCCTTTATCACGTTTCACTTCCTAGATATTCCTAAAACGGAAGCAACATTTCTCGCGTGTAAATCAGCCTCTCGCGGCTCATCTATCAATCTGGCATCACATACTAAAAGCAAATGAGTAGAATAATGAAACCAACGAATGCTATATATCTATATATATATACTTAAATCCTTCAGACTTTTGCTTTTCTGATCCTAACTAACGTATTTCATAGTAAGAATAGACTAGGAATCAGACTGGTACGCATTTATTATGTAAGAAGACGACGAGTTCGGGTGAATCAGGATGCAGCAGTCTCCACTGATCCTCAGTCTGGTCTTCCTTGGTGAAATCTTGGCTTAACGACCGTCCCAGTATGAGCACAGGTACTAATCGAGTATAGTCTTGAATGAACTAGTAACTATGCCAATGTTCCTAGCGCTTCTCCATTGATCTACATATTGACTCGAAATTCTCTCTGCTGTAGCATCCCTTGCGTAAGAGGTTCACTGTGTACTTCGAAGCTCACGACATCATCTTCCCTATAGGTTCTGAGGATCCCACGGGATAACCGTAGATCCTATCCTCACTATGGCACTGTGGTTGGGGAGGGGTTGAACACCAGCCGAGACACGTTGGCAAGGGATGCACGAGGGTCAAAGTAACGGGGTTAACTCAGCGTATAGCGAGAACCTCTCCCTATAGGGGTATAAACGTTCACCTTTCCTAACCCCTTCTACTCTTCATTCTACGGTCCTTTGAGCTGAGATTGTTCGCCGATTGACCACGCCAGAGTGACTTTCCACGATATTCAACTACTGAGCCCTTCCTGAACCCACAGGGTATTGACTAATACCATGTAGGTACTAATCATGTGCGAATTACTATACGCACAGTCGCTTACCCTTTCATGATCATGTGGCCTTTCTAATTAGTCACTTGTTTGACTTGGTCTTTAGGCACAACCACGGCCTTGTATATCCTATCTGCTCTTTCCCTTTGTCTCTCTTGGTTTCATGCTCGTGATAGGTGCTCGATATGAAGACCTAAGCGTTGGCTTCGTGGAGCTTCTATTCCTTGGGAAATATTAGGTAACGGAACAATGATTGGCTCGCATGAAAAGCAGCACGGAAAGGATGTCAAGGTCTGAGGAAATCCAGTGAAGATTTGCTTCCAATGTGAATTCGATTTGCACGTTAAAAGACCACCGTTACCAAGGATACGCAGGCTAGAGAAAAGCTGAAGACTTCATCGCTAGAACCGTCGTCTACAAGGGGATCACATCAAGATCTAGGGAACACCATCATATATATATATATATATATATATACAATCGCTTAACTGTTCCTTCAAAGATGCTTTATACCCTGTAGGATCTTCACTTTAGCTTGGAATGATTTCTTATAGATCTTTTTGACTGTTATGGTGGCTCTGTACCTACTTGTGGTGTAGGAAGGATCCTTTGCCAATCTAACCACGAAAATACCGACGATCAATTTCGACGAACGTCCTGGTCCCCGGTGGTCCTATCGAATCTTGTCAACGTCGCCCGAGATGAGGTCCTTGGGAGTCCGTTTTCCCGTGGGAGTCCCTATTCAATTCCCTAGGACATTTGTCAGAGAAACCGTACAGTGGTTGGGCTTGACGATTCAACCGAATTCTCGTTCGTAGCAAAGTATCTGCATTTTTCAGCTGTCTCAAATTCAATAGTAGCCCTCAATTTATAATATAAGCCGCCCGGTGCTTGTAATCACGTATATAATCCAAATTAATATAATTCCATGTAATGAGGAAAATGACCGATTATCAATTCTAATTAAGAGGATTTGCAAATAATCATTATAACGGCTCCTAGCGTAACATTCCCACTGGCATTCATCCGCGTCGCTACACGGTTACTACGCAATATTCCTGTTTCGTACAGAATAATCATTGATCCGGTGAATTCATCGAGTTTGCAATTTTACGCGTCTCGTTGACGAGCTTTAATTTCATCCGCGAAAAAAGTGTTTTGTAGGGTTGCTCGTTGTATAAAAAAAAAAATGGTAAATGAATCGGATTGCACCCGACGTTGACGAAGCTCATAGTGAACACTAAAGGACAGGATCCAATTTCAGTTGGCAAACGTAATACCAGTGTTTCTTTCGGTCTTTCCGGAATTCCAGTAGAGTTACATTCCAGTCCCTGAACCTCCTTTCGGAAGTCTAATTAAGGTCATTACTAACCTTAGCTTCTATATTTAGTGCAGCATTGTACATGGAAGACGTACCAAGTCCCGTGAAACATACTTTTATTTTACATTCTTACCTTCCCTTAAGCGTACAACACAAGAAGAAGCAAAATTACAAGATAGTTTTCTTTCCATTAACTTTTTTTTTTATTTTCCGAAACTCGCTCAAATCTCCTCGTAAAATTGAACGCAGCTTTAAGGAATAACGAAGATTCCATTATGTATTGTAAGCTGATCCTGTCCAATATTTCTTTAGCGATATCTAATCTAAATATATGAGACACGTCATTAAAATGTATCTCAGTCGTTAAGTTATTCCTAAATTCTTCCTACATAGTACTACTGGATGATCTTCAAGTTGGATAAAGATGAAGAAGGAAGAGAAACTGGAAGAACCGATCAGGACACGAATGGATGTACGCGCTTGATGGCGTTTCCATGGAACTGCTCGAATATTGATGAGTGATCCGACCTAGCGTCGCATATCTCACGTGAATTCTTATCTGGCTACGACGTGGAATTGATGCGTCGGATTAATGATTATTAATCTGCTTTACTATCCGAGTGGAAAGGGAACGATACGCGTAGTTCCTTCTGAATGCTCCTATAGATTTCTCACTATCCTAATAATCAATCCTGATAATTAGTGGTAACGTCGAACATCGATATTGCTTCCTTGACTAAATGCTTTAGAATCACTGCAGTCGTGTTTAAATATCCTTTTCATATAGGACAAAATCGATAAATGATTCAAGTTTTCGAAATAACTTCATGTGCGCACATTACGTGTAGTCACTGCGATAACGCCCACCTAACCAATATCGTTGTTTAAAAATCAGTTATTCCTGTTTATTCATCATAAATCCCGTGGCACAGCATTCGAAACGAGGCCGCCTGGTGCAATATTGTTATCGTGATAATTCAATGGCAGCCACCGCGTATCCCTGGATATCTCATTGTCACAATGCCGAAATTTTGAAATCCCACGAGCAGCTTTCAACCCAGGGCAACACTGGTTTTGCCATTATTCTTTGTGAAACAGATTGAAGTTCAATTCTGAGCTGATTCTAAATTTAGACAATAATACAGTTGTAAGAAAAATCAAGGTAAACAATAAAAATGCAGGTACAAAGCATGTAATTTAATTATAAAAATAGAAAATGATCATGATATTACGGTACGTACGTGAATTATCCAAATTCAAAATGAAGATGAAAAACATAAATAAAGTATGCTTCTTCGCTTCAATCAGGCTAGCCGTTTTACGTGATCCGTTTTTCTTCTCGATGATTTAATGAAGCCCAAAAATTGCAGCTCGGCTACTGCACGAGTAAATCGAGCCCTTCGATGCAATACAGTGTTAAGGAAATATTTTTTCATTTCCGCAAAAGATTCAGATGAAATTCTCTAAATTGAGCAAATAAGGAAAAGGATACTGCACTTGGGCGTCGACTTCCTGTTGCTCCTCAGCCTCCTCGTTTGGGTTTACGATGGTCAGGAACGCCTAGGAACAACATGAACACACGTTAAATCGACTGGTCTATCGACCAAGTGGCCTTGTGCAAGAATTGGTCGACCCAAACGTGACTAGAATTGCAAACTCCAACAAAATCTATAAACAAGTATCGTAGGGATACATGTTTTAGCTTCGTAGTAATGAGCAAATATGCTGATCGGCGTTACCTGGAGCCAGTCGTACATGTTGATTAGCTTTCTACTCTCCAAGTGAAGCTTGTATATTATGCTGAGATCCGGTAAGCACGGGAGCATAGCTTCGTCGTTGTCTAGATTGCAGCAGGTGCACTTGAAGAGATTTCAATATTTATTGAAGATTACTTTCATATATTCTTATTTAATATGTAACTTTCAAAATATCTTATATTGAACCAACCTCTAGATACACCTGGGGATTGTTCAGAGCTGTGTGTATGGAGGCTCTTAAGGAACCACGTATATGACGTTTTGCTACAGTACCATCACTATAACAAAATATCTCATTTGCTGGTACCTGAGATGGATTTTTTAAGTAAACCGAGAATACTTCATGATCTAGATAACCGATGAGATCCAGTTGCGCTTGCTTGAAAGGCGAACGTGAATGCTTCTGAGACATCAGTAGAAGTTTCTTTAAAAAAAATATAAAAAAAAATAAACATTTGGAACCTTAGAAAGTTGTAAAAAGAATATGCAATAATTATCATCGAACCTGACGCAATTGAGCTCTATTTAATTTTTGGTCTGCAGTCAGGATCTCTGTAGGTCCTTCCACGATTTCTAGACTCGCGTCTCTTATAGTATTTATGTGAATCTTCAATTTTTCTTGAAAATCTTCTGGAACTGTATTAACGTTATCATCAATAATTCCTTCTATAGTTTCCAGCATCATGAGAAAGTCTCCCTTCGAGAGAAACCCAAGAAGTTGTAGACACTCCTTGTACTCCGTGGTTTCCGTCAACGTCGTCCTAACCGCCGTGCCATAGAGTTCACGTAGCTGCAATGTATTTTCCAGAAAATTACATCATGATGCAATGTTGTGATTTCGCCAAGAGGAGAGAAAGATCTATTTACCTGCTTACCAAGTGGCGCACCCGGCAGCGCACGAACGAGTACATGTAGACACTTGAGTAGCGTTAGAAAAATTCCAATTTTATCGTGAAACTCTTCAATCAGTTTTGCCGTAATATCCTGAAAAAGAATAATATCTTTATCTTCCGAGTAGGATTTTCGCTTTGCAAATGCTTTACCATTAATTCCCGATTAGTCGGTCTGTAGACTTCCTTGCTTTTACGCATGTTTTGTATGTAATCTGCTATGCTTGGAAACTTTCTGATCTTCTCCAGATCATCCATTTCCAGACCAGATAGGATCTTCCTGACATTTTCCCGCTGGCAGCAAAGGGCATTAACATTGTTGCCGTAAAAGTGTTGCATCATGCATAGCTAAAAAGTTGTTGCGTTTACGAAACCTCATACGAAGCATAATTATTGATTATTCGAAGGTATTTTATTTAATTTTCGAAATCGTGTAAAATCTTAAGTGAAATAACTACGAACCTTATAACCTTGTAGAAAACCATCCACGGAAAAATCGTAAAAGAGAAAAATATCTGTTAGCAATTGAAATGCTCTTCCTGTCAATTTAAATGGCACGTCCACAGATAATACTGTACCCTCCAGTACATCCGATAAACTTTTCATTTGAGTTTGCGTATGAAAAACCTGTACGTTTATTGTTTAAAAATACAAGATTATATTGTCAGATGGACGTCAGCTGATTAGAAAATTATTACTTGCCTGTACTCGTAATTTCGAAGTTACGTCATACGAGAGTGATCTGTGCACCGCATGTAAAGTCGTCGCGACGCCAAATATCAATATGAACTTTACTGCTTTTGTATATACGCTAAAAACCATATTTTGTTAAAAGCAATTTATATGGGTTATTCAAAAAAAAGCTTTACCTCAATATTAAAATAAAATCTCGTAATACACGAGCTGGAAAGCTCTCAAAGTCCGGAACGATGATAATCAATGGTGCATCCGGATCGCATGATTCTTTATACCATGATTTTAAGGCACGAAATGTACATTGACTCTTACGAATTTTCTGTTTATCATCCTGAAATAATTGTATCGTTCGTTAGAGAATGCAAGTACTTAGAAACACCTAGTTGGATATTTAGTAAAAAAGAAAAAACGTTACCTTATTATCGCCGTTAATCAATTGATAAACCGTCTCCTCCGTAACGTTCTTTAAGTTACTAGAATCCCTAGATTGTATTATCGCAATGTGCGGCGTTAGCGTTTTAAATCTAGCCGTTAACTTTTGAAACAACATCTCGTGATCGGGTAAATTTACTCCTGTAAATTAATAATCGACATAAAAAACAAATACATAAGTAGCTAAAATTGCTGTATGAAATAAAAATTCACTTACCAGTTAATAAAATGGCTGTAGGAATATCATGCGATTCACCATCTATCGTATCGTAGTTCATGTTAGAAACGTAGGAGTGTAAATCCAAGAGAATTTGTTTAAACATATTGGAATTTATTGTCTGAAAAAAAAAACTATGTACTAGTTCCAGTAAAAAATATTTATGTTAACTTTCGATAAATAACTAACCTCTGCAGCTTTTTGAATAGTAGACCACGTTTGTTTGTAAGCAACGTACCATGGTTCATCGTGGAATGCATGAACTAGAGCTTTTTTTCTTCTTTGACCAATCTTATAACTACCTTTGTAGCTAAAAACACCCTGTAAAATTACATTATGAACTTGACACACTGTGATCTGTCACTTATTATTCTGCGAGATTGAAGGCGTATAATTATCTAACTTTGTTTTTGATTACTAATTCACAAGCAGATAGAGACATGTGTAATAGCACGAGATCATTAAGGATACGTCCCTTATTCCTTAACCAGAGCTAATTTAATGAAAGTAAACAGGGGCCTACGTAAACGGAAGAGGGGTATATTAAAGCTTATTTAGGGAGCCACATCACTCAGTTTAACAGGATTATAAATTTAAATGATAAAAACGTTGTACTTCTTGCACAAAGAAAAAAATAAATATATCCAAAAACGTGTTGCGCAGTGCAAAAAAATAGTTTGTAACGGCTTGATAAAAGACTTCGGAAGTATAACGCGTGGTGCTAACATAAGAGTAAAGGGAGCATAATTCAACGTTAACATTCTAGGTACATCGAATCTTATATTAAAATATGAGTGCATCATTAGGACGTATATCGTGCCAAGTACTTCTTACTTTTTTATACGAGACTTTTACATTTGGAGGTTATGTCGGCATCGACGCAACAGGTTGTGACATTATATCGCTTACCTTCGAGACAGACACGTTATCCATTTTGTGCAGCAGCCGGTATCACAAAAAGGGCGAACTCTGAAATAACTTCACTAACTCTTAACGCAACGTTAAATGAACATTGACCGATCTACACGATCCCGACACACAACAATTCGCCAGCACTATATGCCCCATGACGCCCGACTGGTTTACAGATGGCGACAGCTGTCGCGTAACCGTTCTGGCCTTCACTGGAATGTAAGAGGGGGAACCTTCGTCTTTAAATACAGCTCCGCGTCGTTTTCAGTCGATAAATACCACGCGTTACAGTGTAGATAGTTCCGTACTATTGTTTTTAAAGTAAATATTATCGAGTTTTTAGTAACATTTATATATTCCTAACATATTTCATGTTTAAATGCAGCTTCTCGTCATTGGGAGTAAACAAATTTCACGCAGAGCAGTAAGCAATAATATCCATGCTAACGTCCCTATTGAATATTATCAAGTCTGTGAATATATTTAAATATTTTTAGCTTCGTATATCCACATCGATTTAATTGTATATTCTTCACAGTGTAAATTACTGCATAACAGGATAATGTGCCTAACGATCCTACAACGACTAACCTCTTACTGATTCCGTATTATAAATCTGACAATCTTCCAAAACCGCCTTTGACGTATTTCAAGGCATCTGAATAACAAATCTAACGAATCAATTCGTAACGAGCAAACAATCGAGAAGCAGAGAATAAGAGCCGTAAGAGGAAGATGTCTATACTTATATATTGGGTAAGTCGACAGTGACCGTCACGAAATGCACCATGCTCCGTTCCTGCCAGGGATGCACTTTGGAGCCGAGGACGAAGTTCGAGGGAAACTCGTAATTGATTTAAGGGGTGTCCAAACAAGATGCCACCATGTTCACAGATAGTCTGCTCTCATTATGATGCACTATTGTATTATGGACCAGAGGAGTATGAGATACGTACCCTTAGTATATATAAAGGGTTGAACATAAATAACGAGGTGTAGAGGATGTCCTAAGTACACAGAGTGTAGGTATTTAGCAAGAAAGAAAAAGGTAAAAACAGTGACTTTTAGTCCGTAAAAAATGTACCGGTTACAAACAGACACCACTATATACATATACAAGAAGGAAGTAAATGAAGCAGACAACCCCTTCTGAATCCACGGTATCACATATCTTTGTCAGGTATCTATGCTACTACGTACCTAGAGTTGCTGTAAAAAGTATAAAAGTTGGTCGCCAGTATCACTTTGAAATTCAAGAACTACAGACGGAATTCAATTCCGTTTCCAGCGTGAATAGAAGCAACGGATAGTAATCGGACTAGGCGTTGGCAACAAAGTCTTTGTGCGTTTTATTCGTTGGTGGCTTAAGCACTCGCATCTATAGCCGTGGACGAAAAGAGATAAATTTGAATCGATCGAAAGTTTAATCATTCTCTTTTGATAAAAGGAGAACACATTATCCTCTCGAGGACAAGGATATCTGTATGAACTTCTTGGACGAGTGAGAAAGATGACGATACAATCGAAGGACATATAGGTATAGAAACCTGAACCAATCGCCATTTATTATTAACGAATTCCATAGAGATCACATAGGTAATCGGTACTTTCGTTCAGCAGAGCTGCCAGCTGATAATATTCTGATGTTATCTAACTCCCCTATCATTCTCCCTTACTCTGATTCAATTCTATATAACTGTATATATGGATCTTTAATAATTGTACACGTACGCTCATACGTATTGTTTGACCCAATTAATTTTTGTATAACGAAACCGACCGGATTATTTGTCGAATGAATCAAGTCGAAAAAAAGCGTCAATTTATACGGTAAATTTGATCACTTTTGATTCTACAAAAGTTTCACTGCTCTTTTCATTCTGACTCTTTTTATTCTTCATTCTTATACTCGCGTATCACACTATAGATTTTTCGTATAACCGTACAGCTTTTGTTAACTAACTTTGCTTACAGGGAGATAGGCACTTGCGAAATCTTAGACTAATCCAAAATAAAATACCATACCAGTGAAACTGTACAGAATAGGCAATCTGGGTATATAAGGTACGAAATACATAGACCTGTATCGCGACAGCTTAAACATGGCAGCCATGTCTATTAAATGTGTAATGTAAAAGCTGGGGTTGAAATCTTGCTGAGTTATTCGTCCCAAGAAATACGTTATCGTGTAACACGATAAACCTACTTTAGCCGTGACAAACAAACAACTGCCGTAGTTCTCTGACACTACGTTGAAAGAAGTTTACGTGTACGTAGGTTTACTTACTGTAAGCAGGTACCTGGAAAGTCGTATAAAGTCGTTGCGTCATTGCTTGCACCCAGGAACAATGTTAGCTCGCGGCTCGTTGACTCGCTGTACTTTAATATATACTATATATCTATATAGGATAATCAAGAAAAGAATTTCCTCGTGACTTCAGAAGCTCCGCTAGTTTACCCGACGTGGCCTAATTCTTAGAGTTGGTAATGAGCGCCATTGTCAAGGAGCTATACTTCGTGTCTGCTAGTAGCCGCGAGATGGAAGCGTGTTGAGAAAGGAACAAGAGTGAAGTAAGGTGTAGAACGAAGTCAGGATCTTAGCTGAAACGCAGAAACCTCCTTTCAGAGCGTGGAAAAGAAAACTCGAGGTTATACGCCGTCGTGACTCGCGTAACCAGATAATAAACCGAAGGGCTTTGTAGCTTTGCGAAAAGTTTTATCTACTCGTTACTCGACCTTTCTTCACTGCTTTTGCCCGCCTTTACGATTCGCTATGGAAAATTCGTAACAGTCTTATTACAGATAGTTCTTATTACTCCCGTACGAACTTTAACCGAGATACCAGAAATTATATCGTCGCTTGAATATAATTGTGCTGTACGTTATGTTACTTCAGTTTGCTCTGTTCTTCTGATTGCAGCTAATTTGGCGCAGACTCTGGAGGAACTGGGGGATTCTATATCGTCGGAGCTCGATGGAAATCCACCTTTGTGGGTGACGCGGAAATCAGGACGTAGACACGACGAGATTTATATAAATAATGCGAAGATCCAATGGAATGCTAGTAATTACGAATCTACCATTATACTTTCTCCTAAGGATACGAAGAAACAGGTATGTGTCATATGTGAATTTTCCTAATCTACAAAACTTTATATTATAGCTGGATCGAATATACCGTATTGGAAGTAACTGAGTGATTGGGACAATTATAAGCGTTGTTATAATATATTTAGAGATTTAAATATTTATTCTATATATATTTATTATATTTTTCATTTGTCACTGGACCATGTTTAATGCTATAGTGACTTACTTAAGGTGTCGTCGAATACCTTACGTCTCCTGTGCAAGAGACTAGCTTCTACGCGGTGCGGCAGGTTTGCGGCAAACCTCTAACGAGCTTTTAATGAGCTTTACAAGCTCACCTTAACCGCAAGACCATTAGACTGATGGATATCGGTAGTCTTGGTGCCGTCGAACCTAATGAACGAGTTGCTCGTCAATACTAGTTCTTCGAGAGAGAAATCGTCATCTAGTTTTATTACGGCTGAATCGATGCAGAAATAGAACGGAGCGTGTATACCTATATATAGTTTGGAATAATTAACATTATCAAAATCCAATTAGCATTATTGTCTTGAGTGTGAATATTGCGATTCAACGAGATTTTGTAAGAGGTTTCACGCCCTTGAATTGAATCAGTGTTTCTCAAAGTATTTAGACTAAAAAGGTGATTTTGATAAACGTTGCGCAATCCCGTGGAGAGAGAAATTAAATAGAAACATATATTTTATAAGAAAACTAAACTTTTGACTGTCTAACGTTAGAGTTTCGGAGCTAAATTAACTAAATTCATCGTGAAACTTCGGGTGACCAGTAGTGAAAATATTTGGCAAATTCGGTGTGAACGTAGCTTGATGATCCCCGAGCAGCTTTTAGGCTAAAGAAACCTTTTGAGATTAAAGCTCGAAATAACTTTCCGTTTCCACACTAGGTATATGTATATTGCGCACCAAAAATTGTCATCTTTAGGGATGAAGTTCTTGAATCTTCAAGGCCCTGTGGATCGAGTTTGAGAAACGCTGAGTCACTACAGCTGATGCGACGTCTTTGAAGTTTACACCCCCAGATATCCCTTTACTACCAAAGAGTATGCCGTCTCGTCCAAAAGCCAAAAGCTTCTCGACAGCTTTTCTACCGGATACTAATTTGACGTGGATACAGGATCCAATGAATAAACTCTGGATGGGATTCGATTGAAAGAGCCTCGACGGACTCTCAGGACGGAGGAAACGACGGCAAAAGTTTTCACGTGCCTGCGGCAATTCGCGCGGTTGGAATTTACAAAGGAATTGCGACGATTAGTCGCCGCGGTCGTCGCCTTGAAAACTTTCATCGCGGAAGAGGAAATTCTATTGTCAGATCCGAATGCTGTGCTCCAGACCGGGGAGAAATAGTATGAAAAGTTCTTAACAAATAATACACACACCGGGAAGTATCTAGTATAATTTCATACGATTTTTAATTACTGATTAAAACTGACGGATTTTCATATTTTCTTAATCCTACAAATACGTATGGAAACTAGACACGTCTATATGAAAAATTATCTCGGTTAGATCTTGCTGGATCTCGTGAAACTTTGTATTACGGTTAATCATAATATTCCCATGTAATTATTGTCTCCCTAAAGGCTACTTGATCTCTTAGGAATTCAGACATGTTCCTCGTGTACCATTGATGCACCATAGCAAAGGGTATTTCCTTTAATTATTTAAAGACAAAGAAGCGCCTCATCGGGCAAACCCCAAGGGCTACAGCAGACATTTTTCTAAGGGGCTTATAATGAGATCAAAATCCAAGGATTTTCCAAGATTAAAAACCATGATGCCTTCGAGCTCTTACACTGAGAACATCATGCCCAGCTTCTTCCGGTACATTGATGTAGTCTGGGTTATACGTTGTTACGTTGTATTCAGACGAGAATACGTAGTACGCTATTCTTTTTTATTGTTACGGGTATATTTAAGACAGTACAATGAAATTATATGAATTATCGCCACAGCGCCCTCTTTAAAATCTAGACACAGACCCTTCCGAAAAGGGTTTAACGAAAACGAAATGAACATCCTTTCTTAGTATAATCATCCCCTCTCGGACAGCCACGAGAAGTTCCGTCTCCCTAAGGCTTTTACAAGCCCTCGTCCAACCCTCTTAGCTTTATGCAACCCTCTCATCGCAAGATACGACTCGGCCAGGACTCCTTGATCGCTCGTAAACCATCCCCCACATTGCGGAAGCTTCCCTTACGATCTTTTTGATAAGCTTCGTCGAGGGAATTTTTCATTATCTTATTTGCTCATCCTTTCTCTTTTTATGCTCTCCTTTCTTTGCCGACAGGATGGAGTACCGCCATCTACCCTGTCGACGTGACAGTTAATAGAATGTGTCGCTCCCTTATTCTTTTTTTTGATTTCGCTTTTTAATTCGTTTCCGCTTCCAGAAGGTATTTCACGTTTTCTCCCTTTCCTCACAGCTGTAATCGAATATCATGCTTAGCTGCTATGTCATATAAATTTCTCTTATTCTACCTGGTCTTATCTGTATGATTTTTATTAAAGAATTTAGCCTGTACTATTTTTAAACGAAGGATAAATTGCGTTTCTCAATTACTCGTCCTATTCAAATATATTCCTAACAAATAGAATTCGTAGTCAAACTCACCCTTATTTTGTCGTCTTTTTGAAACATAGTCACGTATATGTGTATATACTAGTTAATTTCCTCTTATAGTCAATCAACTATTGGCTCGCGTATTTCTTCGCTTTAATGGAGTATATATATATATAGAGCCGACAAATTCTTTCAAAAATTCATTAAATTCACGAGTTGAACTTAGAAGCGTGGATATAGTCGTTAATGGTATTAAGGGGGCTAACTCGAAAATTCGTCTAGAGAATCTACCCTTGCGGAATTTCGTCCCACACATTTTTACGTAGTCGAGTATTTCAAGAACGCTATGAGATGTGAAACCTGACTTGCCTGGGGGGTTGAAAAGAGGTTCACAAAGTGGGTGGTTGCAACGGGGTGGCTCGAGTTATTTCCTCGTACAAATACAGAGGACACATATTAGACATATTACAAGACCTGTATATACTATATACTATATATATGTGTGTAACCTTTGACCCTTGAAAACATCCCTTTCGTGGATTCAAAGATATGCAAGTCTATGTACAGAGAAGAACAGCTATGAAAAATTCTTAAACTCAAAATATTTCGATTTTGAATTTCTTTTCTTTGCAAATCATGTAAACGTTACGTGGATAGACGATTTATTTTATTTATTCGTGCAATTTACTTGTTTTGAAGCTACGGAAAAGCACGAGGGTGGTTTTTCATGCCTAAAAAAAGTACGAACGAATTTCATTAGCTTATTTGCTTCATCGACAATTCAAACTCACTTCAACCGACGAGCTCATAACCGATCGATCTTTTTCGTTCTTTTTTTCTTTACGTTTTTCAATATTTGCTATATTTTACTTTGGGCGTTATATTTGAATTCTCAATGACGCATATAGCTTAACGATAAACGAATTAATATTCCAGGATATTGCGAGATCTCAGAGATATCCTAAATAACTGTAAACATGTATTTGCATAGTTACCAATGCCAGGCTGAATGAAAAATTAATGAGGAATATTCGTACGTCGAAATTGCACTTGGAAATTTTGAACAGAGAACATTTTGTCTTTGGCATGAAACGGTCCGAGCAACTTATGTAGAATATGAGATTTCACGATGATCTATGCAAATATCATTCCTTTGAGATATGCTGAAATATACGAGAGAGAATCAGAACCTTGTAAAAATACAAGAGAGTAATATGGCGTCAAGGGATTTTGAGTGTGTTACTGTTTTAGGTGTAGAAAAGAAGAAACTGCGTGTTCAGGCAAGAATGAATTGTGCCAATCCACCACCACCCTTTCCCCTGCTCGATTCAATGAATCTTAAAGTGACCTTAAAGGGGATGATACTATGTGCAGGAAAAAATAACCCAATGGATAAATAGCCAATAGTGAATCCCCGTGTTATTAAAGAGTATAGATTGCCGAGAAATAAGATAATTGTCTTTTGGATTTGTCGAACCATCCATTTTCAATTATTTAAGTTTCGTTCTCCTCCTCCGCTTGAGCGACAATGAAGAGCGTGGGAATTTACGAATTATGATATTCAAAATGCTTCCAATACTTATCGACAGTATCATTCGGGTGATGACGATGGGAAATATAATCTTAAAAATCCATCATCAATTTAAATTCTTCATATCTTTTATACACCTTTCTTATTCAGTCCATCATGTCAGAGTATAAAATGGACTGGATCGTCGCGAGAAACGGGAATAAAAGGTCGAAGGGCATTGCGGCTCGTTCGCGCGTAAAAGCGACCTCGACCGTTACGATCGCTTACAACGCGCTTGGATGAATTGCAAATTCGGCCTCTTAGTGGAAATTAACAAAAGCGTCGATTTCACGCGGAATAGTCTGCGCACCGGGATGATTTAGAGGGGTCGATGTTGAAACGAGTGAAACGTGAAAGTTGGCGGCGCCTTAGTGTCTCGACGCCACACCCTACTAACATCTCGCTTACCCAGCGCAATGGACTATACACTATGCTGCAAAGCTAGTTGATGAGATCGGAATCGTATATTTGATGCAGGAAATAACACAGTCGTAATTCTCTTTTTTTATTATTTTTTGAACATACAGCAATGACAGGCAAAGTTTACAGATGACAATTGAAAAATCTACAAAAGTCGATATCGTGGTACAAGATATAATAAGACGAGATGCATTTATTAATTCTCAGCGTCTCATGGACAGGCTTTTAAAGACGATCCAATGAGCTTCGAACACGGCAGAGATTAATCTCACGTGCCAATGGAATAAAGGAAACGAGAAACTCGAAGCAGTTGGCAGTTTCCTGAAGGCTAGTTGGCAGTTCATAAAAATCTTTGCATTTATTGCCATCTCTTTATTAGTTCCGCTTCCCGACGAGTCGCGTCTATTAACGCTAGACGTAAGGAGGCAGGAAACGTATCTCTTTGTTTTCTGTGAGCTGTCATATAAATAACCTCTGGCATACAGCAGGTCTTCTTCTGGCTCCCTCTTACTCTTCGGGCAAAGCGAAGCTCAGCCCAGTCTTGACGAAATCGCGGAACACAAAGAGTCCTTTCTTCTTTTTCCGCGATTTTGGATTTTTTATCTCTTTTTTTTTTTCTTTCTTTTTATTTCGTTGCGATAACCAGACCCCGCCGGTAGCATTCATCCGCTCACAGTACGGCTCCTTCATTCCGCCATGGACCGCTGGCTCGCGTGGATATCCTCCCCGTGGCTTTTGTTCAGAATTTTAATAAAGCGCGAATCTTTCTCAGGCATCTTTACTCTTTTATCGCTTTAAACGCAGGCAGACTTTACCGTGAGTTCAGATCCGTGTCAAATTCCAGTTGCTTTATATAACAGCGAGTCATGAGGCTTTAAAGTTCGTGATATTTATACGCGAAATGCCATCTTGACGCCACTGTTGAAAAATCAGAGAATAAATATCAATCAGGTTTATCATACATCCGGTCTTGAAACTTTTAGTCACCCCGTACTCAATTTACCCACCCTTAACGTACACTCGACAACCATCTGTTGTCGTTTGTTTGACTTGATTACGATTTTTTCTCCTTTTCAATAACTCAATATGCTACATTCAGTTACTTGCTCTAGTTTACCTTTGGGTCCAACCGCACGAATCGTACGGCCGTGTCTTATGTAATGGTCAATGTAAAAGTCAGTAACAAAATAACGGATCCAAATAAATTGAAAAGGAGTAAATAAACTCTTGATTTAGACCAAGTAGTAATATCTGTAGACGTCTAATACTTAAAAAATACGGCTGCACGAGTCAGGCAATTGTACTTCGATGGAAACCTGTTGCTCCTGACATGTACTTTAAAACGTACTACTGGCTTTTTAAGCCATTGTACGTAAACGACAATGTACTTTTTCTACTAAAAAATATTTCGCCAACCATACATCCCGGCAACGAATAACTGTGGTATCTTCTGATCCTGCAACCTTCGTAAAGTTTGGATGCACGTTTTATGAACTTTGTGAAAATAAATCGTTTTCTGTAATAACGAATGCATGAGAATAACTACAAGGAGGGGATTGAAGGAGACGGTGGCGGCACCTAGTAGCTTCCTCCAGAGGGCAAATCTACCAAAGTACGTACAGTGTCTCGCATAGTACTCACTCGCTAAGGACGAATTAGCTGGTAAAGTACGTGAATAAGTTAACGTCAAGATCCGTAAAGTTTAATTAATATAACTCCCGTTCACAATGAAGTATATATATGTATATATGTCGTAGGCTGTGCCGGTATCTAGGGAGTTGTGGCGTTTTCCGTGAATTTCTAGAAAATGGTCCAAGTTCCTTAGACGAGATGAAGAGGTTGAATCCCGATGCTTGTTCATCATTCCCATTCTCCCCTGACTTGATCCCAAAACGTTATACTCCAATTACAGTTAATCGTCACTTTGTTATACGATTGTTTTAGAATCGAAAATTAATCGGATCATTCCAAGAGGTTAGCAAAAGTCATGAGCTCAAGGGCCTGGATGAGAATTCGAAATATATAGGAAATGGGATGTAAAAGGGACTTTTTATTATTAACATGAAAATCTTTTACGTAATAGACGCTGTTGGACAGTCTTAACAAGCATCTTAAGATTTCTACTCGAAGAAGTTAAACTCCTTTGCCGAAACTTTTACACGGTTTAAATAAACACGTTGAATTCTCCCTCGATTCTTATAGCGAGGGGTTTATCATCCTTCTTTGATTTTCATTGGAGTTTTGCGAAAATTCCTTGAAAAGTTTTATCACGTGATCTTCTGTTTTCTCTCCTTTTTTTTTTCCCCAATCTTTTGTATCTTTATGCTTTTTTCGATTCTTTTTCATTTCTTAATTTTTTTTCTGCATTCCTTAATCCATCCACATCCTTCTCCTCGTTCTGGGTAACCGCGCAAGATGTTTCGCTTGAATTCATTCATTCGATAAAATACCAAGGCTTTCCTTTTGCTTCGTGCTAACCGTAGAGTAACTTGAAAAAATTGCTGGATATCGAACGCAGCTATTCTACGATCTATACGTACAGTTGGTGCTGACTTAATAATTCAATAAACGAGGGTGAATAACGGATCTTGGAAATAGAGAAAGACCAGAACGAGGATGAATAATAGCAAGTGGAAAGAAAATACAATGAAAACATTTTAATAATACATATACTAGGGTAAGTTGGAGCAAGATGGACTACCTATAAATTTTGTTAAAAACGGGAAAATCATGATATATATATTTTTTTTTTGGGTCCAGCTCCGACGTCGATATTTCATTAAGGGAGTATAGGGGAAATGTGACTGAGAGGGAGTACATTTTCCCGTGTTATTACCAATGCCGTCTCAACCACTTTTCCCTTACCTACCTACCTTCCATCAAAATGGGAATTAACTTTGGAATGTGAGTGGATACGTATGTATCCCCTTATGGGACCCGTCTCGTCCCACCTTACCCTATATTAGTATCGCGTGCATGGAATGCTGATTGTCAGAGGCGTAGCATATTTTTAATAAGATGCGACCCAATACCGTAGCTGGATGTTAAAACGTCTGCGACACCTCGTCGCGACGTCTTCGTGCGACGAATAAAGCCGTAGGGTAGTGACGTCATATTTTTACGTCTCAAGAAAATAAATTACCTTCTGAACCTGGGCTCGTCCTGAATGAGCACCGAGCAAACTTTAGAGTAGCGACGGTGATAAGGGTGGTTATGATAATGATAGCAGTTTCATGGCTGCTTTTGAATAGACGACTATTGTCCATGTGATTTATCATACGGCAACTATACTACGCCATATGCAAAGACCACCAACATTGAAGATATTATCATTGGGGTTAATTTAAAGATAAGTATCTTCACAATATTGTACCCTTTGTGGAATAACCATGCCGAATTGTCCGTTGGAATGTTGGGGAATTTTAATTGAAATTAGAAATCGTAGTTACGTATTTCATTGATATGTCATCTACTAGTATCCATTCGCCATCTTTTTTCAATCTATGTAAAAACGGGAAAGATGACTTTCCTGTGTGTTGTAGACTTCTAGACGGATAACGGTTAAACGAGGGTGTGACAGTGACTCGTACGTCATTATTCACACGAATCCCCGGAGAAGATATATTAAAACAAGACTAATAAAGCTAAAGCGTACAATAATATTTTCAGGCATGAGAAATAACGTGTCGAAGATTTCTTGAAAAAATCACAAATTTACAGCAGCGTCTCAAGCTGTTCGTGGAGTTAAAAATTTATTATATTTTCTCAGAGCAAGATCTGCCGTATCTCATGTTATCCGTATTTTTGGGCGAGATATATATTTGACCGCGCCAGTGCTAAATCACAGAATTAAAAGCTGCGCTTGAAATGTATAACGGCGAGTGATTCGAATTCAGCCTCGAGATGTGAAATTAAAAATTCGTGGATGTTGAATTTTTTAAAGGTCCTTCCCCTGCGGAAGCCTCTTCGAGGAAGATAAATGATAGCAGCTACTGGCTCTTATCTCGAGACAAACAAAAGTACCTACTCTTCTCGTGGTTGAGTATTCGACTGTCCGAATAGAAGCCAACTCGTTCCAGCCAGTCATCCAGTCAGCCCAGCCAACCCTCCCAGTCACCCTCAGTCAGTTACTCTCCGTATCCTCCTAACATCTCTGGCAATCTCATTCCTTCTCTCCTCTTCCGTTCCTCATCTACTTTTTCTCCTCCCTCACTCTCACTCTCTCACTCTTTCTCAATGGCGTAGATAAATGCGACACACCCCCTGAGAGCCAAGGGGTTGCAGATGGAGAGAGCAGAAATCCCGCGAGATAAAAGAGTCGCGGTGATCACAGAGGAACGGATAAATAGTGGAGGACGTTTTAGTCACAGTCCGGATGGTAAATGGTAGACCGAGGGTCCTTTTCTCTCTCGACGCCGACGCCGACGCCCGCGAAATGGCCACCTTCGCTGCGCCGCAGGATAAATACCCCTCGTTGTGTCGCATTTCTGTACCAAACGTGTGTCGGCTACAGTCTGCCCGAGTGGAAACCCGACGTTCACCCTCATCCTGTCGTTTCTCACTCGCTCTATCTGTCTTTCTCTCCTTCACTCTCTTTCTGACTCTCGTATTTTCTCTTCGACCCGGTTTCTCTCTATTCTCCCTGCATGTCGCGTGCGCCGGCTTTTCCGCATAGCCACAATGAAAACGCAAGAGAAACCGTAAACCACGGTGCACCGTAAGCATTTTACGTTTCCATGAATTCCAAACTGTTCCACTGTTTTACTTGCAATTACTTGTGTCTGTCTATTTTGAATTTTCGTTTATCGTATCTTTCTCGCTGTCCGCTCTTGTCGGCGAAAAATTATACGTGTTTTAAGATTCAGTGGCTGTTCGGTTGAACGAACATCGATTCGCGGTGTAGCCCTGCGTCCCAATAGGAAGTAGCGAATCTCGCTGTGAGCTTGTTGAATTGCACTCGGTTAGTTTGCGAAATTGGACAAGCAACGAATTGGATGTTTCGTCCATTTAGATGGTTTCAAGCGATCGGTTTACCACTGTCTAAAGCACTTTGGCTATTTCCATGCTGTCGTTAAAAACAGTGACTCATGAAAACGGGTATATTTGTGATTGAGAAAATTACTGAAATCTCATTCTAAACAGGCGTGTGACATTAAATTTCTTTATGTATGAATTTCAGGTCCTGCACGTTATATCCGAAGTCCTGGAACCGGTTCTATCGATTCCCACGGCCCCGGCCATCTACAATCCCAACGCACTTCAGTTTCTCAATCTCAGCGACAGCCTGAATATCGGACGTCATCGCATTCGGTAAGCAAATTGAACGAAAGGACATGCGAGTAAGCAGAATAACGTTTGGATGAAGAAAAACAAAAAATTATTATAATAAAAAAAAAGTGTCCTGTGGCCCAATTATCCCAGAAAGCTCCCACGGGATACGAATCACCACCTTCTTACTTTTTTACCTTTCACCTGATCTTCAGCAACCCTCGGACTCGAAGCAAAAAGTTTCCAAAACGACGATAGGACTCGATCTGCAAGGGCTGCCAAGTTGGCGCCTTAAAAATTCATCCCTTACCAACATAACCACTTTCCCCGCAAGACTCTAACTAATAATGTTATCATCCCCCATAGCGACTCTACATTGTCCCTCGTGTATTTTGAGCATTCAACACCACAGGCATATATGTATGTATGCTCGATATAAAGGCCTCCCGGACATTGCTGAAGTTTACGAATGCAAATTATATACACAACAGCTACGTTTTCACGTAACCTCACGATATTCAATAACAAAGTTGAAGTTTAAGCTTCTCGCGTGCGTCTCGTGTGGTTCAAACCTAGGACGACTCAGCTCTATTGGTTTGCACGTGTAAACTCAACAGCGACCCCGCGAAAATCAGTCTTAAGTGAATTCCGTAGCAGGAACGTTGACGATGTAACTTTTCTCGACGTTTCTCTAAAACTTTACTACTCAGTTCTTTCGAAGCTCGCCGTTCTACGATCCATCCATCCTCTCTTCCTTGCTCATCTTATCCTTCTCCTGCGACTCGCTCCTTCGGCAGTTAAAGCTACGATTCCGGAAACGGGCGCCGCTAACTGAGGAAATAAAGCTCGAGTGAATTAGCACCCACGCTATCCTCCCGAGGCTACTACATTCTTTTGCGACTTTTTCTTTTGTCCTGGGATACCTCACTATACCTATATACACACATACCTTTAATACCTACCTATCGACTACTTCGACCACTCCGGCAGGTGCCACGACGTCGATATTACTTTTGCCACTTTCTTTTTGCCTGTTCTATACCTTTATTTCCTCTACTCCCTTTTCAACGAGCACATTCGTAGCTCCGATCGAGCGAGAATTCCGGAAGTGGGAGTAAGAGAGGGAAGAAAAAAAAGGAATCGCTCGATAAGAGTCTTTGAACTTTTTCTTTCGATATTTTTATCCCTGCGTTCAATCCGAGGAGTTCCCGCGGGATCTTGGAATGAAAATATCAGGAGCTAAAACGTGCTGGGAAAGAGAAAAGGGAAAAACGTTTTTCCGGCTGTCACTCCTCGTCCTGCCGTTAGGACCGGAAGCGTTCGTATGGGCTTCTCTAGTTTGCCTACTTAGCCGGAAGTGATTCTCAATCCCATCCCCAACGTGGCTACTTACTGTCTCACGTTCTGCATTCGAGGTTAAGAACAAGTGAATGGATAAACAGTGTCGAACAGGCGGAAGAGTAAGTAAAAGTAAAGATAGCAACGGATAAATCGAAGCAAAGCAGAGAGCAAGGGGGTGGAAATTCTTTGTGAACGCGAAGGAGAGTGGTAGCAATAAATATAAAAGAGAGAGATAGAGAACCAGCCGGAATCCGGATTTAAGGGAAATTACGTATATCCTCGACGTAAATTCTTCGTGTCTATGCAAAAGCAATTTTCAGTACCGCGTATAATGTGAAACGCAGCAACGAACCATTCCTACCCTTGGACCGACAATTTCCGCCTAAAATATATGTCAGTGTTATCATCGTAAATAATACCGACAGACCTCTCCCCCTTTTGAACTTCCATGCTCCTCTTCATTTTCCATGCTCCTCTTCCTCTTCTTCCTTTTCTCCTTATCTTCGTTCTCGAGGGTAAACCCTCTAGGCTGCCTTTCACGTCAACATCTCGCCTATAAACGTAAACATATTTCCTCAGCCACTCTCGCGTCTTAACGTTTTGCAAAAATTACGACCCATGCGGGATTTTCAAGTGCGCGTCACGTCGTTCTTACCCTGACGTGTATCTTCGCCGTCTTCTTTTGCGTACAAACAATTTACTTTTTCCTCCCTCAGCATACCCCTGCTCCTCCCACCCAGTCCTCTTGAAACAGGGGTGTTTAAAGCATCACATAACTATTATTAAACAAAATTATAAGAACGTAACGTCAAAGCCAAGATTTTTTTTATATGTAATTTTAACTTACGTATACATATGTAATCTGCATTATAAAGCATTATAAAGCGTAGAAGAGACAACGGAAGTGACCCAAAGACCATTCAAACGATGAGAAGAAATATACTTTTGTTTTTAATTATTTCATATACGATTACCTGTATATCATAATTCGATACGTATTGTCTGATGAAAAAATGATTTTCTTTACAGGTTATTCCGTCAGCGTGTCTTCGATCTGAAAAAGACAGGCGTCTTCAAAGCCGAGGGTCGTTACACTTTCTTTCTCCCAGTCGACGAAGGATTTCAGGTATGGTCTTCCTCTCCATTGACTATCAGAGAAAAAAACTGAGGTCCTTGCTATAAGATTTCACCCTGAAACAGTCCTCCTATCATTGCTAAGCTTTATTTATCGTCGCGGTAAAAGCGTCTTTTAGCCACTCAATGGACGACCTAATAGTGCCACACTTTTAGGTCTTCGTTAAGGTGTAGGTCTTCCATAAGCCACAGGAAGCTTCCTCGTGTTACTGTACTAGCATAAGTTGTTCGCTAAGGTGCTCTGGGTAATACAGTGGAGTCTGGTACGTTGACTATGAGTACCTTGGCGAACTTATATTATACCAGGACGGATATATCGCAGGTATATACCTATAGTTGAATAATGGCGATTGATGCTTTCAAAGTTAAGCGATGCTATATCCTGTTTAGAATAAAGCCGGAATACTTGCCGCATAGTCTGTTCAAATATCCGCGCAGCCGAATGAGTATTAGGTGATATTATAGGGCATCGATTCAAATTTCTTACCCCTTGGACATCAGAGTGGACGATTGAGAATTCCCTTAGAGAACCATTAAGGGTGATGCCACCTCAGAGTCCAAAAATTGTTTTACATTACGAAAAGCATTCGACACCAAAACAATGGAGAGTGCGCAGATTTTGATGATCAATGACTAATTATAAGATTGATCAGAATAGTCCTAGGAATATTTAACGGACACTGAAGAGCTTCAAGTCGATTACGCCAAGCTAGCTACACCCCTGTTCCTCACGGGGTGGCATTCGTTTCGGTGTCTCTTGTTGCGAGGCTAAGAAATCCAACGGTGCTTCGTGCCGTCTACGAAATCCTTTCCAGGTAACACGATACTCTAGGCTCAGGCTCAGCCAGAGCAAGGCCAAGGGTGGTCAACGCTCGCTCAGAACTGGCCGAGCGCGGACCTGGGGTGTTTCCTGGGTCATAAAGTAGCTCTTCAAAGCTTCCGGTTATCAAGCTTATTATCCATGGATCTCTTTACGGATTCATTCGTTTGTCCTGTTTGTCGTTCCTTACTTTCACAAGGGTATACATACCTGGGCTTTACATCTCTTTATTAAACGTTAACCACGTGTGCTTTTGTGCTCTGACATATTCTGCGATTCTCTTTGTCTACGTGCATATCTGCAGTTTCTATCTTGCATTTTCTAGAACAATGAGAAATGTACATGATTTACGTGAGGTTGCATTACAATTTTCTAATTAGCCACGACCCCATGGAACACGTAGGAGTGTCTTACTTCGTAGAGTCATCTTGTCAAAAGTTTATTTTAATTACAAACTTCATAAGGATTGGAATAGGTAAATCTTTTCGTAAAGTATATATACTCGCAAGGTATAATTCAATGACATAAACATATAGACACAGTATCGTTGCAGTATGTGATTTTTTACAGCCGTCACCCAGACCACAGAAGGTCGATCAGAAGGTTGTGGATGGACATATTATTCCTAATCGCATTCTCTTTACGGCACCCACGCAACACGATATGCCATTCAGGACTTTGACCTTCAGTGATAATATCCGAGTCAGCATTAGTTTCCTTTCGGAACAGGATGCCAAGGGTGACGTCAGAAGTAAGTATTTGCACTTGACGAAACACACTAAGAATAACGTACAATACGAGATATTAACATCCGTTAACTTTGCAGCCTACGTAAAATCCACTACGACGTCAGGTGACGATAAGCATCCCCCTGGTGTGGTTCTTGCTGAAATCGTAAAAGCCAACATTCCTGTACGCAACGGAGTAGTTCATCTTATTCAGCGACCGTTAATGATCATCGACACCACAGTCACCGATTTCCTTAAGGTCAGTCCTGACTCGATTACATTAACTCATTTTGCAATATCAACGACATGATAGAATTGCTATCGCTCGTCAACACTCAGTCCTCAACCCCTGTGAATAGATGGCCTACTTCGAGTATATAAAATTCAAGGAATACGCAATCATTCATTTTCCCTAATATAACAAAAGATGCGTTCAACTTTTAATCCTATTATGTCCTTTTACATGCCACAACAAAGAGGCATCGGCAACTATGAAAGCTTTTACGTTAGAGCGCACTAGAATCAGGAGTTTTCATAGCAACGCTCAGTTCTATTATCATTGTCTCTCCTGTCTCTGTCTCCTTCCCTCTTGTACTTCCCATGCGTCCCTCTTTGAGGAACGGACGTCCGGAGGTACCGGTAGTGAGTTAGGCTCGTCTATATTGGTATAATGGAGTGGCTAGATGCTTGCGGCTTGTCTGACGGCTCTTCTGCCGACCGCGTCCACTTGCCATGCCCCCCCCTTAGCAATGGACTCTTCAATTATCGAAATTGCCAGTATAAGTAAAATATATAGTTATACATGTACTGTGTACATGATTTTCATCGTGAATTTACAATAATAACCAAACCGTATTGACAGTGATGCCATGGATAACCCCATCAGCCAATAGCTTATGGATGACACGCATGTAGCCGCAATGATTACGACTGTACGTCACGTCAAAACAACGCCAATCCCTTTGATTCTCGTCACGCTCTTGCACAGAGCACGTCAACGTGACGGAGCACGTCGCCCGATGCCGACGCCAACGTATCGGGCATGAGAATACTAATGTCTCCCAATGCATCGCCTACTACAGATTCACGGTTCCCTCCTCCGGCAAAGCATCCCTATGTACATCTATACTCCCTTGCTCCATAAATCTTGATTGGCCGGGAGATTCAACGAGGAAGGAAGTGGTTATACCCGGCGTTGGGTCTGTCCGCTCTTGGCGGGGCTTTAAATTGTTGAGAAATTCTGAATTACCTACGGTATCCTTATGCGAATACAGATACGAACGAGGCTGTCTACGTTGCGCTGCATGTAAATGCTCGTATCGCACCCTATATGAACTTCTATACCTTGGCGCGGTACGTAACGATTTTAATCTACGAGAGACGCGTTGAGCTTTATTGTGAACCCTCGAAGTCATAAAATAACCTGGTTAGTAGATCCAACCGTAATGACGCTCATTAACCTTTATTCATTATGTCGTAACTTCATTTTTCTCTTCTCGGGTCGGATGGTTAAGCTGATTTTACGAACTTCCCATGAGTACCTACCCCCTCCTATCATACTTGGCTTCTCACTCTCTCTCTCTCTCTTAATGCCACTCTGTACCTTTAGCTATACATATATATGTATTGTCTCATCTTATGGATTTGCCACACTCTACCATTTCCGACACTTTTACAGAAGCCAAATAATGGCTTCTCAGGCTACTCTTCGAATCCTATTAGGAAGTTTGTCTCCCGAGGGTTTATTGTCTCAGAAATATTTCGGAGGTTTTTCGGTTTTTTTTTTTTAATGTCAACGTCACTTTTTTTTAATATCAAGCCGACTCGTTCAACTGATTCCAGGCTATCTGCGAAAGGGTTGTATAATTTCGTTTTCAAAACTATTCTACTCGTCCTGTTCGTTGGTCATAGGGTTAAACGTGTTGTTTCATTTTTTTTCAACCCCCTTCTCATTATCCTAACACCAAGCAGATTCCACCGTCACGCTTCGAAAAACGTCAGATCTGTCAGAGGGGGCTGAACCATTTTTTTTCTCTATTTTAACTAATTCGCGCCCTTCGAACTTTCTCTACCCGTGGTAAAGTTCATCCACTTTCAACGCCTGTCATGACACACGTGTCCACGTACGTCGGCACGTACCACCCTATATGTATCCCTGCGCTACTACGTTCCACGATTTAACCCCGGGATACCTACAATTATCCGAAACGCCACTGTACCTATATCCTCCAGTTCCGTAATTTAGTGAAGTTCATCTGTTTACGGTGAAAACACATAAATTCTAGCTAACCCGCTTATTTACACTTTCACGTCTGTTACGTAGAATAGCGCAGTCCTGGAAACTTTGCAGTCACTCGCATATGGCAAATGTAACTGGAGACTATTACCTGCAGAATTCTCCCCTTTCCCTACTAAGAATGTATTAATTGCTGGGCACTTAGAAAATTACTTGTGCTATCGGGTACTGTGGAATAAAGCATTACGTTATTGATGAAATTATACAACTGACAAAAACATTTTTTTACATGTCCCCCAATGATTCTTTTGGAAAATGAATGATTGCACTGTACTAACTGATACAATATCGATATGTCCCAATAACTGCATTGCAAGTATTTTTATAGATAGAAAAGCCAATTACTCGTATCGAAAATAATTCCATATCGCGATATCGCTCATATATATATATATATATATACATATGGATTCGTGAATATTGGAGAATCAATGGATCTCCATTAAATAGTAACGTCAACCTGTCATCAATTCATGTATGTTGATCCCGTAGTCATTAGCATCATTCTCTCATGCAAAAGCTCACGCGGTGTTGTCCCGTCTATGTCATTCGACAAGTTATTCGCAACCGAATCATACGTGCATCATCAGTATCACCGTTACAATCATCATTAAGCAACATCGTGTAACACACAGTTGTTATACGAGCGAAACTTAAATGAACTCTGATTCATGAATTATTCACATACCTATACAAACGAACTGGAGCACTTTTCGCCTAATGTTGTACTGTTGCATCAATCTGTCCCTGTCGCTGTATATCTATAGAGACCAATGACGAATCAGTACATAAAACATGGAAAAATAAGAAAAAAAATATTTGACCAAAATTATTAAAATCAAATGACATTCGAAATACGAATACCAATCGCTTGTTCTTAACTGTCTATATAAACGTTATCATTAAGCACCCCCTCGATATCATGTGATTCCTCATATTGGTCTATACATATATCACCCCACGTGTGTTGTGCAATAATATTTGTTACCCCAGGAGCAAACGTACTTTTTTCAAGTATATACATAAATTTCGTTTAAATCGCAACACCGTATATATGCGCCTTGAAAATATCACGCAACACTGGATAATGCGTATAACGCGTATGTATATCTTTTTTGTGTATCCCTCTGTGAAAAAGTACGATCGCTCAGAGCCCAGTACTAATCCCTTAATTTCAGGTTTTACCCTCACGTCAGCAAATAATGATGGAGAGGGAGACTGTAAGGAAAAAAAAGAAAATGGAATGAACGAAAAAAAAAAAGAGCAAGAAAAAACTCGATGTGTAGGGGAAGCACAAACCCTGTGTGTTCTGACGCAACTGCACCGCCTCATGTGTTTCTCACTGCAGATCTTCGCCTCTGCTACCCGTTAGATACTTTCCGCTCCTATGAATCTCTGCTCTTTTCTTTATCACGCCTGTATACGTTACATATCTATTCTTTCAGGACACTCGAAAACTGACACATCGAGTTCCCACAGGATATACTTATATACATATCATATATCTGTCTGCCACCTATCTAGAAGTCCGATGATATACTTACATATATAGATATGTAGATATACATATGCGACGCTAGTTTCGCGTCACAGAATCAGGAACGGTCATGGAAATAAGAAGCTGATAAATTCCCTTGTCGCGAACTAACAATGAGATTCGAATAATTCTGGACATGAAACCATTTACTGTTTCTGTATATACGATTAAACCGTACAGTCTCGTATACATATTGCAGTTATATACAATACGTACTTATACCGCAGCATGGGTATAATCACTCGTGCAGCAGCATACCTTGAGGGGTGTTTTACGTGTATTTAACAGACGTTAGAATTTCCATACATACTGCTTGCGTTATAATTACTTAACAAGAACGTAGCCACCCGTCATTGCTGTACGAATAAAATGTATTGCATTATTAGTATTACTTTGACACATCACATAATATGTATACCGTTTAGAAATTCAGCAGAACTTAGCGAATAATATAGAACGAGTTAGTCACGTATCTTTATGAATATTTAGCAGCCGAGCGTATTGATGTCAAATGATACTTTTACATACGTAATAGATATAGATGTAGATAGATAATGTATATACGTAATAGATATGCACATAGGCATAGACGGTTTTAGGTTAGGTAGGTCGTAGGTATGTATGGTTAAAGTATATTTTCGTAACCTCGGGCCTTCTTTTTAAGGGTCCTCTAAAATATCCGACAATTCTCTCCATATTGACATTCTCGAGAGGCCGACGTTTAAAAGCTTAAACGGTTTTAACGATCGACCGCACGGCTCTTACTCACTTGCTTACTACCTCATGCCCTTTAACCGTTGCCCTTTTTCTCCCATCCACTCGTGTCTCTTTTTTTCTCTCTCTTTTTCCCGTTTTTCACATCACATTCACTCACTTGATCTCTTTCACTCTCTTTCGTTGGTTTCACCGACGTTGACGTCCCCAGCGAATTCTTCCTCCTCGAGCGTCAGAAATGTCTATATAATAAAAGTCTCCCTTGAACGTAGCGTCAGCTCGACGACGTCAACGTCGACGTCGTTGATTCGAATAATTGAGCGGAAAAAAAAAATGATATCGCTCAGAAGGAAGTGGAAGAGTGGGAAATTGGTCGATTGGATTTGTCAGTTTTTTTTTAACTTCGTACAGTGGAATCTGTAGAATGTGAACTATGCATAAGCGGAAAATTGTCTATATTCTTTTTAAGGGTAGTCTTACATATATATATATATATATATATGATCGTAGACTCCAGGCCATTTCTACTTACCAGGGATATCCCTTACTTTCTCCACTTCATTCTTCTCTCCCAGAAAAAGAAAATTTCCCACGGACGCGAACTTTCCAACTTGCGCGAGTCACGACGGCTTTGAGCCATCCTGAGCCGAGGCGTTCTGGCGACATTAATTGGAAATTATGCGGCGCAATTGAAGTTTCGCGACGAAAGGACGAGCGCTCGATTCGCCGAGAAAACTCCATTACTGCGTTATGTCCGCTGAGAAGAAAAGAGGAAGAAACGAGAAAATCGTGGAGGAAGAGGAAATGGAAAAAAGAAATGAAGATAGAATAGGATGAAAAAAATGCCTGATTGACTGACGGATATAAACTTTGATAATATTACTTGAAAACTTGAAAGGAAAATCCCAATGGATTCTCTTGGTACAATTCACTGACCGTATAATCGTTAAAGCTCAAAGGGAATTATACGTGTTTCCATGCACCGGGTAGTAGCGATTATAATAATTCCCACGTGTGTACATATGTATACGCGTGTACTCGTAGCCAGGTGAGAATTGAGCTTTGAAGCGATTTGCTGTAGCGTAATTCGCATAATGAAAGCATCGCGTGCTTTGGTACGTTTGGGATTAAGGGAAATCTTCACTGACGAATTTCTATAATGCCGCTGATTACCGAATCTCTGAGGTTCACGCTGGTGAGGTCGGTGTTCACGTGTAATTAGCGTGCTCGCACTGGCTACCGTGTATAGTATACCCGATGAAAAGAATCGCTGGATAACGTTAATTTCTACCTCGAGCGAAAACTGGAAGGCGGAAAAGGTGGAATGTGGAATACGGAATGATCCTGAACGAGGAATGGGATAAACGAATTCACGTCGTAGTCACGCAGTCGCAAATGCTCCTTCCTTCCACGTAATAACCTCGGTCTGCAACTCGATTCCCGCGTTTCGTTCTTCCTTTTCCTTTTTAAAGGTTCCGAAACAGACCGACAGGGGGTTTCAAGGTACTGTTGGAACGTGGGAAGGACGTGCGGGATAAAACGTGTAATTTTACTAATGAGAACCTGGAACCTAAAACTAATTCAATGTAGAACATCGTGTTCACGCGTTGCTGCTTAGTTCTATTTTTCTTTAAATTAAAAGAAAATTATTTAATTAATTGACGACGAAACGGATTAACGCTCGCAAGAATTCGCCCATAATTTTAAACGTGATTTCATGCAAAATTAATGCTTTTAAGAAAAAAGCCAAATTTTTTACTCAATTACCATGTTAATGAACTCACTGCAATATATGCACGTACGATATACCTCTAAAACCGACTTTCTTCTGTTTGTTTATTCTCATGATAATAGCTATCAGTGTAATTAAAATGGAAAAGGTGCGTACTACTCGCTCCAGTAGATACACATAACATATACGTTGCTTTAGCATATACATATTTATCCACCCCCAAGACTCCCTGTCTGTTAGTCACCCACGTAATGACTAGAAAGAAATAGGTCAACCACCTACCATTCTTCCTGCATATTTATTGCAAAAATACACGTGAAAAGGATGCCCCAGGCTTGTCTGGCTTGATAACCAAAAATTCTCAAAGCGCACGCATGCAATTTTCAAAATATTAAAAAACTTCTTTGATCCTCACCCACTGTACCCTCAGAGCAGAAAGTATCCAAAGCGAATGTAAATTAACCCTGCGAATTTTCACGTGGAACGTCCAAGAGGATTTTGCAACTTGCTTGAAATATGTCGTGATTAAAATTAATAGTTCCAACGCGGCTGTCCTATCAATTGTTAATGACTATGTTTCTGGTTCGCCGGTAAAGTACAATTTCACGAATGGCACCAGCGCGCAGTACCTCTGCTTAATGCAACTCCCACGCGGTGCATTGTCGCAAGTACATATGTTACAAAATCCTTATAACGCGAGTGCATTAACTGTACACGTGTACTTACGGTTGGTTAATTAACCAGGGACATGCAGATGGATACTTGTCACTTGCAATAAAGCAATACAACAATGCTCGGCTGCATAAATATTCATGATGCGAAAAAGCTAACCCGCGCCAATCGATAGTTAGCTAAATAAATGACCACGGTGCTTGTTTTGTCTGGTTCGTGAATTCGGGCGATAAGGACTATGAAATACCAAGCGATTTACATTACGTTTGATATGCAATGCGATATTAAATTAAACATACAACGATTTGCATTAATGCCGTTATTAATGACGTACACTATTTTTTTCATCTACGTTAGCGCTGCCAGAGGATTTACGAGAATACACAAGAAATTAATATTTAATGAATTATTGCGTCATATAAATTAACAACAACATAGCTCAATATTGGATCGTTAATAATATAGCATTCCATAAAATATATTCGTATAGCAATGACGAAATTTTTATCATCGGTGGAAATATTGTATTATCCCCTTGTCATCTACCCTGTACGATTATCATAGAAATATAATAGCAGGAACACTTTTACTTGTCAATCGACATATATTCCTAAGGTATCTATTAGATTAGTCTCGATGACATATTGGATGCTGCTTCCGACAAACAGCTTCGACTCTTCACTTTCAGCATAGAAAGAGAACATTTGTTAGAACAAAAAGGCAAGCCAACCGAATGGACCACGCACATCACCTCTCAACAGTGAACATTATATACCGATTTTTATAATACAAGTTATCTTCTTTCTGTTTTCTGTTCGCTTCTTATGTTACGGACGACCCTGGTTTACTGGTTTCTCTGTGCAGTCTTTCCAGGTAATTCGCCACCGGCTTTTTTTCTACTTTCATCAAGACTCGCTAGCGAACATTACCTATATATGTACATCTATACCTATGCGTTTTTTCATCAAGTGTACCTATCTCTCTCTCTCTCGCTCTCTCTCTCTTTCATCCTAAACTTTTATCCATCTTCACACCGCACTTTTCGACTCGCCGCCGCTCACATTTTTTCGCTCACCCTATATGCCGTTGCCGCGCTAGCTGAGAGTGGCTTGACTTTTTGTCACGTAGAAGGAACGTGCGACGATTTTGCGCGATGAGCGCGCGCGCACGTCTGTGCTTGCGAGTTTGCATTTTGTAGTCTGTGTTTTTTACGTGCTTCGATACCTTCGTCTTCTTTGCTCTTTAATACGAAAATAAACTGATTCCTTGGTCCAATTTACTCCTTAGCCGTGCATCCTCATGTTTTAATGATCTTTGGGCTTCGTTAACGTTTTTCTTCCAACACGCGCTTACTACGGCCTCCTTGGCTGTTTTCGAAAAGTTCGTCTTTCTATCGAGCAGCATTGTAAACGATTTCACTTTATTCACCGTGCACAATTTCTATAAACTTTTGTGTCGCCCAGTACCACTTTTCCGACTGTAACAATGTCCCACCGATGTCTCGCATAATAATATTAATCCATTCGGTACGGACATTCAACTTACTTCTTAGTTTCGTTATTGTACTTTTGAGACACAGCATCCACTTGTAATCTCGTCAATGAGAAAGTTCTGTTATGCGCTCACCTGTCTATACTTATCTAAAGGGGGACTGAAATAATGTAGTGAAAATTTATGTTACACCGATCGTACAAAAGGGTCTTTTGTGTACTTTCGACAAAACGCTGCATCGCATTCGATCATTCCACTAGGTGGCATTCGCAGCACCCGTCGATAAATTAGTCGCTGCGATATTCCATTTCCAATCAATGCATGCGCCGATCGATAGACGTAGAATTAGCTGCAGATACGGTGACTCACGTCCCGTCACTTACTGGCACAAATGCATGCACGTTGCTGTATTAAACACGCGAGATGCTCGTGTACGAAGAGATCAGCGTCGTGGGAGAATTTTGAAAAAAATAACCTATTAATAGACAGCGCGTGAGTCATTAGAGGAAAGTGAGAAGGAAAAAGTTTTAGAATATTAACAAATCGTTCTTTTCTCTATTCGAGACAATCTACCGTACACGTATAGTCTAATCAGTCGGATATCAGGCGAAAGATTTGAATCGCTGGAGTGGAGTCGCTCTGGGGCTAAAATGAAAAATGTCGCGTCGCCCATTGAAAAAGCTTCCTCGCCTCGGGAAAGGCTTTCACGAGTTTTCCGCGGCACTCGCGCCTCGAGCAGAGTAAACCAGAGACACGAGGAAACAAGGCTCGTAAATTTTCAGGACGTACAAGCCTTGTACCCTTCTCACTGAGAACTATAATGCCACAGGATATATGTATTTTATGCGTCTAACAACGTCCGTGTATTCGCGTGAGGTGAAAATGCGACATTAGTTTCTCTATATTTATGTCCATCAATTCGCGGCAGGTTATCGGAAATATTTATTAGACGCGAATCGAGCAAAATCGAAAAGACATCCGGTCGTGATTTTCGAATGCTCGTACGCGACATATATATAGCACACAGCTATACATAGAACGATATTCGATTATCAAATCTATGTATGGTGAAATACATATGGGGAAACTCGGAAAACATATAGGAAATATACGTACGGTTGAAGTGAAATAAATGACAAAATGTCAGAGAAAAATATTTTCCAGATTGTACGGTGATTTTTTTTTTAAATAATTTTCAATACTTATATGACACGCATGTCACAATCACTTCCGATACGTGGTTCATATATCGTGATATAAAACGTCAAGTATATCCGTTTCGTATCTAAAATTTTTATCCCGACATATATATATATATATATATATAGACCATGTATACAGGTAGATCGTTCAGATACCCAGCGGCATTGCAAACTCATTCCTCGGTAAACTTACTGGAAAAATACTAGCTTGCAAGCTAACAGACGTGAACCTTAAAATATACTTCAATGTTTGAGCACGCACTCCCTGTGTAATTAACATACGTAGAGGCGTGATATTATTGGATCTGGCGGATAGAAAAATATTCTAGGTGTATATTGTCCCGCCGCTGGCTCAAAGGGTGATAGTAGGAATAGCTATAGAAAAAAAAAACAGACAAAAAAAAACAAAAAAAAAACTCGAATTGCCGAACGTACTATTTTTGTACTTTTAGAATCCCATTGATCTCTCTGTTATATTTGTCTAATCTCTGTACTAAAAAAATAACTTGTCGATTGGTCGTTAACGACTAGTTACGTGCGTTGGCTCTGCTCCTCTATTATAGTTTAATACTCGAAGCGATAATGGTAAAATTACGGGAATCCAATGTGCACGTTATGAATTTGAAGCATATTGGACTATTTCAAAAGAGATATTATCGTAGCTGGTGTAGCGTAAAATGCAAATGTTTTTTCATAAAACTCGAACATTTCTCGTACACGCGACCATGCATTAATGTAAAAGCCATTATACGTGATCACTACTATATCAATTTGTAAAAACGACTTTTATTACTTGCCAGAAAGCAGGCTGGATACATTTTGAGATATCTAAAGAAAAAAGAGCATGTAAATAAATGATATCTTCCTGTCGAATGAAATAATCATACGAGTAGTCAACTTACTTAAATATCTCTATCATTCAATGCAATTAGCACGATATTACATTGCATTGTGAATTTTGCAAAAATATATTTTCAATTTCCATATTCAATCTCTCCCAATGCTACCTGCTGCTCGTTTCGGTGCGAACTCAAAAATCATTCCTCGAACGTACCGTCGTAAGTCGCACGCGAAGTCGGCACGCTTCCCCTTTAAATTTTGCATTGCTAATTCAAAGATGGTATACGCTCGTTACGTGTTATCGCCGGGTCATACTGGATAAGTATTGTGCTATCAATTTGTAACGTTCGACCAAGAGCTAGTAGTCTCTCCTCTCGTGACAAAGCTTTTACGAGCAAGTTAAAGGCCGGCCTAAAGGCTTTCTGAAGCTTTACGAGAGCCGTGATGGCTGGAAGGGAATCGGTTATCGGTAGGATAACTGTTACTGAAAATTTCGCCAATTAAATTCGTAATAACGCAATGACCACCTTTACTGATTTCTGTTATGTATAAATAACCTATACTCTGTGCCTAATAACTGGCCCATACTATAGTATACGTATAGCGAACGTTCATTCACACTGCACGACGCACTGCAAGCGACATGTATGTCTGTATATGTATATATTGCATATAATAACAATAGTGGACCATGAATCTTGAATGTAGCATGTGAGCCATGCCAAGAGCACCGAAACACCATTCTCAGACAGCCGAAAGTCTTATACTTCACTAGATTTTAGTATTCGCGACATATATCATATACACGCGTTTAACATCGAAACATTTCATTGTCAAGTCATTCGAATCATGAACTGTTGCCATTTCATTGATTGGATCGATCATATCGCGAAACTACTTTACGATATCGATGTGATCGGTCGATTTGTCTGTATAGGGGAGGATAACGGTGGTACGGCGAGTTTATATATTGAATTTCTTATTCATGTGAATTTTTATATTTATGACTTTTACGATTGGTCATACTGACCTTTTTTTTTTATGATTATTTACTTTTATATAGGTACCTGAAAATTCAGTGGGAACTTGACAATGAGACTTTTTCTTGAATTCTTGTAAATATGAGAATATTTTATGTCAAGACGCCATCGTGGAAACTCGCCCTACCATCCAACCACCATTGTTATAATCTGATTGTTGAATTATTGAAGTTTTAAGATTGTTTCCAGGATTTTTGCAAATCATCCAGCCGTCTGGATTTTCCATACACATGTCTGCTTATACGCGCAGAACGTACTTATACGCTCGGTTGTTTATTAATTGTGTTTTAAAAGCGATTAAACGCGTCTTACAATACGACAATACACAACGCGTGCGAACGACATGCGAAATTATACGCGTCTACGTACAACGGTGGGTCAGCAATATGCGGCGTATTAACGGCAGAGCGAATTCTATTGATAAAATCAATCGGTGGTAATCGGGCGTTTAATTAAATTAGAGCACTAAATTCCGTTGATGCACGGTCGGGCATTGTCGAAATGGCATTGTACGCTAAGCACTTGCCGTACTGTATTGTACCAACGTATTTGCGTGAAAAAAAAAGAAAATTCTATTAATTACTTTTTAGAGTTAGTCACTGCCAACCTCCTGTGGCAGATTGCTATTGCCAAATCAATGGGCAACGACGAGTCTGATTGAATTTTTAATTACCGTACGAATTATCGATGTCGAATCTGCTGCATTCGCGACTCTACGACCGTCGATCAGAAGCAAATCTGATCGTTTTGTAAATTGTCGCTTATACGCGTTGGGACTTATATTATATTCGCGTACTGCTCCGAGAGTCGGTATTGTCGGTACGGTATCGATTGTAAAATATCGATACTTGTCTTCCAATTATCGAACGATTTTTCTATTGTGTATATGTGTTTACTATACTTTTATTGACTCAATGATGTTATTCTGTGGTGCTTTGCATGTCTCTATTGGACTCTGCATGTCGTATAGGGCATCGTAAGTACTTTAAACGAACTCACCAGAGACTACGAACACACGACACTCTCTTAGTATTATTTATATATCTGTTTATATTTAAACTGACGTAATTTACACGTGCGATACTTCGTTGCGATGGAAATAATTCATTAGGCGAATCGCTGGGGAATAAGCGTACGGGTATTGACTAAGACCTGTGGATACTTTTCGCTGCGACAAGACTACGTGTTACACAGGACTAAAGAAAACGGCGGGAATTTTCAAATAATTATACAAATTGGGACCCTTCGGTAGATCCTTTTATTCCCTTCAGCCGTTATGTTAATTGCTATTAATGTTAATGGATATAGACAAACAAATATTACGGAGAGACGATTAGTCTTAGAGCAAATTAACATTACAATGGTGAATCGAAGGGACTGGACTTTATATTATTTTTTTATCAAATTTTACGTAATTATTATAATATATTATATTGGCGTCCTGGTGATGTCCGAGATGTTTAAAATCGGACGAGCGATCTCGTTCGGTGTCTTTAACACTTATATTGATTTTTTTTTTTTTAAGTGTAACCTTTAATTAGTCAGGGGCTGCTTTCGAGACACGGAACGAGGTCCGGCCGTTTTATTTAATTTAATTTATTTATCAACGTCGAATGCGTAACTCGAGTATTACTCAATGTTTTAGTTCCTCTTATGTGGTTATACGGAGTTATTAGCAGTAGTCGTATATTATTATTATTAATATTCCATATACATTATGACCCTGTAGTTAGTAATATTTTCCACGTAATGAAATTCCCTTCGTTAACCTGTTTATTAATGTTTCGCACTATTGAATTTCCGCTTCCGTCTTCCCACCCTTCTTCCACGTTCCAGATATTCGCAAAATCCAAAGATCGGCGAGAAATTGCAAGGCGCCTCGCGTACGAAATAGTGAAATATCGGTAAACGTTTTCAGCGGAGTAAATAAGGAGGTGACAAAGGATGTAAAAGTATTGAAAATAATCAAATAAAAGTGAAGCAGAACCGTGAAAAGTCCTGAAATCGATACGATTGCGAATATTGCAATATTCTCAACCGATCATCACCCACGTGAAAATTCAATTCCATCGATGTTGAATGGATCGAGTACTCCACAGGTGATCGATAGCGCTTTCATTGATTCCTTCATGTCACTTGAAAATATTTCGGATACAGGAAAACAAGTTAATTCTTAACAAATTTTTCTGTGACGCACACGAAACTAAATATTGTCATACTAACTAACTAGCCAAACTAAATATTGCTCATTCGAATTTACCGCCAAACGAACAATAAAAGCTCTCTCTTCGCTCGTGGAGTTTGCTGGTCTACTAACCGCAAAGTACCGGCGCCCCTTCGTTTGTATTTACAAACAAGTTTACCACAGTGGTTGACAAAACGAGCAATGGCGGAATTGTCACAGTCGAGAGATTTCACGAGTAAATTAGACACGCGTCGTCCGATGGATTTTCTTTTCTCATATTTATTGTCCGGACTACTCGTGAAACCAGACATTAATCTGCTGCCGTATCCACTGTTTATATATCTGTATCTACAAACTGTCGTACCGACAGAAGGTATATGATCGACTCGACAAATTTTTCATTATTTTCACGTACTTCGAAATGGGATCGAAGTCAAGCAAGAAGTTCAGATATATTAAATGGAAATTTCCCGTGGTTGTTTACTTGTACTTTATATTCGTCTACCTACGTAATACCTACTATAGGAAACTGCTTAGGTACTACGTTGACAACCTGACGTAATTTCTGATACTTTATGGAATCTTTTACAGTTATTGAAACAATATGCTCTCTCGTACGTAATTCGTATACAGTTTTATTGATTTACTTTTTATTGTTCTTTGTTTCATAAACGAAAGCGCGCTGGTACTTGTCCTTTAATATTGTATATCGGTTTTGTATATTGGGTTTCCAAAGTGCTTAAGTACATAGGATTATTCACGTCAAGCGCACCACCTGAAATTCGTTCCCTCATAGAAATCAAATGAGCAAGCTAACTGCAGATGAAACGTTTATCGTGAATATGCCTGTATGCGACTTATTTTATACCATTGAAATAGAATATAATCGGAACGTTGGAAAGTCAATAGCCATTTTTATTATGCTTAAAAATCCATCCTACGTGCTTACTAAAATTTTTATTTTCTATTTCCCCATTACCGAGATCCTCGTTTGGGGTTTCACGTACTATTTTTACGGTATGTCATATATATATATATATGCATACCTAATTACGTCTTATCCGTGTTCTTTATTTAAATTAAATGATACCCCATATCTTACATGCTTTATTTACTTTTCACTAAAAATTCGAAAAATAACATTTTCTACGGACTCTCAGTTATAAAGATTTTCGAGGATCTCGCGTGGTTATCTCACTTCCGTGTCTAATCGACTTTATATTCCGAGCCTCCTTCCGTAGAAATTCAAGTGCCGATAAGCATAATTCACGATAATCACGATTTCTTTCTCTTAATCCAGGAGAAGGAGGATGGTCCAATTTACAAGTTTTACGAGGTTATCCGCGATCTTGGTGATAACTTTATGAGCGACCTCACGACCCTCCACAACGTGACCTTATTTGCACCCAGTAATGCAGCATGGAGTGAGCCTGGTGTAAAGCAGCTTCTTCAAGACAAGAAACGGATGCGCGAGATCCTGAACCTTCACTGCGTCAAGGAACGACTTCCGCTGGCCGAAATCATCCACAGGAACATAAATCAGGTTAGTTTAATGAAAATCAGAGAAGAGACTCGCCGTCAAGTCGAACACTGCGCGAGATTCTTATTGACTTGAATTAATCGATTTTGTCCTTGTTAAGAATTTATTGCACCCTCTTATGTCGCCACCCAATCACACCACTTTTCTCCATTTTTTTTAATCGTTACCAGACACACCGACAATATTCACAAGACTTTATAAACAATGCCAAGTTACTGTTTTCTCAAAAATGCAGTCGCTTGGAAATGGACACTTTGAGGTAACGTGAATTAACACACAGCATAGTCGACGCTTATTTACTCAATGATATCACTGTGAAACACGCATCCTTGGCTTTATACCTCGTGCAGTATAACTTTTTGAGGAATTGACACAAGAGCGAATGCATAGACATTTAAGACTAAACACTATGCATATCTTGCTGCGATCCCACCTATGCATTTTATCCTTTGATTCAATACAGTCAATTGACAAAAGGGTCGAGAGACGTAAATGTTGAAAGAGCTATTTTCAAACAATTGACCAAGACGTACCTAGGAGTAAAGAATACATTGTACGTCGGACTTGCGTTTCATTTACTTTCTTCTTTTCCTCATGATTTTATTATCGCCCGGCGGAACTTCTCTGGCTGATTAGATGATAATGAGCCTCGAGACGTACTGAAACGAACTGCGCGCTGAAGGCGCCAAGGAAAATTAAACGAACCTTTTTGGTCGGAAAAAGGACTAGAAGCGTTTCTGCCATTTCGTATCCTGTTGAGTCAGCTCGACGTCCCGTAGCGATCGAATCGTAAAGCACGGAATACTTTATCAGACTGTAATAACTTCGCTTGTCCATTTTCCACTTTTCTCCTTATTTTTTTTACCCTTTTTCTCTCTCTCTCTCTCTCTCTCTCTCTCCCTCCCTTCCTCACTTTTCCTTTTTTATTTCTTTTTTTCACCTTTTCTCCTCGTCTCTCTACGAATCGGTACGCGCGTGTAAATTCCTATGGCTTTGCAGCTACACTTCTGTTTACCAAGCGCCCTCACGGACTTCCAGCGTTCTATAGGACTAGTGAAATTTTACGAGTTACGTACGAAACTCCGTGGCTTAGCGTTCTGACGAGTGTGGTAACGTTCAAAGAAAAGTTTTTCGAGTTTTCGCCACCAGGCTAGGCGTGCGCGGTCAATCGACGTCCAGGTTAATTTGATTTTTTAGCAAACGAATAATTTGAAATGTATAAAAACGAATATCCCAGTCGTGGGAGTTGCTATGAAAAAAAGTGCTACGAAAAAAAATATTCAAACCCATGGCTACTCCAATGCGTAAATACACTACTGAATGCCGTCCAGTATAAAATTAGGTTTTTCATGGTACTGCGAAATGCCCGCAATTAGTAGCACGTTGAAATAAAATTTCCTTCCACTGTTACCTTAACCGAGCAAGTGTTTGCTTACGAAGTAGAAGAGTAGAGACGGGAGAGAGACTGAGATTAAAAACAATATACTCTTATGCCGGATAATTAATAGCACGACTAACATAAATATGTGCTCGCTGACAAATTCGACAAATGTACTACCGGTAACAGTTATACCTCGATAAAGCTAATAAATTTGAAGCGGATCCGTATCTCAAATGAATTCGAACAGATTTATTTGGCTTGTAACAATATTTGCGGATTTCCCATATACATATTGCACAGCCACCCATTGGGATTTATGGTTGAGCGTGAACGCGCTTTGGCTAATCCGTTGGAAAAATTGTACCTGACGTGGGCGCGTGTGAATTTTGTCAATGCTTCGTAATACATATACCGTCAAATGTAGTGCAAGGGAGAATATTTTGAAAATTTGTATTTTCACCAGATTCTTCCTTTACGTTGTATTAAATACTGATACATAGTTTTTGAGTCATAAAAACAACGTTGAAATTCCCATTGGATTAACCGTTCACTCTGTCCGTAATCACAATCAAATATACCACTTCTGGGGCAATATAATTAAAATGAGGCGATTGAACTTCATTCTAATTACCTGCGGTACATTCGTATGCCTAGAATTATATGTACTCCATACGTCATCTAATATGTACGTCATTACCGATGACGATAAGTCAATAGCAACAACAGTGTTTCTCTCGTGCAACGCGTGCATGTGAATTTCACTAGTAGTACACGCCCTAGTGTATACGCGTTGTTTAACAAGCAGTAACTAGGAAATTGGTATTAGCTAACCGAGTTGGTTTTTAGAATTCATAGATATAATAATTAATTGATTAATACAGTGTTTACACAAACGATCGGATTAACGTTAATTTTTAGGCACGACTGTACGAAACGTACATCTTCGTGTCTTATGCATTGGTCATTTTTTTTTAAAAAGGGACATGTATAAAAGTTACGTGTTCGAAAATTTTTTTTCTAACAGCGAATACGTAAGATGCGACCGCATGGTGGAAGAAGTTGTGCCTCGAAGGATACTTCTTTCCCATGTTATTTCTCTTTAGTATTTGTCTTTGCAATTTAAAAATATTCTTTCCGGGTTTCAAATTAAAGCGCACTAGTGCATTGAGCAATCGCCAGTAACGACTAAGAGATTAGCATTCAAGTATCACGTGGAGGTTTAATTTAATACCTTGAAAAAATTACATATGGCACCGATGCGTTTGATTGGTTTAAACAACCGCTAATTTATTGACCAGCATTGCCAATGCTTGTAGTAATTAGAAACAGTATCGTGTACCGATGCATTCGACGAATGGAGCTATCTAACAGGATATTGAAATGCAATTTGCAATATGAGAGATTTAGGGTAATTACGCGCATCAACCACAACGTACGTACCTACGTAGCTAACGCGTAGTAGACTTGTCAATATATATATATATATATGTGTGTGTGTGTGTGTATAGAATGCAAGTCTGCACTTCTACACGAGTGCTCGTATCATATATGTATATATGTATATATATTCTATTACTTGAATCGATTTGTTCAGAATTTTATTCCGGTAGCCGAGGTCGCAGCATAAAATAAAGCAAACCAGTGCCTAGCGAATAGGAGAAAATTGGCGAGTTGAATCCGAGTAAAATACATCCGGAAAAAGTCATCCGGTTAATTTATTCGCGCACGTGTCACCCGGTGCTACCGTGTCTGCGCTGTGCCAAGCAGGAAGAAAAAGAATGGCGGAAAGTCACGAGTCCTCCTGGTGGCACTTTAAAGCAGTTTTATAAGGGAAGCTACCGTGGAGTGGTTGAATTTGCATTGAGCGAGAAGCATCGCGCGAAGCTATGCTAATTTAACGTTGCGATATGTTTTATGCCACTTTGTGCTTTATATACGCGTCGCGCTAATTCATTCCGTCCTGCGCGAAAAAGATGACGACGGGAACTTTGACTCGCAGTCGAGCGTACATACGAGGAGTAACGAATCAAGTGACAAATAAATTAGTGCTTTTCGAGTAAACGAAAAAGAAAAGAACGTAGCAGATGTACATAGTAGGTGGAATAGAGTAGTGGATGTTAGGAGAATTGCATATACGTGGAATGACGTGCTAGCGGTATCTATGGATATAGTATTGAGCCGGAAAAGAAAGCAGCCGGAAGTGGCTGAGTGCATAGCGAGAAATTCATGAGGAGGATCAAAAAGAGATCGCTACGGGAAAGTCGTGCGGGATCGACTGTGCGAAGTGGCAGTGATTTGCAATCTAAATCATTCGCGAGTAAAAATTTGAATAGCCGAGCCAAGCATCAATTCACGTTGGATATCCGGGAGATCAATTTTCATGCGCTTTTCTTGAAACTTACCTATCTCCTCTGTGCAGAGCTTCCAGAAGACATACGTTCTCTTCCTTCGAACCTTGCGTATACATATATTATATTATACTGTATCTACGAAGTATATATAAGCTAATATGCAACTATAGATATAGTTCGCATTAGATCAGCCACTGTCACACCTACTCTCGAACTCTCAATACCTTACACCTATGCTTTAGTGGAACTGTGGCAGAACCCACCGCCATTGATCTTCTCATCTATACACGCTTCGCGAATGTTTCGCCCGGACATACAGATACTTTGGTTCCCACCGTGAATCTTCATTTTCTAGATTTCGTTCTAGGTCATGTCCTTCATTGAGGCATCACGACCCCTCATGAACTGTGGGGTCGGATTCGCAACGAGCTTTTGGTAACGTTAGCTGTTCCAGGTGCCCACGCTTACCGAGAGAAAAAATCTCTACTTCAATGTGGTGAATGGACCGAATGAGAACAATACTTTAACCGTCGAGGGAGGCGGCGTAAACGCTACGGTTATCACTCCTGATATAGCTGCCACCAATGGCTACATCCACATCATCAATCGTGTTCTTGGTGTACCTTATACTACAATTTTGGACAAGCTCAGGATCGATCCCATGCTCAAGTGAGTATCTATGAATATGTACTTAGGAAATGTTAAGTCGTTCGTAAGTTTGGGTATTTCCCGCATTTCCAAAGGTAACGTTCTCCCTGTTACTAATCTCTTGGCCGCATTTCAAACTAAGTTCACCTCTTATCCGCAATGTCGCTAAAGTCTTATCCGCTTCATGTCGGGTACCTTCCGCGCGACTACGTTTTTCATTTGAATTTAATTAAAATAACGCAACAAATTTTCATTCCAATTACCGTGAAGGCTCTCGTAAAAACTATAACCGAAACTTACCGGAAATTGCTTACCATGCCCTCGGGGACTTCGGGACGAGCTATTAATTCCGTTTTGAAATGCTTTCGCGGTTTTGTTTGCCCCTGGTCCAATTTTCTTGGACCTTTGGGTACATCGGTATGGAGCAGGAAACTGAATGAAAATAAAGAAGAAAGGTAAAGGAGTTATCGGATGAAGATATTCAGTTTCGAATTTACGCGGGAAATCTCCCATTAAATTCCTCCTAGCGAGTCACTCTGTAAGCAATACAGTTCTGAGGATGGATTAAGGACAATCTAAAATTATAATTAATAATTTGGGACTTGAAAAACAAAATGGAGTACTGGATCAACAGAATATACTCTTTATATTAAACTTCAGAGAGACTGTGAAATAAAGTTTCAAAGTGGCGAAATCTGATATTGCGTATATATACCTTACAACCATATCCTGTGTCATCTAATCCTTTACCCTTATCCAATCGGATATTCCTTTTTTTAACAGTATATATTTTGAGCATAGAAATGAATGCATATTATGCTATAGAATTTGGATTTAAAAGAAATATAATGTCAAAGTAATTTCAAATAATAATACAAATCACCATTCGGTGTATCGTAACCCGTGCGAATATCAAATTGTTTAATTGGATGGCGCAATAAATTGGATATTAGCTTCGATATCAGTTTCATTAAGCTAATACCCAAGAGCCATGTAGTTTTCCCAAGTAGTATCTATTGGAAAGCAATGCGTCACGAGCGGATACGGTGACAGAGGATGGACGACTCGAACGGTGGTTTAGGTGTTAGCTTTAATGCCATTAGCCCCTTTATAGGATAGTGATGGTCGTATCGTAGCTCGATGCACTGGATGGATGTTGACGTCAGTATTCAATCACCTACCTACACTCTAGATGCAATCAATTTCAAACAAGCCAAGCAAATCCATATATGTTCAAAATCGACATAGAAATTTCGTGACGGATATAAACAACCGCAGTCTAATGGATTTTCCTCTTATCAATCTTATAGCTCGACGTACTTCCTGGGACAACGACGCAACTTCAATGAGCAACTCAGCGACACGACGAAACGCTTCACCTACTTCGTACCTCGAGATTATGCCTGGACGGACGCAAAGATCAGCTATCCATCTGCTTACAAGAAACTCTTCATGCCCGACTTCAGCTATCACGTATGTCGTGTTTGCAGCAGGTTTTCGTTATGCTTCTTTTTTTCAATCCTTTATTGTATTACATTTTGAATACCGTAAAACGGGATACTTGTATGATTCCCGTATATTCCAAAAGTTTACGTCTTACTTTCGATCTTGCACGGTTCTTCTTCTTTTTATATATTCCTTTCTTTTCTCCTCTATCTCGTTCATTCGAGCTTCGAAAACTTGGACGTCCCACGAGACCGGCAATGGCATTTGCGATTTTCTCAACAACTTTCCCGTCACGTATGCCCATTGCGAAATCAAACTTTGCCAACCGCACTGTGTGCCAAATATCATCATATAGTAGCCTTCGCTTTCCTCTTTTCTAAATGATAAAATCAGTGTCTTTTCGGAATACCTATATATGATTTTTTTGAAAAAAACGATTATATCCTGCGGAAAGCCAAAAGGTGCACGATTTTCACTCAGCTACTATATAGGAACTTGTTTCATTCATGTAATATTCTACTTTGATAATTTATCCATTGCAGGCCAAGCAGATCCTAGAAAGACATCTGGTTGTCTCAGATCGGGCTTACACAATGGCCAAACTCAAAGAGATGAGACACAACGACACCATTGAACTGCCCACAGTAAGGGACAAACTGAGGATCCGAGTTAGGGAAATTGGATCAAGTAAGTATTATTCTGAAACACGACTTGATTCAGCTTCATAAAATAAACAGGAACGAAAAATTGTTCCTCAAGTTCAATCAAACGAAATTTCCATACATTTTATGCGAAATCGATGAATTGAATTACTCGTCTCGTACGTCCTAGAATAACATTGATTAAGCTGTAAAACCTATCTTTCCATTCATCCATTCATCTGGCTATCTACCTATCTATCTACTTCTGTACATTCTATCGATTTCCTAGACGAGAAGATTGACGAAAACGCTATTCGTCCACAAACTGATGGGGGTGAGTTTCCATTCAGAAGTCTCTCTCTCTCTCTCTCTCAGTCTCACACTGCGCTAAACTCGATAAGAGACACGTGCTTGAGAATTTATAATTGTAACACGATGCCTATCGATGCAACAGTATTTATTGTATGCAATTCAATGCAACAGAGCACGTACTTTTCCATGTGTACGCACCCTCGTCATTTCTACACAGGTTATAGAGACACATCTCACTAGCAATAGGCATTCGTATGTCTTTCTGAAGGGATGCTATTCCTGGATCATGATCGGAGAAAGTCTCGCGTTTCAGCAGTACGTCTATTCATCCGCTTATTCTATGTATATCAATAATAGCTAAAACTGATCCGATCGTGAAACCGTATATCGCACAATTCTTCGACACATAAGCGATATAATGCATCAGCCTCGTTTTCCTATTAAGTTAGTGAAATTATCGAAGCGAGACAATTGGATGTCTGACATCGACAGCTGACTTGCTGTAACAAGTGCTAGACGAGACATGGTCGACTAAACTACGTAAGATCCGTCGAGCCAACTAAATAATTGAGTAGCTCAAAAGGTTCTACTTTTACCTCCTCCCTTCGTGTCTCCCCAAATCTCCTTTATTCTCCGTCAGCCTCTTTCAGCCTCATTTTTACCACCTCTGTCGTCCCTTTGTCCAGCTACCGTGACAAATACCGCTAATTAGCCGAGAATTAATTCATTCGCGTGGAAGTTACGTCGACTTTAACCTAGGGACCGCCTTGTCGTTGAATCTTGCGATGATTTTATTGATTTCGTTTCTATGGAGCGACACGTTCATTGACGATTGACACGTGTAACGCTTATGAGTCATTGCAACGCGGTGTGAAACGGTGGCCGCGTAAGGCGCGACGACACGATAAATCAATTTGAATTCCCTGAGGAATCTGGGAGACGGGCAACGGTACTATATTAGAATTTATAGGATCGTAAACAACGAATTTTTACAAGAATACCTGTCAGAGTACGAATAGATATGTGTCGTGTGACAGGTACAGGTTGTTGGATACATGAATTGCATTAGTTACTTGTTTATTTACCTTGTTATTGTCTAGTACTTTATTATTGTTTTAGTATCTTATAACGAATAAGTATAGCGCCCGGAACTAAGTAATGTTCGGCATAGTTTGAATTATTCTAAAAGTTGCTAATTTCATATGCTGAAAGTCCAGAGTTAATTAAACTGACTCGTACTCTACGTCGGTAACTTTTGTGGTATGACGTTCCGATTGAAGAGAACATCTTTTTTTGGTGCTCTTTCTCCTGCAGCATAAGCTCTATATAGGTACGGGGCTGTAAGAGGGAGAAAATTTATTATGCACCTTTCGACCGCCATTTAAATGCAAATTTCTTGATTACTCCCTGCGCTAATTGCTACGTGCTTCATTTCGCACGGAACATGTCTAACGCATTTTCTTCAGTCGTGGTGAACTGCTGTTCAGATCATTTTGAATCTAGTGAAATATGGTGAATGTTTCAATTCTCCATTTACGAGCTGAGTAGGAAACTTCAAAACGTATCCATTACTGCTATTAGTATCACACGTGCTTCGTACCGTTCAGTGCGCATGCGCCGCTAGTTAAATGTTGAAGTTCGTTGGCGAAAAAAATTGCTGGGTAAAACTGGCACGAGGTACTTGCGCCACTTAACGACTTCGAGAAAGTTGAACAAAGCGGTGATAAATATTCAAAAGGCGTTCCTGACATTGGGTCTCCCGTTTTACCTTCTATCCTTTCCTAGTCCTTTCTCTGCCTATATATAGATATAGAGAATATGATGGCTCAGTATACCAAGATCCTTTCAAGGAAGAAATCCTCTCGAGGACGCGAATGGGATAGTTTCTGTCTTCCATTACTGATGCTTTTAAATAAGAATATCCTTAAAGCTTCTATACCAGTTCCGCTTTCGTGCCAATGTAATCAATTTCTTGGTTCTATTTACCTCATCTTGTCCAATTGTTTAACCCTATTTTGCAACACAAAAATATGAAAATTTTATTTTCATACTAGAAACATCGAATTACGTAGACGAAATTACTAAATGAATGAATTTACGAAAGCTAAAGTTACTTAAACTTCAAATGTGGTCCAGAGTCACAATCTGGTTGGAATAGGGTTAACAAGAGTCTCGTTTCGCCGTAGACTAATCTTTTTGGATTTTTTAAAATATTTCAGGCTACGTCATCGAGTGGGAAGGAAAGAAAATTCGCGTCATACGTCCCGACGTCGAGTGCACCAATGGCATCATCCACGTCGTTGACGGCGTCTTTCTTTTGGATAGTGACGTCAGAGTAACAGGAGGCTCAACCATCGCTACAATCGTACCGCATCTCATCGCAATCTTCGTAGCCACGTGGCTGTTGTAAACTAACCACGAATTTAGGTACACCTAAACTATCTTGAGGCTGATGACTGTACGATCTTCTATTGATAATCAAATCATTGATTCAGGAACTATTTCCATGCACTATTTCGGCCTTTCGGCTGCTTGATTAAGAATTCAATTAAGAAGGAGAGAATGTAATTTGGCTCTCACGTTGAATTGTCATTATTAGGTAATGACGTAGGTACTATGATAAATCCATATTACATACTAGTGAAATTATGGTTTCCGTCCATTGATTCGTTTATATCGACAGGAACCAAAAAAAAAATCATTAAGTAATTCCGGAAAGACGTGCAAGCCAAAATATAAAGAGCAAGCGACGTGAAATTAAAATAAGTTGCATATTAACATTGGTATGTAGGTTTTTTCGATCGAGCAGCCTCAGGCGAGGATAGCCTATTATTTATTGATGGTCGTCCAAGGGACGATGCTACGGGTTAGACTTTATCGTACCAAATAATAAGTAACTAACGAGGCGAAAAGAAGTTGAAGGAAGTTCCGAGTGTAAAGGCTTACGACGGACTGTTTGTGGATTATATTACTTAAGTTACTCATTAAAAAGTAAAATGAAAATTTAAAAGAAAAAAGAACAAGGTACCAACTACACGGCCAATCGTTGACCTACGTTGAATGCGTCGATCCCTCGGTTGGTAATAATGGCTGCGACGAATAATTCGTGCGAACGAACAATCTGATCTACGGACGATCCTTAAACAATCTTACAGGTTGAGACTGCGATATCTCAACGCAAGGTAACTTAACATGAAAACACTTTTCTGGCGACGATGTTTCCCGATCTAGTTGGTAAAACGATTTGATTGGCTTTTCGATTCCGTATGACTCATAATGGATCTGAAATCGACACGCTTTGTATGAATATCTATATATATACTCTCTAATTGCTGAGAATGACCTACTACTGCCAGAATAACTCGAATCGCAAGACCTAGCGTAAATGTAACGCACTCGAAGGGCATATCAGAATCGAATGCAAGGAAAACTATCCTCGCGTACAGATCAATGTGCGTCAATTACATTGAACCACCAAGAAAATTTGTATCGATCATTCTCATACTAGGGAAATTCGGTTCTTATCAGATGGCGAATGATTGCGGTTAAATAAAAATAGATACCGATTACGAAACTAATTATCAATGTTAATTAAGATCCCACGAAATCTTTCGAATGAGCTTTACGGACAAGTTCGCCGGATCTTTATTCTTCCCGATTTTCTATCACCTTCGGGATGAAACTGGAATGAATCTGTTCCTAATATCCTACGGGGAATCGAAACGTGATCTTTATCACAATAATGTATATGGACGACGGAGCGTCTCTGTTTTAAAGGACCCGATGCAGTTTATCAAAAACGTACTAACGAATAAGATCTAGATTTTAAAACGCGCGTTACGTCCAAATATCCGCGAAGCTCGACCAACGATATAATAGGTTATGATCCAAAGTAAAACACATGAAAAGAAAATTATGACGAAGCTCTCGCGCGCGTTGCATAGGAAAGTGCCGAAGGCTCTAAAGAAAATTGTCATAGTGCGCTCGGCTGATTGTTCATTTTCACACGAGACATGAAAGAAAAAGAATGGAAAATTAATTAACGATATTACGTGTTGATATCAGTCTATACATATAATATATGATATACAGAGATATATTGAAGGCGGAGGAATGTATTGGGGAAAAGCAGAGAGCGTACAAGATGAAGAAGAGAGTACTATCAAACGATATCTTATTTGTTGTTGGGATGATAACTATTAATGATTATATACATAAACTCTAATTAACACTGTTTGTTCGTTAGATCAATGAAATAGTAGAGTTCTATCTCTCTGTATAGATGTGTCTTAATGTTCAGCTTGTCATATACGAATCGAATCAGATTCATCTGATATAAGAGGAAAGAAAATCATCAAAGAACGCGGATAGCTGCAAATGACTCATGAGTCATTAGCCGCGACTCTCGTATACGGATTCTACTAATTCTCCTCTCATTGAATAAAAATCATTAAAATAATAGTGTTACGATTCATCGTGGTCGATGGATTTTTATGCCTCCCATCACACCGGATAACTGGGCACAGGCTCTTTTTCACTTTAATAGTATCAAATCGACTTTTACAGAGCTTACAATCGCAAGAGACAACCCTCGCGTCATTTTATTTTCCTTTTGCCACGGCACCCCTCGGCGTCCCGATTACAGAGATCGTTTTTCATGAATATTCATAAATTTCATCCCTTCCTTGCTCTCACTCTCCCGGCAGTCGTAGGCAACGCTTATTTTGATCATAGACAATCCTGGAGAATTCTAACAATTGTTTTCTCAAAAGTAACGAAGATTTTTTGGTCCTTCAATCTTATATGATGTTTTACAAACTTCCAAACGACTGATGCAGCACTGCTTTTATTTCTATACATTTGCCGATCCTGCACGATTTACCACATACCATCGTCATTATTTGTACATTTTGTAGATATTACGGTATCGCTTATGGCGGGGCAGATTGTGGTTAATATTAAATACCTAATGTTTAGACGGTTATGAGCATTAGTTGATGTCAAATACTAAGGTTAACTAATTGAATCAAAGAAAACTCACGACCACCCCGAGATTCTTGATTTGATGATTGGCTAATTCAACAACATTCCTAATCGATCAGAAATTTTGAATCTCACGGTAGTCGCTTACGTATTAGGTAATTACGCAACGCTACGTATAGACACGACGTACGCAGATAACATAAAACACGTGCGTGCATAAACACCTACATACAGATTCACTTTTGTGACACGTGTTTCCTATACTGTATTGGTGAACTGAACGTGTTTTTACTATAAGTGCGTTGCTCGATCGTAAAGCCGAACATAAGAGTCATATTGTAGCAAAGATGAAGAAAAGAAATAAAAAAAAATATAAAAATCATAATTGTCGACACGAAAGGACGTCATATGAATTATTATGATATCGCTAGCTCTTAGGGTTTCATTACCGCAGTTTTCGAGTGATTTGTTTGTAATACACTTACCAATAGTTAAATAAGAACGCTATGAGTATTGTGGGTCAGTCCTTGACACGATGAGGTCAGTGTTGCGGTTTTCATTGTTAAACCTGATTTTATTTGTTTTCTAAGATAATGATCAAAAGTCCGGATTAATAATGGCAATTGCGCAAGGCTTTTCTCACAAAAATAATAAGCCGTCGTTGACAGTAGGATCGTCCCTGTAATTCCCTGTCACCCTTTTCGAATTATCCATCCAACCAAAACGTTCGATTTCCTATGAAAAGCGCAGCGGGATTCTCTGGCGACGATGTGGTTGGCGCATTTCCAATGCGCTTTAATACTCCCACGCGATAAAATAATACGTGTGAAGGTGACGTCTTCTAATAAAATGGGCTGATTTGCTGAGTGTGAATGGAACGATATTAACTATATTTAATTGTAAGTTCGAGTCACTCACGAGCGATAAATGAAATAAGTATCATCGTATGAACACCTCTGAAAATGATTATTAATATGACGCTTCTAGCATCGGATGATCGATGATTTTTATTCCTTGATTGAAGAGATTTATGTGCCGCGCGTTGTTGTCTAATCATTTTCTGCCACGTGTTCCGTCGCGTAAGAGCCGGCCTCGTTTTCATGGGACTGCACAGCGAAAACGTTTTTTTATTACGATTACACCCAACCATCAAAAGTTTATGCGTTACTTCGCCTGGATGAAAGATGCTGAATGAGGAGACAAGGCTAGAGAAGAAATAAATGAGACGATGCGAAAATAAGAACCGAAGAAGATGTTGTCGACGGCATGAAAAGCGAATGCACGATGGTAGTTCACTATTAATTGAAAATGCGGCCGGTCGCTTGTCCCGCTACACTCTCATTTAACGAATAAATCATTATTATATAAGGCTAACAATAATCGACGTAATTCGTTTTTAAATTCCGGACGAACGTAATGATTAAGTGATTTGATATTCTAAGAGTTGGATACACTGACGAATTCATTGGAAATCACCCTAAATGATTATTAAGGATTATTTATTAGATATATTATAAATATATAAATATATATAAATATTATTGTAGGAAAATAAAATTTATGTACCACAGAGCTATTTGTATAAAATGCATTTGTTTCAAATAACGATATTGGTATCGCTCTATATTTAATTGCAACTGTAACCGGTAACGTTACGTATATATTTTAGATAATTAACGGTCAAAAAAATTCTAGTTTTATTAGAAATTAGCTGTATGATTATATTCCTAATGTTAAGTTTAGGTTTACCAACGTACACGCACGAACGCGCGCGTATGTTTTTAATGAACGACAAGAAAGTTCTATCAATTAATTTAATTATTCTTTGGTTCTTTCGTCGCTCACTCCCGTCATCGTCGTGCTTTTCACGCTCGATTGTAAATCGTCTTTCAATGTTTGCGACAGCAGGCGGAGTATTATTCTAATGCGCGACAGTGCCACGAGAGGCTCTGCTGACTACTAATAACGATCAAAATAACGTTAGCGTTAAATGGTGCCGCCCGTCTCGCAAAACTTGAAGCGTATCTTGCTGCTTCACGACACTGTAAACTCTATTGCTTATGCTGTATGATTTTACGAAGAATAAAGAACACCTACGACACTATCGAAAATCAATACCAGTCGTTTCAGTCTTCCGAAAACACCACCTATTCGGGGAATCCTATGCAAGCTTTTGCAACCCAATGTTCTTAATGCCTTTTTTCAAATCAGTGGCCTCCTTCTAAATCGGCTTGCAAACTCCTAACACCTCCTAATACTTCCCGAAGACATTCTAAAGCCTCTAGACTTGGGTACATTCGAGTTTGACACATGGATCTTAGACTACTGGTAAATATTCCCAGTCCTATCGTTCTAATAGCTCTTCTACAGGGTTCAGGAAATTTTCCATTTACGTAAAAAGCCACATTCTTCAATAGATCTTCCAAGGGGTCATCAAGGGTCAACATGTACACTCCACCGAGTGGTATGAATTTACTGTAGAGGCGAGTGAGAAAAATGGAATCACTCTGAAACAGAACTTTTCCATCTGAGAGGGGTAGATGGATCACTTTGTTCCATATGGTTAGCAAGTAGGAATTCGCTGGACCTTCCAGAAAAATAAATGTCTCACGAATGGTATCAATTGCGAAACCAGTCAAGACAGCAGTAAAATCTGTTGAATTGGAATCAGCTTTGCTTCTCTTCTTCAAGCATTGCTCTTCTAGTCCCTATTAAAGCTAGCTATTTGAATATGAATAGTACATCAGGAGTCTTTTCTTACATTCCACGTGGAGTCTGAAGTTGCTGGAAAAACGTGACTGTTCAGAATTTCATGGTTATGATCCAAGACACTCTTGAGAATTTCCATGCTGAGAGTCCTGTTCTTCAGGATTAGAAATATTCTATTGAAAAACTCTCTTTTCTCAAATATCTCCCGTATGGTAGGTCGCAAACTTCCTGCTAGGCGAACTCTGATCTTAATCGACGTACTATTTAATAATAAAACATCCGGTGTTAACGGAGATTCTTTTCTAAATGTAGTACAAATGTCAGAACTAATGGGTCTTGTTGAAGTATCGCAGGTCAAAGACGAAAATCCTGTACTGTTAAAGGTAAAGGGATGAAACAAGCTGTTAGTAGCGCTGATCTCCCAGTGACCTTTCAGAAGATCAGAGAGATCAAATGTTGCCAGACCCAATAAGACCTCGTGAGATTTTTCTAAGTCTCTATAGGTTTTACGTGAATGAATCGGCTTTGAGATATCAGCATCTGAAGCCCGTGTACCAAAAATCGATGACTCTAATGGGGATCTTGAGTTATCACGTACTCCAAAAATCTGTAATTATTACATAACGTTATACTAAGTATTTTCATTTATCTCCAAATCGATGGTGATTTGTTAAATCTTGCCTGGACAGTAAGTACGTCATGGGAGAGGGCGCTGATTAATTGCATGTAATCAAATTCCTCGCATAAAAAAGAATTTATAAATCTCATGGAAATTTTTCTTTCTGGTTTGAAGTACGGACTGACTATTTCTCGATCGAGAAAATGTATTCTTGCCTGAACACCATAAAAGCCATCTTGTATTAATAAGTCGTCTGGCAGGCTCAGTAGTTTCTCCACATTTATAGATAAAGGATTCAATCGTAATCTCGTATTCATATCAGCCAAAAGGTTACTGCAGGATGAATAAACGATGATACGAGATGGACCGGATATTTCTGATGTATTCAGATATCGAATTATCGGAGCCATTTCTGTAAATTCAAAAATAACCATTCTGGAGCTCTCCACTGTGTGAATTTAAGATTAAAATGAAATGCTAAACTCAATTCCCAAAGAATCGATATAACAATTACCAGAGAAAAAGTTTTGGGCTTTAAGCGACAACTCATGTACCATTGTTTTTGACTTATCCATTTTTTTAAATTTTAACTTCGTTTCTGGTTTAACATTTTTGACAGTATGCGTCGATTGCTCCATCGGTATAACAGCAAGTTCAGGTACAAATAATGGTTTTCTAATCAGCTTCCAAAACAAATGGCGGTGAATAGGATCTGTATGGAAGTTTCAGTGTTTTCTTAGAACTTAGTAATAACTTACAAAACTTTCCATCAGTCGGTACATGTACCGGGTAAGGCTTTGATGTGGATATTAATATTTGGAACTTCGTAGTTATACATCTCATTATTCGTGGCATTTGGAATATTTGGAAAGACAGTCTTCTCGAAAATTGGAATTCCATTAACTTCGTCGAAAGGATACAACGCTATAAACGTATCTGCAGGATTTCTTTCTAAGCAACTGTCGTCGATAAAGAAGTATCGCGGCCTATCATTTTTCGCTCTATAAAGTGACACTGTTTATAGAAAGGTAAAACTTTTACTTAAAGTAGTATCGAAAAGGACTAACTTTTCTGAAAATCTTCCTCTTCCAACCGATACTTGAAAAGTAATAGTATGATTGAAAAGCTTCCGTATTTGCACCTCATTTAAATTCGCCAAATGATATATGGAAAATACAACCCAAAGTTTGTCTCCATCTAACAAGGGTTTCAGAATGCATGCTGTACCATTCATATAAATCTATAAACGTATAAAACTTTAGTAAGGAGAAGAAAGTAATTTCTTTAAGCGAAAAGCTACAGCGGAAGTATTTCATGCCACTGCGAAAACAACATAAGAACTTAAACCTTTGCGGCATTGTCCCAACAGCAACAGTCAAGTGCAATTCTAAAACCAGGAACGAGTTCATATTCGATGTGTATATCAGCCATGATTTGTCCAACATCAATGATATTTTTAACAGCGTCGTGATTCACAGCAAAAGCTTTACGAGTTTCTCGCTTCTTAGAATCAGATCTCAACTTTTTATTCCATTTTTCTGTGACATCGACTCTTGGCTCCAATCCGACGGAAAACGCGAAGGTTATAACGAACTGCGTCATTTTCTTGGTAAGGAAGTCGTCACAACTTTTCTTGCTAAAATCCAGTGCGTTACGTTTATGCTCTCGCGAAACTTCTTCAATTTTCTTGAAAACCATTGAACGCGAGCGAATTTCATAACGACAAGAAATTTTCAAATAGTGAAGTGATAAACAAGTGAGACAAATAAGCGTCGGATAGCATTTGAACTACGTTCGGTTTATTTGTAACATTCCTATAGATATGCCTGAAATAGAATAATTGTTAAGGCAAATTGAGCCTCTTGACTATCACAAGAAGGAGTACAAAAAATCGGCGAGGGGACATTGCCCTTCTGTAGTATTTGAGGCATGTTTTCAAACAACGCGCTCTAAGACCGCTAGAAATTCAATATGGCAGGTTATACCTGCGCTGTACAGAAACGCGGCGTCGTCAGAGGAATAGTGTACATTGGTTAAGGAAGCCTCGTGCCCCTCTGTGAGGATAAACGATTATAACTTTCATTTACGAATTCGTAGTAATAAATTAGAATAATGTCCATTTTGTTGAGCAGGATTTCTACGAACTTTTATACACGAAAACTACGCGTTGACTAGTGACCACGAGGTCTTCGGGAAATATCATTGAAGTTTGTAATTTCATTGCTCTAAAAAGGACTCGCGGTGCAGAAATGTCTCAGGACGACGACGTCGGATTTTTATATAAAACAATGAGTGAGTATTGTAGACAGCAAACATAATGTACTGTTAAATATGCACGTTATATTTGTGGGAAGTACTAGAAATACTGCGTTTTACTCCATAGCACTTTATTTATATTATAACGATATTGAAAGCTAAAACTGTGATTTATTAATGTTTTTATTTTGAAACTCTTCATAATATTCAATATTTTGTACCGACTTTTTAAATGTTCAATTTATACATTGCACGTATTGAATTGAAGTTCTTTGCGTCGAGTTTTCTTTAAATGCTGTTGCATGCTCAGCTGTATTCTTTACATTTTGCATAACCCATATCATAATTCATTGATAAATATCTTTATTCGAAAAGTTTTTGAAAAAGCAAGTTTTTTATACCTATGCTAGTAAATAATTTGAATCTTTTTAATCATAATAATCATAACAGAGACCAGATAACTGATATCTTGGGTTGCATGTCAATTGCTAATAAACTCTAATAGTATTATCTCAGCAAACACAGTAATAGTTATATATATCCGCAACGTTACGATTTCCTGCTCGCAGATATAACAGCTACGTATATGAAGTGCTTTGTAGCTATTACATCCTTAAGTAGGAAATGTTAACATTGCCGAAATCTAACTGTTACTTTGTGTTGGCTCGGATTGTGCTTTATTTAAATAACCAATTATACATATGTATGATTCTACCATTCTTGCACGTACTCCATTATAGATTCCATGACGCCAATCCCATGAGTTTATTCGTTTTTATTAAGATGGCTATTTCCAATTGCTAACGATATTCGATATTAATTTTTTGGCAATCAATGCATGTAACTGAACAGTAGATCAATGTGTTTTTCATGTCTTTATGATAAAGTTAAATTTAAAATACGTTTGAAAACTTGACGTAGCACCTTGGCAACCAGCGTCATGTGCACAAGCGTGCACGAGTGTCAAAGCGTTTGAGGGGTGTTAATTTTGATGAGTAGTGGGAGATACTTGGATATTTGAGGGGTATTAATGCGTCAGATCCGTAATGGAGTAGAACAGACGCTTTCGTATCGCAAAATACTTTGGATTGTGGATATCACAGTGAAACGATGAGTAGTTCATGTAAGTGGTTTTCTTCATAGCTCGTCCATAACCTATTATTGAAAGCCGGGTATTTAACAATTTGAAAATAGAATAAATACAAAAAATATTTGATATAACTATTTATATCTTGCAGAAAATTTGTGTACACGACGTATATTATATTATGGTTCTTTATGCATTATTTTGTATGCTTCAACAGTGTCTAATATCCCATTATACAAAAATGAATTTATGCTTATAGAAATATTTACCCAATATCCATGTTAATTGTTTTAATATCCACTTAGCTTCATTGTTTATATGTAATTTTTTGTTCATTCTAAGTACGATTATAATATATTTTTTAACAGTTGAACGTGATCCCAAAAAGCGAAGGGTGAAGCCTGTGGCTCCAGCTCAACAGTCTGTCTTGGACTTTGATTTTGAAAGCTCAGATGACAGTGACTTTAGGATTGAAGATCATTGTGAAGAATCAGATGATGATTCTGTAGATTCCAATGATCCTGGAAAAGGTAAACTTACTGGCATATTTCCCGAAAGGTTATTGAGTGACTTAGTAACATTTATCAAGTATAATTCACTATTCACTGCTTTGATTAAAGATGACGAGGAAGATGATTCTGAGGAATCAGATGATTCTTTGGAAGATCCGCTGCTGGGTGGCAAAGGAAATAGCGGAATGACTGTGGGAGATGTAATAGACCAGGCAAGACAGCAGGCATCAAAAAGAGGCCAGTTAGATGAAAACTTGACAAAAATGCTAATATGCTGTGGCTGCCTTGGTGATAGAAGTGACGATGTTAATGAAATTGTGGAATGTGATGGCTGTGGTGTTACTGTGCATGAAGGTAATATACAAAAAAACTACCTCACTTACATTGATAACTATTATTCAAATTACCATATAGGATGTTACGGAGTATCAGATGTGGAAAGTTTCTCAAGTACAGATTCTCTATGCCAGTCTGCTCCATGGTTCTGTGAAGCCTGTAGCGCTGGTGTAGAGGATCCATCTTGCGAGCTATGTCCAAACAAAGGTGGAATTTTCAAAGAAACTGATGTGGGTAAATGGGTTCACTTAGTATGTGCTCTTTATGTACCTGGAGTAGCTTTCGGAGAGGTTTGTCATGACTATATCCTTATTTTAAATTAATCTAGAAAACAATCATTTCATTACAATGAGGTAATGTCTAATTTTAGGTGGATCGTTTGGCCAGTGTAACCCTCTTTGAAATGGCATATAGTAAATGGGGTGCTAAGCAATGCTCTTTGTGTGAAGATGCAAGGTACGCACGCACTGGTGTATGTATTGAGTGCGATGCTGGAATGTGCCACACTTACTTTCATGTTACTTGGTAAGTTTCAATCTATATGCAAAATTAATACTACCATAAACAAAATTTCTCAATTAATAAAATTTCTATTCTTCCCTACAGTGCACAAAGGGAAGGTCTTTTATCCGAGGCACACAGTGAAGAAGTGGATCAGGCTGATCCGTTTTATGCACATTGTAAACTGCATTCGGATAAAACACTGGTACGCAGGAGAAGGCGCAATTGGTTAGCATTACAATTGCGCGCCCAGTACAGACAACAATTGCTTAAGCAACCCGGCCATTTGGATACAGAAGAACAACGTAGAATTCAACGGAAACTTGCCAAGCATAGGCACAAATATTTAGCACACAAAGCCTCAAGACCACCTCCTTGGGGTACTTTTTTCAAACATTAAATATCCATTAATTCTTTGACATTTATTACAACCTGGTACAGTTAAAAATATTTTTTTTTTATAGTACCAACACAGAAGATGCCTCGTTTACTAACAACGTCAGCCTCAGCTTGTCGGCAATTGGCAAAGAAAGCAGAATTAATGGGCGTCGACACAGCTGCTCTAGAAGCTCAAGAGGCACAACTAGTGGCGCTGGTTGATGTCAGAAAAAAATGGCACATTCCACCAGCATTCAGTGTCGAATTTATTGGCTACTATCTAGACAGAAATTTGCGTGTAGCCTCCATGAAAAGACGACTGCAAGAACATCTTGACGTTAATTCGCAACTCTTGAATGAACAGCAGAGACTTGACCGGAAGTACGATGAAGTGATGAAGGATAATGAGGAACAAATTAGGGTGAATGTTACTCTGAAAGAAAAAATTGAATTATACCACCAAGTACTTAGAGCGTCTGGTTATGTTAAACCTTTGCCACTGGTTGCGGATTTAGCCAAACCAAGAATACCAACTACTCTTGGTAAGTAAGGCGTTCGCCACTGCTATGACATTAGTATAATAAGTTGATCTTATTCTTTATTAGGTACAGGATTAGGCGTACCGACGGCAGCTGCCTTGAAAATGGGTGTAGGATTTCCACTTCCTGTAGGTAAAGGTGGTGAAGGTATTCGCGAGGGTAGAGTATTAAGCAGCCAGGCTCATGATCAAAATCATAAAGGAGAACTTACATTACGACATCAATGTGGAATTTGTAGAGGAGCTACGAACCAGCATTTACTAGCTAAATGCGACACTTGTCATCTTCACTATCATCTGTCTTGTCTCAGTCCACCTTTATCTCGTATGCCTAAGAAAACAAAGCTAATGGGCTGGTACGTATTTTTCTTCGAGAATGACCAATATTTTTATAGGGTCATGACTTAAATCATTAACATTACATTGATTTAGGCAATGTTCTGAATGCGATAAGGAATCATCCGGTTCAGAAGTAGAACATGTAGATACATCAGCGCCACGAAAATTGAGGCATTGTAAGGATGAAGCTAATTTAACGCCAACACCACCACAAGAAATCCAAATTCCTACAACACCTACCACACCTACCACTTCAAAGAATTCATCTACCAGTACTAGTAGTATTATTAACGTAACTATTCCTGATACTCCTACCACGCCGAAGGTAATATTGATATACAGTGTTTAAGTTTGTTACTTAAAATTGCACATTTACAATTAAATTTTTATACGTAATTATAGTTAACTATTAAACCTATGGGACCGCTACCACCAGCGCCTGAACCAATGCAGTTAGATGAACCTGTGGTGAGTGAACCGTGTATAAACAATATACCGATAACGCCCAGAGAAGGTTCACCTCAGTATATGGTAGCTTCAGCCGATGGTACCGAATCCGTTCCACAAAGAAGTGGTAAGAAACGACGAAGGTACGTGCATTCAATAACAATTATAGTATTAAGGAGCTTGAGATCTTGTCATTTACAATGTGAGTGTGAATGAAAATCGTAAAAAAAAAACAGGATTTTGACAGAGATGCTTTCTCAAGATGATGTGAAGAGCTAATTCTGCAAGGATAACATTAATTTGCACCACTTTTGGAATTTTGGTTAAACATTACGAAAATAGTGTTCAAACGATTATTAACCTTGTCGAATATATTCTCAACTGTAATTTGAGAATGAATATTTATCATAATTCTGTTATTTACGATTTTCGTTTACATTTTACTCGCATGGTAATGAGAGATCACCAATTCCTTTAATTATACGGGGTGATACATAATGATTGTAATGATCTCAATAATTATGGTTTAACAGAGAAAAACATAAAAGGTATACACCAGATCCTATTACTGGTGTGAAACAGAGAAAACGAAAACATAAGAGAAAGAGTTTCGATGTAGAAAATCCAGAGAATCAAGGCCAACCAGAGATTCACAGAAGAATAACGATAAAGGTAAGTTCATTAAACATTAATACGTGAAGTTGTCAGTCACGTTCAAATAAGTAATGTTTTTCTTTTATTACAGATCAAACCAATTCCTCGACCGGAAGGGGAAATAGCATCAGAATCAAGTCCCCAAATGTTTGTGGCTACAAGTACCAGTACTGAGATTTCTCCACCACCACCTACACCAAAGCTTCCACCTCCTCTGCTTCCTCCGCCTGCGCCAAGTACGCCAGCTATTCCTAGCAGTAGTACTAACCCTAGATTATCTTCGGGTAATGGAAAGAAGGGCAAGGAAGCTGAACTTCTCACACAATGCAACGTTTGCGATACTCCTGGGACTATTCAGAATTTAGTTAGGTCAGTATTAATAAAATATTTAGGTTTTACAGTTTAGAGAATGGCATTGCATTTCGGCAAGCCAATAATATTTTAAGAAATTAAGGTTTTCTATTATACAACGATATCCTTCATTTGTTTCCAGGTGCGATGAATGTAAGAAATGTTACCATTTTACCTGTTTGGATCCTCCTGTTAAGAAGTCCCCAAAAAGAAGAGGGTACTCTTGGCACTGTGCAGACTGTGATCCCAGTGTAAGTGGTGACTTTTTTACTGCTACATAATCAGTGATACTTTTAGGCATAGGAACGCCGAGAAATTACTGTAAAAGAAAAAAATCAATAATAATCATTTTACACATTATTAAAAAAAATCTTCTCTCAATCGGCATTCGTTGCTTTCTTTTCGTATGGTCACTTCTCTTTTTGGTCCTTCTTCTTAATTTTTTCTCTGTTCCTTATTTTCTTCTTTTGTTTCTTTAACATTTTTCGTTCGAACGTAATCAATTGGATTTACAGCCAATGAAAACTGAAATTCGCAGGAGTTTCTCTCTGCCAATAATTATGACTGGTGAAGTTATAATCCTTTACTTATACGTCACACTCGTATCATACTCTTCTTTGAGAAGCTGCCCTTCCCGTAACCTAAAACTGTCACTGCTGATAAGTGCCCAAAGTTAAAAAATTAACAATGACGTAACATTGTGAACATTTGTTTCTTTTCAGGCCTCAGAATCTGAGAATTAATTCCGTCAATTTTAAGTGTGCAACGACAGTTCTACATTCAATATCAGTGAGATATTGAATGTCAACATTTTTTTGTCTCTTTTTGTAACATATACAAAGAAATGGAGGAAATCGATCCCTCTCAGTAAGAACGTGAATACGTAAGATTCGTACTGTAATTTCACTATACATATAATATAAAATCGAATGAATTAATGAAAAATGTTATCCGAGTAACGTGTCAAAGTGAAATTTCAATACTCATCTTTTGTATTGTTCGTATATATATTTTTGTTTTATACTATAGACGTACGATACGTTATGATATGATAGTTGATAACACAATGTTTACTATTTGCTATGTGCGTACTAATTATAATTATACGTTAGTGAGCAGGTGTAGAAATGTAGATATAGAATAAATTTACAGCAAACAATTTATATACCACAGATAAAATGAACGTACATTTCCAGACAAGCTCACTAAAAAAGGTATAGCTGCATCGATTGGTACGCACATAGCCAATAGTATTTTCACATATTGTGCTGTATGTGATTCGTGTGTTTTGCGTATGAAAAAAATGCACCTTAGATCATGCTCACACATATATTTCTGATCAATGAGGGACTTGTACATTTTATTTAGACTTGTATTATTAAAGATGTTTATGGTTTGCGAGAAATACAGCGCAATTACACGGACCATTTAGTCGTTTAGTTTTAGGGATTACGACGTGAAAAAAAAAACAGATCTAATAAGAAATTCAAAGTGGCATTTTTGAAACTTTTGGTTAATTGTAGTTAACAAAATGCAATTAAAACGTCTTTTAATTTATAAAATGAAATCACTTTGAAATTTCTCAATATTTGTATGTTTCCTGGTGAAAAAGAAAAAGAAAAAAAATTCCTTCGACATTGATTACATACATAAAAATGATATATTAAAATTGAGAGACAATTTCATCAGGTAAGTACAATTCTTAATCCAAACATTCTCCTCGTCCTATACTTAGGAATAATTAAGAAACATCAGAAATTTACGAATAAAAAGTAATAATCGATTACGATTCATGTTTTATTTCATTAAATATAAATTCATATTTACAAACGGATGTGTATAGTATAGCAGTAGTATACATAGTCCCTATAATCAAAAGCTATTACTTTTTCTTCTAGACTCGATTACTTCACATTGTCAAAAAAGAGAATGAATAATCTTCGTAGGCTCGTGAAGCTGTGTACGTCGAGTGTAACGAAATTGCGAAACAAGATTCTTAAATGAGTTACGTAAAATTACACTTGAATCAAATTGAAATATAAAGGGAGGGTACGTTAACCCTACACCAGGAATAACGAGTATAAAAGTATTCGTAGCTTAAGCGCATACAAAAAGTCATGTAAACATTACAACAGACTGCTAGATCCATTTAATAAAATCGCCAGTCCATCAGGGACTAGGATCGTGTTAATCTAAACGTGAAGTATGAAAAATAAAGAAGAAAATAGAAAAAGGAAAGAAGAAAAACAGGGATCGATGTAAATACACGTATTTAAATGCAATTCTTTGGCATTTATACATTATATACGGATTGGAAAGATCTAAGTGCCGGATCATTTTTGTACATAGGCAAAGTGTAATTAGTAATTAGTCATCTTAAATATACATTTAATATAAGTACGCCAACGGGGTGTACCGTAATTGTACTCTTCGTGTATTAGGAAAATGGGCTCCACACAAAACTATTCCACCATGATGTGTGCTACTAGAACTGCCTATTCGTAGGAGCCCACCTACAACAATATTCGCATAGAATAGAATTTTTAATAACCCGATTAATTGCATTTAATACGCAACACAGCAGGCATGGCGATAACGACGTTAAAATACTCTTTGGAGAACGAAAGTCGTTCCGCTCGTCACGAATGAGACGGACTTTTATTATTTCGTTTTTTTCTTCTAATAATTCTTACATCGATGCGGTATTATTATTAACAATCGTTTTCACGCTACTACACGAGCGAAATCCTCACGCCTTTCTCAATTGATCAAAAATCTGATTGCAGTACCTCGGGTCTACTTTTCCAGCCATTACAATTACTATGTTCAATTTTTCTAAAACGTGTATCGTAAGTAACCGAATTTTTGCTAACTTACTGCAGCTGTATATTTTCCATAATATTTAACCTCCTTGATCTCGTTTAATCATGTTAATCATAAACAGATCATAACCACCATGACATGTTTCTGCTGTCGTACTTAGGTCCTAAAAGAGGACTGTAACAACCTATATAATATTTCGTCTCTTTTTTACTAGATTTGATCAATTACAATTGTATTTCCTATGTTTTTGTCCTATACAGGTAAAAGGGCAATTCGAAAGTATTCTTATGTAATGTATGACTGCTGTAATGCACGAGTAAAGTTGATATCCATATATGTTGCGCCGTAAGGTGAACAGCTCGTAGAAGTCCCATTCAGGTCGTTGCCACGTCATCCCTGTCGCATGCAACAGATTAATATTTTCTATTACTCGACTACGTAAACAAGCAAATAACTTGCGCAATCCGTCACGTATATTAATATTACAGTCTTTTCCTTCTGTATTACATGCTATATGCTGTATATTGCATACTGTCCCAATTTGACATATCGTATGAGTTTATATAACGTATGTAACAACTTGATATCACAGTTTTTCATTACTAATTATTAATACTCTTACGTAATATACATATGTGCAGAGCTGTGTATATACTTCCTTGTTGATATGAAATTTTCACGTACACTTTATTCGTGCTCAGTGTATATTATGATACGTGCTATATAAACTCATGCGAAAAATCCAGATATTATTACCAGTACTCTTATTTATTCTCAAGTCATGCGATACGTTTTCATTTGTGACTCAGTCGATACTTCTCAACGCGTATAACAAGTCTTTGGGACTTTTCAGGGATTTTCGTTGTTCATACTCAAAATTACTCTTCTTCCGTAATCATATATCAGTGAATACAAGAAGGAAGTGAGATTGAATATACTGAATACGTGTTTGTGGATCCAAGTGCATAGTGCAGTCTTGATTCGATGAATTGTTCGTTACATAATGTTTATAAATTTATGATAATTTTTATACTATTTCTAAGACTCGTGTAGCAACAGTCCTACTATTATCCTTTTGATACCATGCACATGCTACTACGTGATAAATCTGTTAATAATAAAATCTAAGTACATGCAACTTTACCGCAAAAAACTTTCGTTTATAGCTTTTTTTCTTGGTAGCCACTAAAGATAAATGTATCTCTGAAATTTCGGGTTTACATGTATGTAAAAACGTTCGTGCTAGATTTCTTTTGGAGACTGTTTATTTTTAATGCCATTAGCTTCATACGATTTGTATAATAATTGTTATATTATCCACATATATTACAGTTTTATATACAAAGGATCTCGCTATACACTAGGTTTAGACCATAATAATTTAATTCCTTTCGAGTGTGTACAAAGAGAGTAATAAATAGGATATTCGAAGGGAGGGGTTTGGGGTGATGTGGATTAAGTTAAAAGACCCTAGTTACAATATGAATAAAGGAACGAAGTTAAAGAAATAAGTTAATGTATTTATAAAAACAGGACAGTGGCAGATATTACGATTTACAGGAATTATGTTTGACACACTATTAGTAGGACTAGTCCATCGATAAGGCGTATACAGAAAGGAAAGAAAATAAGATAGAAGCAATATCCGTGGTTCTACAAAAAAGCAGCCTTCAATTCGTAATACAGAAAGTTACCTGAATACCTAATACGTAATCGATACAACTGTTTCAAAAAAAGCATGTCTTTATACTTTTGATTCTTTTTTTTATATTTGTCCTCACGGAAGGAAAAATTCGAACATTCGTTCATTGTTAATTATGAACTTGACAAGGGATCATTATGCTATTGAAAGTAGCATGTCCTTGTTATGTGATCTATGACAATGTCGTTATTCCTTTTAAACCTCATCATTTACAAGTCATCGTATGCAAAGTTATACGCCGGCAATAGGTTCTGTTATTCATGAATACTCGTCAAATACACGTATTGAAATTGGCAACGCAATCTTGCTCGGAGAGAATCTCGATTTCGGATACGTAGAGCAGTAATTTCATGAAATATCATCATTCGCTTGCGTAGGATGTCTTATAAAAATTAACCAGGTATTGTGTGACTGGGAATCACGATCGATGGACTAAGATTCAATTCCTTACGCTTGAAAACTGTCAAGTGTCTTGGATGTTGGATCACATCACCTGGACACTCTACTTGTGAACATACGTACATATTGGACTACGTGAATTTGCTTACAAAGGAGACAATGATTTCTTCTTTTCTATATCTGTAAACTGCTAACGTTATATATGTATAATACTGCAACAAAGTTAAACAATGATTATAAAATGCTACCTACCCAAATTTCGTTTTAAACTGTATTCTTTATAATTTATTATTAATCTTTCTCGTAGTCAACTTCTGTTCCTCGTATTTTTGAGGACTACAATTACTATGTGGAAATACAGGGAACTTCGTAAATTTTTGTCTGAGAATGTCCCCTTCCTATAGGTATACTAAGTCTTGATACTAATATCTAACACTCTCGCGTTAAATGAAATTTTCGATCATAATAAATATAGGCAATGAGAATATTCTAATACAAGAAACATAATAGTTTTACCGCACTCGTCAAAATTCACTTTAGAAACGACTCAACCAACATGTCGCTAGAAAAATAGCTCCCTCGTGTACGCGCTGGCCTATTTCACGTTGGACTCATTTATCGTCGACAGAAATTTGTTGCCTGTCCAGTCTTTACTCGTATAACACATTTCGAATCGTTTCGAATTTTACTTCAATATTCACGCTCTCGCGGTTCACGCATTTTCTAACTACTGAAAAAACATCGAAATGGCAACGGAGAAATAACAGAAAATATTTTCAGGCCTCTGTTCTGCCCTCGATTAAAAAACTCTTTCTTCTCCCTCGCCTAACAAAAACCCACTTTGCAGACTAAACCATTACACGTTTTTCCTACTTTCAGGTATTGGATCGCATTTATATATCACAATCCGTCAATCAATCCCTATTCACTGATACCCTGATACAGAAGAAGAGCAGTTATATATGGAAAGTAACGTACGTTATATCTCTTGTTGATTCGGAGAATCGTTAACATCTCTGAAACAATATAATTATCAACTTAAGACGAATACCATCCGAGAAGCACTTAATTCTCGAATGACGTTAGTTGACACGCACCATTTTTTCAAAATTCGTACAATCTTATTATGGCAAGCTTTATATCCCCTTCTTCGTAGCGCATAACGACGCGAGCAACGAAATCTGGCACAGTATGACGTTCAAATTAATAAAATAAAAAAAATTCTATATTTTACTCTCGACAACAGAGCTCTTATACGTAATGGAATTTAGACTTAAGCACCTTATCAACAACAATTATGTTCGTCGTAATTGAGAAACATAGATCCACGTTCAAACGCACGAGAAACGAACGTAATGAAAAACCCTAATATAATTTCAGTTAGAAGAGCAATGGTAAAGCGTATATGTTATGATCATCACGTTAGCAAGGAAATGACGAAAAAAACAAAGTGAAAAAAAGAATGTTAATTAAGAACGCAAAAAAGCATGAGTCGTAAGCCGAAGACAAGTAAATGGTACGAAGGCTATCATCGATTCGCATATTAATATTTTCACATCGAGTTTGAATGTAGATGATCTGACATAGCAATGATAACGTAACAGTGGCCAATTTGTCTCCAATTTGCTTCTCGGTATCAAACAAATAATCACGACGAAAGGAATATCACATTTAGCGCGTTCGCCACGAGTTGGATATCATTAAACATACAGAAGTCTGTTAAGTATAGACACTGCACCATTGTACTTAATCCATACTATACAATAGAAATGATATTGCTTTATTTTTCTTTACACATACGTATTAATTCATCTAGCTGCCTCATACATTTTCAATGATAAAGCCTCCGTTCGGTAATACACGTCAGGATTATTTTTATCAACACACCTCGACGTTACGCCCAGCGAACATGCAACCGTCAATACTGCATTTTCCCTAGGCGTCGTCTTACACAATTGAACCACTGTTACTGTTATTTGCTTACTACGTAACATGCATATAACCATTGAAATTCATAGAATTATACGACGATAGACCTTTGACATTGTACCATTAATTTGTATCTATACTCAACTGTTCTTATCTTTTCCCAAGGCACGAGCCTGATCGAGCCTTGCTAAATCTCAACACTTCGTTAAACTATTAAGTATTAGTATTAAATAATGTACAATACTATATTGTATTAACTCTGAGTCCTGATCCACTAACCACCAGCTAATTTCGGCCATGATGGAATAGAAATCTGAATATGCAGGCGGATGCAACAGCCGCTTTAGCCTTTTACATTTTTGGATTGACCACATAGATAAAGGTTTATCGTCATGACGACTTTGAACGATGTGAAATATGAATAAGTAAATGTATTATCACGATCGAAGTCCATCTCGGACCGAAATATGCTCTGCACCGTGAATAAAAATCCATACATCCCATGATGATAATTTTGTTATTATAATCAAGGGGAGATGAAATGAATGCTGTAGCGCAATATAGCAAAGCATCTAGCAGCAGCTACTTTATATCGATTTAATTTAATTATTTTATACTTTTTTTTTGGTCATTTTTCCTCCAAATGTCAGCTGATGCTTCCCGCCTACGTATGCAGGTCAGACTAGACCACACATGCTGAAAAGACACCCATCACGCGTCAACCAATATCCCCGCCATAATCCTGACCATTCAGAAGATTACGGTTGTAAATGGCAGCCCTGTAACTGTACCTATTTGTGGCTGGACGATCAGGAACCGGTGGTGGTATCAGAGCCACCTCCGGGTTCAGCAAAGCACCACCTCCTTCATCAACCTCCCCAATACTGCTCTCTACCAAGGAAGGCTCGACCTCGGTGAAGGCTAATCTCGAACGCAGTAAGTAGGCGTACGTCTTGTATCTCTTTAGCTGTGAACAACCATACAGAACGAGTCATACAACAAGAGTCAAAAAGTATTTAGAAACCAGATAGAAGGATTTTGTGATCTTGATGGTTATTTTTTAAAAGAGAGATAAAATTGTAATACCTCATAGTGTAAGTAGGCGTCTTTTTCCTTATAATTTTGAACAGTCAAAGCTTTCGCGCCTCTTTCCGGCGGATGTCGCCTGTGCTCGTCCAATTCTGCTTCCAGCCTATTGACCCTCTCTTCGTGGTCCCGTAATTGCTCCCTCTGTGTAAGAGGATTAACAAAGGGAGAAAGTCAATTAATTGACGATCTATTTGACAATCAATCGATGCTTTTCGTCGTTCTTATTGTACTTAGGAGTAAACGCACACACAGCTGAGGATTGAGGATGTTTAGAAAAGAAAGAATTTAAGGGAACAGTCGGTTCCGTGTTAGTACATTTGCTTCTGGGAATCCACCGACGTAAAACTTACAGGAGACAACTTAGTGTGGCTACATGGAAGCAGAGGCCGTTGAAATTTTCGTTGCGATCCAACCGCACCAGCGAGGGGCTGACACGAGAAACTCGCGCATACAAAATTGATGGTATCGATCCAGGATTGCAGCTCTTTCGAATCGCTGAAACAACAATGTTATCTGAATGCTAATAGGTACCATTATACTATTTCAAATAAGCGAATGAATAATATCATTCGTATAGATACCTTACATATATGTGCGTAATCGTGTACGTCGATGTGTGTGTGTTTCAAGAGAATAAAATGTATTTATGGAATGTGCTTAATTCCTGCGGTGTAAGCGTGTTCATATGTACCCACAGTACATATATAATGTGATTATAAAAGAGTTTCAAAGAGATGAATTACCTTGTTTGGAAAAGATACTCGGCTTGATCGGCAGTCTGTAACCTGAAGACGTGTTGTTTCTTTGTATAGTCGGCCGCTTTGGTTGCGAGTGCATGATGGATGCGTATGGCATTGTGCAAACTGTCACTACGGAAGCCATGTTCGTCTTTGTGCAAGTATAAAACAAGTTCTCTCAATGTACAATAATACATCTTCCAACCTCGTTTTCCAAAAGGCGCTAAAATATATTGAGACACTTAGAACGGCGATCGCGCGTGATTTCTACAACGAGGATATGGATGTATTTAAAGGAGACTGTACTTTTCTTTCCATTTGCGTCGTAGCAGCATTTGCGCATTACGTAGCCCTTCTTGAATTCCGTAGCACCGGTAACGTTTGGCACATCTAAAAATGGGTTCCCAGTGCCTGATAACGCTGGACCGTCACCTTGCTGCATCACCTGAGATGCTGTCTCATCGCCTTCCTCGTCACTGTGTGTTACGATGCACATATTCTATTAAATTTCCTGTGAAGTATGTCGGAAAGATACTTCATATATTTTACTTACAGTGCCCATTCCAAGGGGAATGACTTTATAGCATTATAAAGCTGTTTGAGCACCTCTCTGGGAAAGTTATCCCCGTCATTGAGCTCCGACAGATTCTCTATGAATTCCGAACACGACATTTTTCTACCGATATTCTGACCATGAAGATCGGTATTGAGCAGCATTATAGCACATGTTAAAGTATGAACAGCATCTGGAAGGAATGAGTGACGAGAATTATAAATTGTGGTCAACATGAAATGCTTTTATATACTAAGACTATTTGTATACCTTGAGAATTAAAGGTGCCGGGGTTACAGTCGAGATATCTCTTGGAGAAATGTACAAGAACTCGCTCTCTTTCTTGGGTCTCCCCAGTCAATGAGAACTGAGCAAGGAACTTTCTGAGGGCCACGTCCAGCGTGTCCCGTTCGAAGTTGAAATACCTCAGGTATTCTTCGGCTACCGCTCTACTGAAGTCGTTGCTGAAATTAATAGTTTACATCAGACATTTATTCGAAAGTACTGTTGAACGATTTACTGTCAATATGGTTGGCACATACTTCTTACTAAGATGACGAGAGACGTCGGATTTCTTAAAACCATCCAAAGAGTATAGCCTTTTTGCCAATCGAACTGCCGAGGGTAGGTCCACGGCTTTGGGACTATAATGGAAGCTGTGCAGACTCTCGATATCACTTTCTTCATCAGCTGATTGAGGTGGCGAGGTACCACTTGGCTTTTGATCGTCGCAGGAACCAATGTTTGGAATCTCCCTTTCGTCTTCGCTTTCCTTTAGCTCCTGAATGAAAGAGGAAATTCTTATATTAATAGGAAGTAGATACCAAAAGAGAAAAAGGTAGAATGAATGAAATAGAGACAAAAGTTAATGCTTGTATTTAAGCACATAAATACCTGATAACCAACAAATTCAGGCGTAACGTTGCCTGAGTTCATATTAGATGCAGAACGTTGTGTAGATTGTGGCGGCGGAAGGAGTTCGGTTGTACCAGGATTCCCCCGCCGCCGTGGTTGCCTGGGGCTGGTTGTGTTTCTCGTAGTAGTATCCTTGTCAGGACCCTTAACTTGAATCACTATTCTATGCTCACTACTGTCTTGGCTTGCCCCATAGCCAGGGTTTTTCAGTCTCCTTTGAGGCGGTTCACTTGCTAATATTGTGGAGTCACTGTCACTAGGATCACTAACCATCATAATGTCACGCGCACTAAGTATATCCATGGTTTCTTCGTCGTTGTAATCAGGACTGGACATGTTGCTGATGGCCTCCGATTGGCTGAGGTCGCCGTTGGTCGGGTGGAAGCCAGCTGTTGAGGATCCATCTCCCGAAGGACCTAGTGGTGCGCCCGTCGCGACCGGCAGAGGGAACCTGCGGGAGCCAGAATTGGAGGACATCACGGAAGAAGAAACCGAGGTCGGGGAGGCTGGGGATAGGGATCGTTGTGGACTCGTTCCCTCGGTGGAGGAACTACTAGAGGATTGGGAAGAGCTGCCATTTTGACAGCAAGAGGTTCGCTCTGACGCAGATGGCGAGCTGACGGGCGCATTGTACGTCCAAACTATTCGTTCGCTGGACACCCCTTGGCCACTGTCGGGTCGTGTGTCCAATAACGTGTTTAGGCTGGACGTGACGTCGTCATCGATATCTATGTCCACCGCGCTCATCGACGGGTCCTTTTGGAATTGCAAATGGTCCTCCGACCGAGACGTTCGCACAAAGCCACTCGAGTAGCCGAAATTAGCATTAGATTTTGTATCTCCAGAGGAGCCTTGGGTGCTTTCGCGCTTGCTAATCCCAACGGGCGAGGTACTGGCCGAGTTGGAGCCAGTCCCCTTATACATTCGGTGACCCAGCATTTCGTTAGGACTTGTGGGTACCGAGTTATGATGGTGGTGATTGTGGTGATTATGGTGATGGTGTATATGGTGATTGTTGTACCTCAACGAGTCCACCTTTTTCTGATACTTCGGAAGGAGACCGGTGCTCTGCTGCGTTCGCGATAGGTTCAGCATAAGATCGCCGGTCATCATGTAAGCTTCAAACCTAAAATTATATCATTCATGTATCCTCTCTGAATTCCCAATGCATACCATTTTCTAATAGCTTCCGAAAGCTACCCTGTCTTCTACCATCGTTCAACTACCCTACCTGGGAGTATTTTTCGGCCGGCTAAACTTGTCACCGGAAAGGGGTTCCCACTGTGCGCGCTCTTCCTCTTTGAAGCTGTCAGCTTGAGGAAGTAGAGCTTCGAGTTCTGAGGAACCGGAAGCATCGCTGTATGAACCGTTACTTCTGGTCGCATACTGCGAGGCTCCCGTAGGACCCTGCGGTGATCCAACTGCTAAATCAGATGATGCGGACTTCCTGTTTTCCTTTTCCTCGCAACTTCCAGATGATCTCTCCCTAGGATTTCCCTCGGAGGTGACCCGGGAGGCATTCGACGCCTCGAGATCCTCGCTCGCCTGACCAGGTGAAAGGTACCGCCTAACTCGGGCTTTTATGGCGGGATCTGTCAAAGGAAAGTGCTGTCACTCAAAACGACTCCAAGTTTTCCAAACTTCTTAATCTCAACCAAAGAAAATCCCTATCGGTACACGTGTACGCGTGAAACAACAAAGTTATATATTTTAACCCCTATATATACCCTAACAAGGGAGTATTCAGAGTTTACTTCACGTTTTACGTATTAACCGAAAATAATTACTACAGCGGCAAGCTTTTCCAACACCATTAACTTTCAAAGTGGAGCTCATTCCAGCACGAACAGTACTTCGAAGGTGGAGGAAAAGTTTGATTAAAATTGGTACAGCAGTGACACGTTTATTCTGGGACGTTCGAATTTATTACCAGCACGTGGTGACTTCAAAGCTGCACTAAATGTAGGATGCCAAAGAAAACGTTCCGTTTTGAGGGCCACAGAGTACTTATTTCTCCCAACTGATCCAAAGCGATCATCTCTTAGCGTGTCCTCCCGTAAAGAAAACTATGGCTCAAGGCCAACGCGACATAATATCATAATCCTTGATCATCACCGACGTGCTATCATTGAAAAACGACATATGTACTATAACGCTCGCAATATATTGTAAGCTTATCATTTTTTTGTCACCGCCCTGATAATTTCCATAGCTATACGTTACAGGCTAATTTACCTCACATTTCAAATCTATCTATTCTAATTAAAATCACATACTGATCCGCGCTACTAATTTCAGCTACAATCTCATCCGCGACTACGCACCGAGCATCATAAGCAAAATACGCTTAACTCAATAGCCCATTACTCATTTGCTTTGGAATTCATGACGGATCGATGTCTAACGGAAAATCATTCACTAACTTATCGATACGTGCAACAATGACATCAGACAATAGAGGACTAATCTCCGTGAAGTCACCCGCGTGAATGCATCCTCGATATTATTATCAGTACCGTAACGATTCTGTAATCGCGTAAAAGGTACACGTTCATATGCATTATCAGATGCCATTCGTTAAAGTAATCAAATGCAAAATAAAAGCTAATGACCACGTGCAGATAGCCTGTCATATTATATTTTAACTACCACGTGATTCGCATGGCCCTTTGCGCGAGTCATTATTGAGAAAAATATCAACACCCTTTAATGTCCGTAAATAAAGAACTTTTCAGTAAATAGGTAAAGCATTTACAAATTGGGGAATTTCCTACACGAGTTACTCAGTTAATTTGCATAGGACCGTATCTCTGTTTAATGCATAAATTCGAAGTTCGAGCTTCTCTAATTCGTTAACTCGCTCAGAATTAATAATACTTGAATAAATAACGAAATATAAATAACAACGGTCGCGCAGTATTTGTGTAGTTAGATGGCAATTCAACGATATTTTACACAGTGATGAGCAGTCAGTCTTTGTCCGGATGTCCGTTGATAATCGCGACACTCGAAAATGATAACGATTCAAGAAATATACTGGTTATAATCACAAGCGATAAAATAGCCACAGGATATTTTAAAGTTCAAATATAATTGAGTTGGGAGTTTACGAAATAACTCGCGAGTCATTCACCGAAGAAAGCGTTACTGGTTGTAAGTTTCTGAACGGATTGATATATGCTTGTGGGCGATATCGTAAGATCGATAATCGATGATACATTAGATAATGCACCAACGATCCTATCTGATCAATGAACACACTAAAGAAACGTGTTAATAACCTACGGAACACATACACTGGGAATTCGTTACACAATATTCATTCATGAAATACGTATGTAAATGATCCGCGAGTAAATGTCAAATGTAAATTTAATTTTCGCCAAATGTTATTGGATCGACTGAGGCTTCTTTTATATTAGAAAACGAAAAAACAGAGTACACGATAGACAGTTCCGAACGAATCGTCGCCATAACCCAAGGAGACGCACCCCACGTGAGAATCTTTCCAAAAAGGTCCCATCGATGTATATGCACTGGCCTTTAATCAATTCCAAATCACAAGATCTTCACTGAATGAAACGTTAACTGAATAATATGAAAAGCGCGAGTCAGACTCGTCAATATCAGCGATGAGAGGCCTCGGACTTACTTACCCCTTCGTAGCTTTAGGGTAACTGGATCTGACGAGAGCCGGAGACATTTTAGTACTGAAACAGAAACAGAGAGATGCGTTTGTGGGAGAAGCGACCCAGCCTCGAGTGGGTAGATTTGTTAGAATGGGAGTTACGTGGGACGAGCCTATAAGCATATATACAACGCCTTTGCTACGTATGTGTAAGAAAAGTGGAGTTAACGAGTGACACGTTGTGTTAGGTTACGGAAGGTTCCTACATGTGTTCCATAGTTTTTAAGTCAAAGACATAGTTACACTATGGAATTTATCTGAGTGGGAAAAAATTGTGATAACCAAATGAACGCGATTGATTAAAATTTGTATTTATCAAAACTTCGGACAAAAGTGCGAGGATTACGTAAATGGTGATTAATAAAAAAAAAGTTTTTTTTATTCGTATTCCCGTGTTTCTACTATATTGCCAAATTTTCGAGTAGACGCTATTTGTGTCATCCTGGCTTTAAGGAATGTGACCAATAGCTGTTACGCAACGTAAGCTAACTCACAGTACTAATATTATCAGCTGTTTATGTTTACCTGCGATGCACGCGAGATTCTTTTGCGAACACGTGCTTAGTGACAGATTGATGACAATTTAGCTATATATCATAAGAAGATCGATTTATACAGTGCTACTTATTTTTCATGAAAATGTCAAATCTTTTTGAAGTGGTACAACCTCTATTATTTGATAGTAATTTAATAATACTAGTACGTTAAGTATGTATTCTTACATATTCGATTTTCAGTCGTGTTGTCCAGTTCAATTTCAATTACCATTACGCACGTGGTACAATCAATACGATGCACGTCAATTTACATGTAATTAAGTGGGGAACCAAATTTTGGGTTAAATGACATTGACAAATTTCTAAATTGACGGTTGGTAATGACAACTGACGGCGAAAATGAGGTTAAGAGGAAAAAGTTTGAGGATCATTTATGTGACGCTCTCATTCTGTCATATCGCATTTACGTACGTCACCCGCTACGTCATACGCCTTGTGAAACACATTAGAAGATAAGACAAGATAACAATACGAAAATAAGATAAGATAACAATGTTTCCGCAAATCATAGAAAGTTTGCCCAATTCATAATTTTTCCAATCGCGATGATTCGCCTCAAAACTCTCCATACACATTTTCGCAATGAATCTACCTATTTGCCTATCAATATTTCGATCTCGCTAACAAAACCTTTGTACGTTAACAAATTTCGTACCATTCTCTTCTCTATTCCCGTAGTCTAGCAAAATAAAAGAGAGTGAAAGATTCCAAACCTCATTCGCTTCAGTTACTTCAATTGTTTCAGTACGTCAATTCAGGTTCTCAAAACTGCAATACCTTTATTTTGCTTTTCTATAATAAATCATACGTACTCCGAGGTGTGTTATTCGTCGAAGAAAAAACCTATTTAAAACCTAGTCAATTTAATTACCAATCACTTGTATAACTATGTAAATGAATAACGTCGTCACATGCATATATATAGGTAGACTAAACGTGTCAGCTGGACCATCTGCCTGCAACTTTTTCTGGTAGCTGTACTTTACATGGAACGACCAATAAAGCTGAGAGGCGAATCAAGACACAAATTTCACCTCCCTATCGATAGTAGCATCGGAAAGCATGGCAGGTGTACCAAAAGTATAACATGATAACAAAATTCATAAATACAATGCATAATTCATGATCATACGTAAGAATTGATAAATATTACAAATAATCATTTCTTCCCACCCTTGGTGTTAATGTTCAAGCGTAATCGCGTAAATTAGTACAGAAAGGCAAAGGATAAGAAATTAGCATAGAACTCGCGTCGATATGTCACATAATTTCGATGATAAATCGTCACAGTGAATAACACAAGTAAAATTCACATGTGCCAAGTGAAAACTAAAATTATCATAACAATGAAATAAGCAATGACGTAACAGCAGTGTTCCCTCTGCGCATGCGCATATAAATGAAATTTTACCTATGATATAAAAAATTCTAACTGGGATATAGCTGTGCAATTTCGATCAATAGAATCAGTGTTACCTTCTTTAGTACTAAATCGGTTGACGTCGACTTCATTCACCCTGAGTATAACGTCACCGGCCTCGACCTGCAAAAGAAGAAGTTCGATGAAATCCAGTAGATCCCGCAATAACAAGTCACCCGTTAATCAAATGCATTTGAGTATGCATAAGTACATGGAGGGAATGTAGATATCGCAGAGAGAGAGAGAGAGAGGGAGAATGAAGATATCCAGCTGATTTCCAACTAAGTTAATTTCAAGCTTTCAATCGTCAAAGATCCTCAGATACAGCCTTATGTATTGTTCAATCGGTTACCGATGGCAACGCCTAAACAATTTTACTTTCCATTAGCAAAAGAAATTTCACATGCACCATGGGCGTGGTTCAAATATCTTGGATTTGTTTTTAAACATTCACCGTTCTTATACGTTTCCAATAATTTTGGTCTTTTCACATAAATACGAAGAATGCTCGATATATACAAGATATGCACCGTGGATCCAACCGTTCACTCCATGAGGAATAATACACGTATTACATATACCTACAACTTGTAGAATACATAGAAACTACATATGTTGTGTTAGGTAGAAGTATCAGCGTAGAAGACATTCTAATTATACAGAACCGTTCTCGCTTCTCTTATGCGTGTGCTGGTACAACAACATGGTATATACCATGTGTTTACTCATACGATGAATATCTGTCATATACTTTAGTTATTTCTGGAAAAACTTCAAATGATTAAGTTGACCCTGCAAGTTTAACATTTCTAATATGTACATTCGGCTATTGCCCTAGTGTTCAGAGCTAATGCATTGGAAGGTACCTCTGCCCCTTATTGGACCTAGCTTGGTTGAGATGTACAGGTTTCGTTAAATAGGGTCACGCAAAACCAAGGGAGTTTATATCCTCTGGGGTAAATACGGAGATTTGTAACGGCCATAACAGCCACGAGTACCAGACTGACAATGAAATATATTTCGTATAGTGCGCAACGTCATGGTGAACGAACCACGTTGATTCGAGGTGATATTTTCGAGATTGGAAACATTTGGAGAACGCAAACCTGCCTCCTGCTGATCTTTAATTTTTATGGAAAAAACTTATGTACCAACAAGCTACTTATATTCCGTAACCCATTTCATGCAGCGCTTGGTTGCAAACACTGCAGCTTTTATATACGTCGTTACACAGCATTATCGATCTACCACCCGGTACGAAATCATGGGTGGTGAATACGCAGGTCCTGCAAAATTTTATTACAACACCTTCCCTTGCCTGAAGCCAAAGTGCATATGGCGCCTGAATACTACCAACGACCTACCCCATGCTCCAGAAACGTAAACGCTTGCGCAAGGGTAGATTTGAAAAATAAAACTAATTTTACTTCTTTATTTATTAACGATTCTTACCCCCGAAGGGAAATCAACTGATTGCTAGTGATTGATAGCATAGAAACTTCTAAGAAATTTATTTTTCATGGAATTCGTTGGATCCTTTATATTTGCGCAGAAAAATTTGTCAAAATCTTTGCGAGAGACTCTAAGTATAAGAAAATATACGGCGATACAATATATAACCCGTAGAACACGACTACAGAATTTACCTGGTAAAAGGGGCTGTACGTTACGTAATCGAAGCCTTCACCCCCGCAGTAGGTCACCAATTCACGCAGAGGACAACAGCTCAGGCAATTTGTAAAAAGGGTCATCTGCACGATAATTCTGAACCGGATGCTGCAGTGTCTAACGGACAGATCAGTAAAGTACGACTGATGGCCAACACGAAATTCATAGGAGGGTCGGTCGTAGTTGGCGACAGTTACCAGTAGTATTTTAACCCGAGCGACATTGACTTTGTGGCAGCAATTCGGGCGTGGATATTTTAGTACTTGGCTAGATGCAGCCAAGTGCAGTAACTGATGATACTTGTCTTATTGTATCTGCCATACCGCAACAGGAGTAAGAAGTAGCGGATGTTTACAAGGTAGAAATGTAACTGAACGATGTAAACGTGACGTAACGATATAAACAATGAGTAAAAGTGAACACGGAATATATTCATTAAATTCCCACATTGCGATTGAATTTAATTAAATATGGTTGACATCTCAAGTTGAGCAGCCGGTAACAGTTACATGTTGAATTCTTTCAATTGAGCGACCCAACACAGCATCAATGGTGCGGTAATAAGTTTAATGCGAACAAGAGCAGATTGTCTGCAATATTACCGGATAATTAAATCAATCGGAGATCACATAATGTAGCTTCTACAGCAATACGATGCAAACCCCTGCACACGTCGGAAATGAAGCTTTCGCTGAGCGAACGCAAAGTGATCGAGAAAATAAAACTCGTTTATAATCGCTCGCCAGTATACAGATAAGATTGGACAGGGACCAGTTTAGTATGGAAATCTGCGAAGAAAAGTTTTTTATTTTTTGGTCTTTTGTAATTCACTGAAATCATCAATTTTGTGATTTCTTTATTAATTAATAATCAATATTTATTGATCCGTTTATTTGGGTTTGTTTTATGGTATACAGTAAGTAGGTAAAGACTGCACTGTTATGAGGGTCTAGTTATATTCTCATTCACCACAAGATAATTTATATAAGACGTAATGAGTTTACCGTTACTACTCTAGTTCAAGGTCTTATCTAAAACGAGACCTTATCGAGCGATCCTCCCTATGCATGTAATGGGACAGGACTGAAATGAGGACGTGCTGTATAACGTAACTGGACACCACTCTTTGCGTAACTCGGCGCGTTACGAACTAACTACCTACTTCCGACCGTTAACCGATTCCGGAGCAAGTGCCACAACGGTGCCTTTTCATAATCGGGCTTGATAAGGCTGCGACACTGGATAATAGTTGATCAACTCAGAAACAAAGAATTCATAATACCCGGTTGGACTTTACCGATGTATCTCGGAGACAGAAGGAGAAAGTCTGATGAGGTGCAAAGAGAAACTGTAGAAATTGCAACCTCAATGCACATCGGCAAAAACAGAGGGACTGATTACACTTTTCGCATTTCTTTCTTTAGCTTTGTATATACATAGAAAGGATAGATAGACCCTATGTATCTCATAGTTTTCAGCCTCCCAGAAGCTTTGCCGAGTCTGCCTTGAATTTTCGTTTTTTGGTCGGCGACCGAATCGATTTTGCCCCAAGTATATAGCAACATGTATGCATAAAGTACATAAGGACTAAAAAATGAGCTATAAAAAAAGGAACAGAAAGAAAACCCATGTTAACACAACACTACGGTACATCCGAGATAGCTGCAAGTAGTTTCCCGTGGAAATGTGCGTAAAAGGATATAGGGCTCCCCTTTCACAAATGTGAAAGGAAGATTGTCGGACATACGCGTGTACTTGCGTGTGTAACAAAAAATAGTACTGGGTGGTTATGGCGCAGTGAAAAAAAAAAGTAACTAATGAACATCGCTGTCCGTGGTTAGATCTATTGATCATATCGATCTATCGGTAGAAAAATGTCTATATCGTTGAACGCCAAAGAATCTCGCTTGTTTATACTGAAAAGAAACTACAGAGAATTTACAAAATGTATTTCACGAAGATATACACTTCGTTGTTTTTATGCTTCATTTTTTTCAAGCTAGTGAAAAATATGGGATCGTACCTTAAATATTTTATGCTCCAAAACAATGCTACTGTCGTTCCGAGCGCTGTGTGAGTCATCGAAATTAGTTTCGTGTCAGGGTTCACGTGCCTTGGAAGGAAAAGAAAGAGACACGTAGATGCCTGACACGCCACTTGCAAGCGCCATTGACAAAAAGCATGACATGTCATTCCTGTCAGGCGAAGAAGCCTGTCGTATGCACGTGGCGAATGATGCATGCGCGTATTTATTGTATATATATATATTTATCAGACACGCGTTACACTACGCCACACGCGTATTTTCTACCGAGCACGAGCAAAAGTCCCATAACGAAGCTAATAGTCACGCTAGGGACAAAGACACGTGGGTGGAAAAGAGTAGCTATTTATATCGCATTATCGCCCACCACTTGCTCCTGTCAAGACTTCAAAGTCATTGTCGCCTGGTGCACAGGTATAGTATAGTTACTGTAAAAGAAACGTACATTCCTGTCGATTAGATTTCCATGACTACTACGGCAATGAGGATGACGGCACTAGGAACACCACCAGCTACAAACTATAAATAGATCACCTGTACAAGTTAATGTCAAGGAATGACTAGTGAATAGCATATCCTGTTTTTCAGAGTAGTGCCACTCGGCGAGGAGAACGAAGGGAGCGTGAAAGTCAAAAAGAAACGTCGACGTCTTCGTCCGCGAGATCAGTCAATTTCGCGCCGGCTTTGATGTGGCAGAAAAGTGTCTTTCTTGAAGTAGCATAAATAATTTATATATAGGATGAGAATGCGTGTCATAACAGTATCCAAAGGTGGAACAAAAGTTTTACAAGTGAGTGAATCAAGGGGCTTACGCATCGATTACTTGTATATCCAGATTATGTATGGTGAAGGATCGAAGCGCGCTATTCAATCGCATAAAGGAATATGGTATATGTACTTTAATCCCAAAAGCTGAGCCTAACGGGATCTCACGATTAATGTGTAATTGAGATATAAGTGCAGAGCAGCTCTCCGCGTAGTACGGCGCATGTTATCGACTTGAGATATTACATTTGAAATTCGTAGGAAATTCGTGAACGTTTCTTGACGCGTAACTTTCTCCGTAGAAGGTTGTATGGATGCCTTGAGGGCGCAGACGACAAGAGGTCTGGAAGATACTTCTCTAGGTGTATGTTGGCAGGCAAACGGCCCTTTAAGCTGAAAACCTTCGACACAATAGAGCCTCGTCGTCTGCGTAAGCCTGATGGGTGAATCTATCATGCATGCAACGTACACCCGGACCTATACATGCATTACCTTTAGGTACACCTTATATCTGATATCCCTGAAGCACCTACCAACGCCATTGTAACACCCGGAGGGGTACGAAGCTCGACGTAAAGCACGGTACTCGTCTGTAAAAGTGAGTAGAGTATGCACTGACATTAGCACAGCCGTCGGCAAGAATACAATAGGTAAAGTTTGTGCATCCACAATGTGGATGGAGCTTCGATTGTTTCAGAAGATTTTTAAGCTGCAGAAACATCTGCGAGTCCGTCGATACTTTCAAGAGAATACAAACATCCCGTGAGATTGTTTCGTATTGCGAGAAATTATGATAAGCCAACGCGAAATTGGTACTTTGATTAAATCTTGCACTGCTTCACCAATGAAATCCAAGAAACGTAACAGCTCCAAGTACGAAAAGTGTAAGGTGATCAAGTTTCGATGTGACTTTCCCACTGGTACGCAGGTTAAGGCGATGTTGGCGAGAGGATGGATCCAGGTAATCTACACGTACTAGGTTTAAAATGTCAAAATTATTATCGCATAGATCGTTATCGTAAAATATGAAGGTAACAACCGAGGGTGACACCAGCTGGCACTTATGGTGGTGCGAAACGTGTGACGTACGCCAGGCGCTCGATACCAAGCTGCATCCATATCAGAAGATACCCCACTTTCGTAACCACTATGAACTCACGAGGAAGAATTATCTCTGTCGTAATTTAAAGCGCTATAGAAAGCTCTTACTAAAAATGGGAAAAACCGAAGAGGCAAAGCTCTGCGAATCGATGCCTATTACGTTCGAGCTACCGAGCGAGTATCGCATGTTCATCGAAGAGTATCACAAGCTCGGTGGTACATGGATCGTGAAACCTGCAGGCAGGTCTCAAGGGCGTGGAATATTTCTCTTTCAGAAGCTTAAGGATCTCGTCGACTGGAGGAACAAGGAGTTTGCGCAACAAGTAGACGGCGACGGGAGTGCCGAGACTTTCGTAGTTCAGAAATACGTGGACGATCCTTACCTGCTGGCAGGCAAGTTTCTTTAGGGAGTCATATGATATATGACGTGTCTGTAGGTTAGGTTAGATTAAAATATTCCTTCTATCTCTTTTTAGGTCGGAAGTTCGATCTACGAATCTACGTGCTGGTTACGTCCTTTCAACCGTTAAAAGTATGGCTGGCGAGAGAAGGCTTTGCTCGTTTATCCGGGGAATTGTTTTCGCTCGAGAGAATCAACGACACCAGGGTGCACCTCACCAATATGGCTATTCAACTGAAAATAGAATCCAGCCCCAATGCCGAGGGCCCGACGAGAGCGCAAGTTAAACATGGCTGTAAATGGGGTTTACTGAAAATTAGAGAGTACTTGACTGCACGACACGGCGTCCCTGTGGTTGACACTTTGCTACAACGTATTGCTGGTATATCAAAGACTCGCACTTGCTACAGCTCGCTAGGTTACAGCCTCTCGCTTGAATGTTAATGAACAATTTATCCCGTTAACACTGCGTGGGATGGGGAGGTGAAGCTGATAGAACTTGCGACCCTCCCGGTTGGTATCACTGAGCCGGAAAATTGCTGAAAAATCATTTACCACTGCCCCTTGGGCTTGACTGATTGAACGAAGAGCATCGATTGGCAATAAACCATCTCTATTTCGAGTAATATAAACTATCTTTCTGAAACTGGGTGACTGTATATCCATAAATTCTAACGACCCAATCTAATACAAGCATTGGTAACAAATGACCCTGGTCGCCAGATTGGTATTCTCTTGCCTGGGCAACAGTTACGGATGGGCAAAGTTCCCTAAGTGCCACGTTAAATGAAATTAAGCGCCAAGCCAATTTTGTACGGCATATTGGTAACACTGGATCGTTATATAAAAGAGACCCCAAAGACCTCTGTAATGATTCCGCATTTACCATCAACTTTAACGTGAAATAGAAACTGTAATTACTTTCGAATTAGTTGCCCATCAGTTTCCACTTGATTGACAAGTTTTTCCTACAATTTTCCAATTGACCAATTGGCAGAGAGGAAGTCATTTGGAAACTCGAAGAAGTTCCTACTAGTCCCGATACGCGATAATCTCTATGTAAAATTTACGAGGCAGTACACAATATAGAAAATCGTAGTGGGCTGGCTATACCGATACCAACCTGTTCACCAAGATGGGCGTGCACAGAGTTCGCTGATTGCAGGCTTGGGATACTTTGCCAGAGATTCGAGACTGGCTATCGCCATTAATTCAACGCTATGAAATTCTGATCACGTAACCTTTGGTTCAACAACTGATGGGAGTTACGTGCCATTAACCTCACGGGTTCAAATCGTTCTAGAGAATTGCACAAGAGTCTTAACTTCGAGGTCGCACGCATTTATTAGTATCCCTAGCAATATCAAGTTATAGGAGTTTTGTATACTAAAAAAAGTGAAATCTATACATGCGTTTATATTCCCGTGTTACGTTTAGGTGTCATCATGGGGAGTCTGCATGCGGTCCAGCCAGTGATAATGCAAGGAAGAAACTCGTTCGAGCTCTACGGTTACGATATTCTCATTGACGAAGCCTTGAATCCTTGGTTACTCGAGGTGAACGCCTCGCCATCCTTGACCGCCACAGACGCCGAAGATCATCGATTAAAATTCGATATGCTCGACGACCTCCTAACGATTTTAGACTTCGAGGGATATCTGACAGGTCGAGAAAGTAGAGTCGGTGGATTTGATCTCCTCTGGGACGATGGACCCATATGGATATCGTATCCCAATATCTCAAAATTATCTACCAAAGAAACAAACTCTCTGACTGCCACGAAGAGACTGAACATATTCCTGGGAGCTTGTAACGATCGGGTTCGGCAACTTCAGCAGCTTCGACACTCACGACTGAAGAGCTGGATGGCAACAAGAAGTCACTCCCAAGAGCGATCGATGGGAAACTCTAACGGACTTCCGCATCAGGAGCCACAAGTACGTTAACTAATGGCGAGATATACGAAAAGAAAGTCATGTAAAACCAAAGCGGTCGGAGTTTGGTACACAGTTCGGGGCAACTGTTACAGAACCTGTATACCTAGCCACATTCTGTTTTTTAGTAGTGCAAAGGACTACACGGATCTCGCGGTGTTCAATTTCATCCGTAGCAGCAGCTGGTTGAGACTAACAAGCACAAATTAGTTGGGCGAAGCTGTTGGCTGCAGGTTGCCAGGATACGCACATGCATATTCATGCATACGAAGTACACACTCCGTCCGAAAAGTCGCTCGGTTCGTTCTACTTCCGTGCGCTTCGCTTTTGAATCTTCAAGTTTCCTCGGGCGCTACGGCCACCGCCACTTGGAAACTAATTCGAGCCGAGCATCGGACTAAATTCCCGAAGCGTATATCCTGCCTGTTGTGCGTTGGCGGCATACTGCAAGTTCAGAATCCCTGCAACACCCGAGGGATCGATCGAAGTAGTTGCAAATGTACTTTTATGAGGCATTGTTCCAAAAGCCATTCAATGTCTACGAAGTTGCACGAGATAGATGCGTTCTGATGGAGCGTGTAGAAATAATTGTGCGTGGGTGTATATTAAGATCTGTAAATTAGGAACAATTAGCGAGGACAGAAACAGGAATGGAAACAGAAATGGCTATGAGACACGAAAAATATACTGCGGGATCTGCTAGCTCATCCACGAGGCTCGTGCAGCCTTCTTGCACTCTTTTAGCAAAGACTAAATATAGCGAGAGGGTCAGATAACTCTGTACATACGTGTATTACCCTGACACGGTATACACGGCAACTCAACCTAACGTACTTCACTGTTCTTTCGTACCGGTGAAGGCCGCGTGCGGGTTACACTCGATATACATACGTAACCTACCTACGATAAAGGAAGACTTTCATTAGGGACACTAGAAAACATCCAGCGTACGATAAAGATAAAAGCGTCACGATGAATGACGAAAAATACTCACGACATGATGACTGGTGGATAGAGACGTTTCAGGTGCTCCTGGAATAACGCGATGTAAATTTCAATATCTTCCAACAGGATATTCCTTCAACTCATCGAACTTTCACTGTATGATAAACCTAATCCAGTTCGCTAAAGGGTAGGCAAGGCTAGGTAAACCAGCTATAGATGGGTAACACGTTACCTATGCACGAGAGATCGCACGTAGCAAGAGTTAACTTTATGCACTCGATCTGCTGATAAGTATCGAGATTGATTCGTGGCATTAGAGGTACATAATGATAGAGCGGCGTCCCGACGTCGAGCGTCGACGTCACACATAGCAAGTAGCCAAGTATACTGCTTTTCCTCCGCATTCTCAGCCTCAGGCTGCCCTCGGAGAACAAAATCGATATCCACTCCGCTCGTGACAAAAACAACGGACCGCTCTGCAAAGCTTCCAAAAGGAATCGTCACAAAGGAGACTTTGAATTACGGTCAACGAGCAAAGATGATGTTGGTGCATCTGGCTATAAGGTACATTCCACATGGTGTTACCCTGAGAATCCTAAATGATACTTGATCGAAATATTAAAAGGGTCCATATAGAACTGGACCAAATTGAGAGGATTCAAAGAACGAATGAGCTCAATAAAAGAGATGATTACCCAAAAAGGAAGAAAAATCACTAGACTCCTGGGGAATCTACTGTGGTACAGAACTTTCTCCCCACTTTCCCACCTATCCCCGTCTGCTTCGAATTGGAACCCATCCTTCTCGTGAAATCTGCTAACGTGGCCTCAAGTTACGATATCAAAAGACGCCACTGATCCAAATACACCCTTCGAAAATCTCTTGGCGTTCATACAAATTATCAGATTATCCAGGTGTATCGAAGCCATCCGAGCGGATCTTGAAGGTTCAAAATTGATGTATATATTATCACGGGCGCTTATGGACCGGTGTGCAGAAGCTGGTGCAACCGCGCGGAAATCATATACGATGTTCGGCAACTACATAGTATATTTCTAGTAGTATCACTGGGTATATGAGAAACGAGCCAATGGGCACGAGTAAAGGTTTCACTTTGGAGGAAAATTCTTTTGGTAACAAAGTGACGGTGCCGTGCGATCCTCCCTCAGACATATGTACATTACGTTTACACATGGGTACATAATAAGTGCAGTACATATGTTTCTCCCTGTCTAGCATCCTATCACATCCAGCCCACTTAGACACACTATATACGTATATACTATACAGCGGTAATACTCGTCTGTATTCGCACCAGCCAGCTCGATATCACCTGAGTCAGCCGCGCCCACTTCTGAGAGCTTTTACAACGTGGCTGCATTAACGAAACCGGTAAAGAGGGGGTGACTATTATCACCCCTCGTATACAGGTTCAAATAATATGACATAGTTTAGTCTGTAAGGTGTTGAAGTAGTAACCAGAAGGGTTTTGATCAATTTTTATTGGTCCGCCAACTCCTCTTTACTTTCCTACACAAGCTACCACCCTGATTGCAACGTCCTGGGACACAAGAACCTGTCACACGACATAGAGTTAAAGACTTTATACCGAAGCTTTTAACCTTTCAACCATTTTTCACCTTATTCACGCGAACTACAGTACACTCCACGTCGCTCAGCACGCTCGACTCGCCTTTTTCCCCTATCGCGCGTTAGACGAGTTGGGCGACCTCCACTTAAAGACACGCGCCTAGAAAAATACAGTAAATAGCAGTGCAGTAAGCGCGCATATATCACAGTTAAAGTGCGGGTCCTATTACGTGAAATTTACATGGGTACTAACGCTTACGTTGGGCGGCAGTAAAAGCGGTAATCACGACTCTAGGCAGGGTAATGAAAGTAAAGACCGAGAGCGACAGAGCTTCCTGCAGAGGCTTACGCTTATTTTCCACTTGTTAGTATACATAGGATACGGAGGTGTTGGACTAAAATACAATTACGAGAATAGGTGACGATGAGAACGTAAAAGTGGAATACTATTCTGAGTATTAAGGAGGATCAGGCACAGTATTGCATAGTTGGGTGAATATCTTCTTATGTATTTTGAAACGGCACCTGAGTAGTATCACCGATTACGTATTTTTTGGGGATTCTCGTGGGTCTTCAAGCTCGTTAACGTAGATGGTGACGACGTTTGCACCAAGTAAAAAAATAGTCGAGGGTGCTGGGAATGACGCGTATCTCATGAAAGTAGCTAAATAGGTCGCAGCTGGTCTCGTATATGTAGGGAACTAAAATTGCACAAGCGAGACAAAGTCTAACGTTCGAAAGCATCTGCACGGGGTCCAATTTCTTTCCAACCCGTCTACATCGCACGGTTTAATTAATCCCTAATTGCCACGCTGCCTCCTCCTAGAATTTCCCATAGACTCGGAATCGTGAAACGCTCTATAGCTACCCTCGAGAATATACCGAAGTACGAGAATCTTTATAAAGTTTTATCCGCCCCCGTAACTTCTCTGTAATAAATTAAACGTTATCTGCATAAATGTCATCGGCCTAATAAAACACTTTAAATGAGATTACCCCCGTCTACTAAAAGATTACGAGTCGTCGAGTTCACTGCTATCCCAGTGGCTGTTGACCGATCACAAAAGCAAGACCAGTTGGTACAGGGAGTAGAGAAAAAAATGATGAAAGAGACCAAGGAGACAGGAAGGAGAAAAGGGAGGAGACTGGAACGCAAGGAATTTGTGTCATGGAAATATAAGTTACGGGAATGCATTACTTAGCGAACCCTCCCGTAAATCCCCGAGGCACGTACCTGCCGCGAGGAGTGGCCATAGTGGATCTAACACTGGAGTGGCTCGAATTTCTAGCCGTTACCGAGATTCGACCAGAACCCTAGGCACTACATGGTTACATACAGTGTGTGCGATACTATATACCCGTGGATAAACATTGCACTGCGAACCGTATATTCAATCGCTATCCTTGCCTCGATACCACATCCAATTTCCCCAGCAGACAACATATGTACGTCAAGAGAGAGAATAACAAACGTACCTATCTTGCTGGTGGTGATGCCGATAGCGTATAGAATTTCAACTTTGATTTTGAAAGGGGTAGAGTCGTACTCCTTGGTTGTCTATACTGTTGAGGATAGCTAAGACACGATGATGTAATAGGTCAGCAAGTCTGACACAAGGTGTTCCTTGGGAGACAGTCATATAAATTTGTTCATAGATAAAACAGATCTTGATTGCGAGTAACGTGGAAAATAGATATTGAGGCAAAATTGTGGTCAGTGCTGACCTCTCACAATCGCCTGACCATGGATCGTGAATCACCATAGGCCCATGGGTAATGGACGTATATAAATCAACTCAGCATATTTCAGAGAGCATAGAGGATAGGAACGGTAGCTGTCTTATCGATAGGATAGTTGTCGTGTTTTACGACCCTACGTTCAAGATGCAATTTATTGGTTTATATAGTGCAAGATGCATCAGATAGTCACTTGTCTATCGTCAGCATGAATATGTTACAAGGATACCGGAGTAGAAGGTGCGAATGAGTAATGCAATTGAACTTGGCGAAACGTGACCTGTAATTTTGATAGATGCAAAACAAGCTCTCATGATCCGTTATTTCGGATTTCTATGAATGAATTGTACAAGAGAGTTACAGAAAATTTCGTTAAGATCCATAATATTATTTAGTTGGATTGAAGATCAATAACGAGTCCATTGACGTTACATATAGTGAATGGCGAATGGTAAAGAGGCAGGTTGCAGTATGCAAAACGCATATTTTATACCAATCTCGAAAAAAGCTGTGATCCGTACGTAAATGAGCTACAAGATCATTTTAATTTAAGTCTTGAACAGTTATTGATTTTTTCTCCAACATTAAAATCTTTGCGTCTCTTCACATACTCAAATATTAATCACATTACACGTTTGTATTAATAACTCGGTATGATATACCTGACATTGTTGTATGCACGTTTCAAAACGTAGGAACTCGTTATTGTGCCATCTCTTAATTAGAGTTACGTAATGCGAAGATATAACTTAAGAAGTCAAAGGGAAGTCAAATACGTGACGGATGAAGAAGGAATGACCGAGAGAAAACGAAGAAGAAGTCATGATGTCAGGGTGTAAAAATACGTGTTGGCATAACCCATCAAAAATCACAAGATGACATTCCTACGTGCATGCACCGTGCGTCGATGATTCATCCCGAGATTATTTGGTTCGTTCCACATACGCATTTAGCTTTCGTTTTAGCGGGAATTTCTGCAAAATTTCTATACAACCGTCCTCTTTTCATAGCGTTAGAGAAAAAAAATTTTTCTGCTTTCAAATAGCTGGGTGCATCGAGTGCACTTGAAGACATCAATAGCACAGTCGATGCGTTAAGGATTCGATTGACATGACAGACTGAGCGCATGGGAATTCCTTAGGAACGAGAGCAGTAAATTAGTCGGCTAACCAACACATCAAATATTTACCTTCGCTCAATAGCTAAAAGTTAAAGCCATACGGTGCGCCAGACTTACGCGTGTCTGACTAACTGCCTCTGGTCTATCTAATAGCAAATAAATAATAAAGTACACAGGGATCATTTTAAAAATCTACTTACTCCATGTAGAATGATAATCATACAAATCTTTAATGCAATCAATGAAATTGAAGAATCTATTGACGATGACAGATTGGTACAATCTGAGAAAAAAATTGAACGAGTTCTAGACTTTATTGAAAGTAGCATTGAAGCGAAAAATGATAATTTCGCACTAAGGGATTAGAATACTTAATGTACCAGGACACCATGGCAACCAGGACGCGAGTGTATTAAGAGTTTCAAAGTAAAATCTTTGAGATTGGAAGTCCTCTCGTAAAACTTGAACACTTTTACTGTAAAGCCGCAATATCTTCTCTCCTGAGATTTTACTTTGAGCCAACATATTTATATCAAAGTGTGGACGCGTCTGTCGCAAAGGACGATAATCATCAAGACGAATAGCTGATAACATCAATGGCGAACTTAAAAATCGAAAGTATTTCCAATTAAGCCATCCAATTTTCCAAGACTTCAATCCCTAAGAATTGTAAAATTTTACGAGCAGAGTTTTCACATCATCATGACTATGCTTCAATACTACCTTTACCTACTTTACTTATATATATATATAGCAAATTATTCACTATGCACATATGTAAACAGGCTCCGCCATGCCTGACGGTTAGGCCCTTCGACGGTTAAGCCGGTTTTCTTATATATTTGCTCTTATATATTTGCCCTACCATTCTGAAAGCGTACTGCTATTACTGTACTACGTGTTTCACTTAAGATAGATAAGATGTCTAGTACTGAGTACCAGTCTACTTAAAAGTCCGTACCGCCAGCGTCATGTCACAGATAACACAGGCATAAATTACGTAAAACAACAATTACTGTACTCTACCGGACCGAAATACCTTACAATATTAAACCGGTACTTCATTTAAGAAATTTAAATGATTTTACTATCTTGACAATTCTGTATCCTTATACCTGATAAGAATTTTTAAAGACTATACGTAATCGCAATATAATATGTAGATACAGTGTTGTCGATACTATTGAACCGATTGAAGTTGGTTCTAATAAAAGAATCAAATAATCCGACTAACTTCAGATTACGCATTAACCCTGAAAACCTTTATAATACTGACCGACTTACATCAGGTATGTTTGTGCTAAGGAAACTGGAACACACGAATGCCCTATGCATTAGTACGTAACGGACAGACAATTCAAGAGATAAGAACGCACCTGTATCGGTTTTCAAGCAAACGTGGTCCCGGATTGCGAAGAAAAATAAATTGATAACAGGTTAGCATGACTAGGAGTAAATTATGAAAAATGTAACCACGCAAATATGAATGTGTACATACATGAAGAATAACATTGAGTTAAGTCTCAATAAGTAAAGCAATACTACTTCATTCTTGACAATGAATAGAGAAATTAACTAAATACTGAATTCATATTTACATTTGATTTATACGACACAGACGGTGTTAACGCTTTCACGGTAATATATTCTAACGTGGTTAACATAAATCGTATTTGTCTAATAACACGAAATTGGTAAAGTGTCGCCCAACTTTGAATGAACCATTATTTTGAGTGACGCTTATACAGACTACCTTCCATGGAGCTCATTATGGCCGCAGTCCCATACATTCCACCACGACGGACAGTCCGTTTGACAGTTAATCGGTTTATTGTCTGGCGTCGTGTAATTCATTCCAGTGGTGTATGAGGAAATAGTGCATACGGCGCATATATAGTAGCTGAAGAGGCTCAACTGCGTTAACCATGTGTTACAATCATTATTATTATCACAACTGTTATGATCTATGGTAACATTATCAATTATACATTTTGCTACTATACGGTCTGACTATACCATACAATCTCTATACATTTTCAACATAAAAGTGCAGCACGTCCCTTACTTGTCAAGCAGATATACTGTAAAATTTGATTTGTACAGAATTCTTTTGCAAGGTGATATTAAAAGGCAACATTATTAATGATAAACATTATCTGGCTACACTATATGAATTGGTCATATGGTATCTGTTTGTTTTAAAATTTTTCTGATTTAAAAATCAGAAATACTTCGAGAATTCGTTTATTCGGAATCATTTAGCAAGATAAACACTTAGCAAGCGAACTAAACGGCTATAAAATACCAAATGCATGAAGCGATTTGTCGGGTGAGAATATCGAACGGGTTGCAGCGTCTATACATAGAGAATCCCGCGGGTTAAGCGCATATTAAATGCGATAAGCATAGATGCAGAAAGTATTCACTATTGAGTTTATCGAGTACGGGACAATGACTGATGAATAGAGGGAATCGTTTCTAGCGCAGGGTCAGAGCACTCTAAAATACAAGCTTTTTTAAAGTTGAGCACGATCATAGCAATTTGGGTGCATTTAAGATATTACGATAGTGTTACCTATCGTATTGTACCGTGGCAAGCAATAAAATTTGGTGACATAAGAAATAAGTAAACTAATTTCGCCAAACTGGAATTCAACAGGGAATAATATATGAAAACGAATACAGAATAATCTATACAACTCCAGCATATCGTGTCATTCACGCCTCACTCTGTCAATAACAATGGCGAGATTATAAGTTGTTCGTTTCTCACATTTATAGATAAATGCATTTCCATTTAGAGGGTAGTACGTGTAAAAAATAGAAACCATACGAAGTAGCGATCGAACAAGCAATAAGCAAGCGATAAGAAACGGCACAGTTCGGCGCGTCGCACTGACATGTATTTTTTTACACTAATTTCGGAGTTAAGAAAGCCAATGGTCCTAACGATGTCAGATATTGACTCCTGTACGCCTGAATGAAGAAATGGCAGAGAAGAGTGTACAAATACAAGGAAGGGTGTTCCCCAGGTATGAGAAGCGTCAAAAGTACCGTAGAGCGGAGAGAATAAGCGGACAAAGAGGAATGCAGCCGTTGGCGTTCCGATCCCACCCAAGCGATCGAAGTATCCCTTCCTCATAGATGATGCGACGTATGTGCATACGTGAATCTTACAGTAAAGAATAACTAGAGGGAAGGCAATTGAAAATTAAAAGTGTATTGTAGATCGAGAAAAAGGTGGTATAGTCGTGGCAGCAGGGTGGCCAGATAGCCAAGCGGGTCGATACCGCGTAATTCGTATTTACCTTGCCGCTCTCGGCTGCCGGCGAGTTCTCGACAATATCGTAGATGACGTGCGGCGGTCCGGCTGTTCCAAGAAGCGAAAAACCAAAGCTCGACGAGTCGCTACGGTTTAAAGTAACCAGCAGCTCCTCAGCCATGTTTCAGCCACATTGATCTCACCACTGCCATTTGCCGCACACACCACACCAACCAATTCTCGGCACCGCGCTCGGGATCTCGCTTGTTTCCTACGGCGGATCCCGTGTCCCGATTGCGTGCCTCTCGCACGCGAGACCACCGCTCGCTCTCGCTCTCCTGACAGCCCTGTCGCCAACGTTTGACGGAATGCAGGGAAACGCCACTCCTGCACTCGAGCTTGGACGCGCACCAATACGCCCACCAATAAAGGTACAAACACACTCCTATTTACTTCAACTCTTACGTGACTATCAAGGAGCACACTGTTACATTCAAGAATATCGGTACGAATATTAGCCACGAATACTACTAGGGAAATGTCACTACCACGAGTGTAACATACTGGGTGCGCGAGCCGCAACAATATGACAGCGATGCGGCGCCCGTCAACCGTACCGGCGACCACTCGACTAGTGGAGGCGCCACTTGCAGGGAACTGCGAATACCACTGGTCTTTCACCTCCCGACTACTCTGGTCAAATTGGAAGATTGCGGCCCACTATTACTGACCAGGGCTGTAAACACTGAACTCTATACTTACCGAAATATGCGCTCAAACGGCATCTCTATGTGGCGAACCTGCACCGACAAAGATAGCTTATACTGGTACCTCCGTTTTTTTCTTCTTACGTGCTGACACGCGCGTGGAGAAGTGTAAAATCTGAGGAAAAATTGAATTGATGAACCAGTCCACTGCTCATAATGGGCGTTACAATAATTGTTGATACCTAATGCAACTTCGATGAAACTAGTTGAAACTCAATTGTTAGCATTCGTCGAATTTTGGGAAGAAAATTTTGGTCGGATTGTATGAACAAAGATGAAAAAACAATTACATACTATCTCTCTCGGCATGGGCCGGGAGCCATTGCGCAGGTGCCAGTATGTATAGAGTACGTCAGTGGCTGTATACAGGATCTAACGGAACTCAGGGCTGTGCGCTTCCTGGGTGCCATTGGGTAGTACATGGGAAACCTCTTAGATCGATGTAGTGGGAATCTGTGAGTGTACCTTAGAAAACTGAAAGTTCTAGCTTTGGGGAATACACATCGGCTAGTGTACAGAGTTTGACTTGTTTAGTAGTGCTACGAAACATGGAGCCCATTTCGCATCTCATTAAAGTGTCTGTACCTAACTATTTGGCTGGATTACCAATTCCAGATTCAATTGGAGGATGGTTTCGACTTGGGGGTATGAAATGTGTTGTGATATTCGATTCATATCTGCGATTAACTCGTAGATTGTCAAATGTATTGATGATCATCGATTATGATAATATATAACTATGGATCATGTCTCATGGCGTGTTGTACTAAATCATTGGCATGTGAGAATTTGAGAGGATTGTTATGTTACGTTATGTCATTTTATGTACAGTAAAGGATTGGGCTGCTTTAATTCCACCAACAGTCCTGCTAGCTGGTTTCAGTTATATGACTTATCGGGCATTTTGCCCTCATGGCAGACCTGTGGTAAGTATTTTTGAAGTTTCAAATTGATATTGTACAATTGTTACAGTACTCGAAATCCAATTATGTAATCTCAGTAAAAGTACTTTCTATCATCCATCTTGTAATAATGAGAGGAATGTGTCAAATACTACGATTGCGCAATTTATCATAATACATTTCCGTTAAATACAATGTTAACGTTTTGGAACATTTTAGCCCAGCAAGTCCATAAATTCGATGATTCAGAAGGATAGTAAGAAAGTGGTGGATACCATTGATGTGGAGGACATAACTGAAAAAGCTGTATTCTGTCGCTGTTGGAAATCTAAAAATGTAAATATTCAATTCATTATCAATCTAATATAGATGAAAGTATATTAATATGTCATCATTATTTTATCTACAAAGTGCCCTTATCTCAACCAACCTACTTGTATATCACAGAAGAGTGCAATTAGGAAATATGTTACATAATTTTCTACGTATATCATTGATGCACTTGTATCATCTATATAAGTGGTAGTTAGGAGAAGTAGCAGATAAATTTCGATTATAACAATTTTAAGTGAAACAGAAAAAATTGTTATATGACCACATGTAGGTTCTATGTGTGGCAAGTCATTTAAATATTGGGAATGGAGTTTCAATAATTTTCTTATCATCTTTATTAATGCAGTGGCCTTATTGTGATGGAGCCCATGGACCTCATAACAGGGAAAACTGTGATAATGTCGGACCACTTGTCGTCACAAAGAAGAAGTAGATGTAAGCAAATGGAACAATAAATCTTATAATACATATTTAATTACCTATGGAATCGTTACCTACTGCCCAACTTTAAATACAGATATAGACAAGTAGCCTATATAGTAGACAAGAAATAGAACTAATTCTGTTATAGAAATTCATTGAATTTTCATCATTTTTATTACTCATTGATAACAATAAAATCATAGTATTTGGATAATATGTATAAATGCAAATATTACTATAGGTAAATGTGTTTAATTATTATAATGTTGCCACTATGTATAGTTAGTAGAAACATATTTTTAATATCTATATTTTGGTCAAGGCAAGGATTAGATTAGTCTATGAATGGGTATATGTTACATAAATTTTAATTAATGTTACTACTCAGAGCAATGCAAAAAAAAATAATTACTTCATTATGGATTGGGTACTATATTTGGGTAATGGAACATATAATAAAGAAGTCTACTTAAAAACAAATAATCTAGTTTCTTTTATTAGTTTAAGTATTTACATAGGTTTTCATTTAACAGAAGAAAACACTGCTCAGGCATGAACAATTTTACTGATTCTTTACGCATTACATTTCTACTTGAAATAATAATTGTCAATAATGTACAAAATACTAACACTCAGTGATATGATCAGTCAAGTGTAAAACAAGCATTCCAGTTAATAAGATTCACTTATAACAAAGTGAGATACATATTCACTTTTGATTGATTTGATTTCAAAGATGGAAATAGCTATTTTTTTATTATATCACAGTTGGGTGATGCCTATTATAATTTATATGGATATGTTGTCTACATATCTTCGAAATTACATTGCTCTTTAGAAGTATTGTCAAAAAAATCAATGTACTGCAATGATCCTAAAATCACTGGAAGGATTTACGTTATTGACAATGCATAATCTTGTGTTTCAATGCTTAAATCAACAACAATTTTCAGCGCTATATAACAGCCTTTAAAAACTCATTCATTTGCACGTTTAGAGCTGTGGAAAAAATATTTACTTTAATACAAATAGTATTTAAATTTGTAACATATGAAGATCAGAATACTAAACTCGCTTACCTCGAAATGACGTAAATCATTAGTATCAAATTCCAAATCATTTACAAGTAATTCCCGGTTTCCGTAACGATAACTGAAATAATTTCGTACATAATTGATTGTCTTGTAAGATTTTTCAATCGTGTACATATACATACATATGTATATCTGAAAGATACTTACTCTAGATATCTCCTCCATACTATAAGGCCAACGTATGCAATTATGACTGCTATAGAAAACGTAATAGCTATAACTAAAGCTATAATACCAGAAGGCATTCCTGTTTCTTTAGCCTCGGTTTCCTTCTTGATTTCTTCGTTAATTTTTGCGTTAGTTTCTGCGTTAGTAATTGATGATGTTGATGCGTCTGCATCGTCAGCTTCCGTCGTTGCAGTTGTCGACGAATTCATTGGTATTACCTGAATTATTTCCCTCGATTCTGTTGAATCTACAACTATAACGATTTCACAATTTTTTTATTGATTCACGTCGCGCAGCATACGCATAATTTCGAATAATATAGATTGTACTGTCATCTTGAGGAAAGTACACTGAACATACCTATTGTACTACTAGAAATATCCGATGACTCTGTGTTTAATTGTTCTGTTGATTGGTTTACATTTTCTAGTTCATTACGATTACTGCTCGTGCCTTGCGCATTGGATGTGTCTTTTATAGTATCAGTAGAACTTACATTTTCGTTTTTAGTCATCGCAATCGTAGTCGAAGGATTTTTTTCATCAACCTGTGGCGGTCCTGTGGTACCTGAAAATACTTGAATACTATTTTCTGACTATTGAATATGATTACAAATAAGAATCATTACGTACTTGTGAAATATTTTTTTGTTTTTCTTGGTTTTACATTTTCCGGAATTTCCTTGGTATGATCGGTTTCTTCGATCTTAGTGACGTTTTCAGGACAAGACGGTAGTTCAGGAGATTCCATTGATGGTAAACTCTCGTTATTTGAGATGATTTCATTACACGTATTGTTCGAGTCTGGTGAAACTATGAACGAGACAGAAAGTAAAGATATTCCATTATTTAAATAATGGTTAATTATAAATAATTTTTCTACCTGAATTCTTCACTGGAAGCGTTTGAGATTCAATTTCATCATCGCCATCGGGTGGATGTACAAATGAAGTTTTCATATCCAATATTTCCGACGATGATTGATTGGTTTCCTTTGGACTATATGGTTCCGGCGGCATCCTTTTCTGTCTGCTTCTTTCTAGAATAGATTATAGATATTAAACAAGATTCATGTTACTGTCGCTGTAATTGAAAATAACGATATTACTGAAGGAAACTGGTACATACCTAATTGATTATAGGGAAACTTTAAAAATACTTTGGATGTATCATCTGTTGTTGAATATATGGTATCCTTAATAATTTCATCAAAATCCGCTATATCGGATACTTCAGAGTTTACTATATCCATCCCATCTCTTCTGTCAGCATATATTTTTATCTCACTCTGATCCTCCGTCGGGGCAGAGAGAACTCCGCAGGCTACAAAAATAAATATAGCTCAGTAATAACAGTAACAATGTGCCTAAATAAGTATGCAAAACATGATTTCCATGTATGATTATGGCGAATTACGAAATGGTCAAGTAGGCTGTGTCAAGTCAAACTTGTAGGTTGAGGTTCATTGTCTATGAAAAATAGATGCAGTGTGTTTAAGTTGATGAAATAAAAATGTGAAAGTGGATCGTGAGTCAGAAGTGATCGGTGGACAAATGACAGTACTTTGTCGGACTTTACGTCGACTGTATTATGTTTTTAAAGCAAAAGAAATAATTATGCTCGAAATAGAATGCATCGCATAATACATCGTATCCTCTTCGACAAACATAACCATAAATGTTCTAAATGCAGTAGAGGTACGTTTGAAAAATATTGCTTTAACGGTTTTACATATAAGAAACTCGTTTCAGTATTTTTATGAAAGTACATCGGTGTACTTGGCTGCGATAGCAGTTGCAAAATGACTCTCTCTATCAAGCATCTTTCATCGATACTAAAGAAAGTGTATGATGCTTTCGAATGCGATAGACAGAAAAATGTGGCCGTGATTGCATTAAGAGCTTGCAAGCAAACAGTAGAATAAAGATATCATAGTCGTCAAAGTCGATCGCGTCATTTTCTGCCCACACGAGGCTTCCCTGGCTTGCAAGATTTGACCTACTAACGATATATCGATGACGATTATTTCGATCTGTCCATCATTCAATAACGGTATATTTTAAATTTCAAAACACGTTCATCTCAATAAAGATTAATAAAATTATTGATGGCATGAAAAATACCAATTATGTAAGGTAAAGTACGTTTCATTTGTTACAAAGGCAAGGTCAAACTCACGAAAATAAGAAGCCACCATGTACGCAACAACCATGATAAAATCAGACCGAATTTAATTTTCTTAATTCGATTTGATACGGTATCTGAATATCTTAATACCTATTGAAACTCTATAATTCACTCACAAATCGACGCGGATAGAAAAGTTGAATAAATTATTTTTAACAGAGTATCAAAGCGAATACACGAAAACACCATACAGACACCAGTAGAATGGAATATTTACGATTGCAAAGAGAAGGCAAATAGAAACGAATAAAAGAATAAAAATTAATGAAATCTTAAGAAATTAACTGAGACTCGATTTAAAATTCTTTAAAAAGATAATCCAAAAAACCAAGCATCAATTCCACTGTATATTTTTCTCAGTTTAGATAGGTTAAAAATATTAATGCGTATATCTATAATAATGATAAATTGTACATATAGGTATATATAAATGACAATTGATTTGTACATACGTGGGATATCTAAGTGTTAGTGGAATATCGCTGAGAATTGTTTCAAATTATTCCTACCGATGAGCACATGGTAATTGTTATGGTCAAGGCAAATATTTCAAGGCCATATTCGATCGAATGCACTTGCAGAAAAAAAGTTCAATTCTTCTTCACTTTCAGTTAAATACAAAAGAAATCGCACGATTTCAATATCATTGCCATTTTAGAGCATGATAAATTATCAACATATCGATATGCGATACTCGTATAAAAATCCACATAACTATTATAACGGATTCAACGCTGCTTTTTATCTTCATTTTTTACATTGCTTGATTTTCAATATTGCTAATACGGATCTTACCAAACAATGAGAAGATCAGTATAGATCGGACTGGACAGCAATGAGACATGATATGGCAATACCCTCCTCTGCAATAAGAAGCACCAAGAAATCCTTTGTCATGCAGTCGTTGCGCAGTAGTTGATATACTGTTGCTTCTGTCTCTCATGAGATATCACTTTCCGTATCGCTGATTGATATCACTGGCCCTGGAATTCAGATAACGAGCTGACTTAACCGAAATTGTCCTCTGCCTTTTTTGCATAGCCGTAATATATGACTTTACGAGTATGGCTGGCAAGAATAGTGTACTGCATGTTAAATACAAATTAAACAACAATAAACAATCATATGCGCACATAGGATACATCAAGAATATGACGAAAGATAACCTCAAATATCAGTCTGTAGTAAATTTATCGATAAATTACTTTATCGTAGAATGCAATGCGTATAGATATACAGTAATAATGACAAGAAATGCTTTATCACGTAAAAACGTAAAGTATTTATAATAATATGTTATTTCGTTAACAAAATTTGGTCGTTCTATTAATAATAACAATTGTTCACCCTCAACTAACTATTCTTATTAGAAATCTGCAAAACTTGGTATTATCGATTATATCCACATATAGGAAACAATTAAATGGCAGACGGTGTATCGCTAACCCGTAGTACATTATAATTCGTCTTCTATTCCCATGCCACAAGGTGTGGCCATTTTTACCCTTGTCCGCTGGAAATCCCGGAGCGATGTACTATGGGAAATGGAATGAGATTTGTAAATTCAAGCTTATTTACTGTTGCGCTTGGATTACATTGGCTTTTACCTTTTCAATCATGTCTTTAATATTACACGTTACGTCGTTTCCCTATTTTTACAATAACAGTCATTGAAGTTTAGTTCAACAGTTTCACGAAATTTGTAACTTTTATTAAATAAAAGTAGTCTCTTGCTGTTCCTATTATACGCACTTACAGTTATACGCAGTATTTCAAGCGGACTAGCTTGCCAGATCAAAAAGTTTAGAAAACCTGATAGATCCCACATTTCCCTCGTTAATATAAACACGTTTAACATTCTATAAATATAGAATAAAACTGCATCAATTTCACGTGTCACTGATACAGAGTGTTTATCAAATTTTTCGAGACGTAATTAATACACTTTCTATATGCGTCTATTACATATTCTCCTTAAAGACGCTCTCTGCACGACAATCGAATGCTGTGGGATACACATTTTTTTCAGAATTTCCTCTAAATCGCAAACGAGCCTCGTTCACGCTTAATTAATACCGCGAACACATACCTTCCTCACGTTGATACTGCAAAGGTTCTTTATGCTGTATTAGCGGATTTTCATGTAATCTGAAAGCTCGAGATTCCGCAAGGCAGTACGAAAAGAACAAACTCAATTATGTAACACTTAGAAATAATTTGCAAGAGACACGTATTTATAGTTCACGCTGTCATTGATTTAAAACATGCTTTTGCATTCAACACACAATGATGATTTCAGAACAATGATTGTACTTGAGCACGTTGGTATCTTAAAAATTATTTAACAATCATTATTGTAGTCTGATTGGTGTCTTTTAATTAAATAAATTTTTAAGGTCCTTTATTTCCACGCTTTTACACAAGTTGCATGATACGAGCACAGATAGCAGGTCTTTACTAAGAATTGTATTGATACTTCATAGTTTATCCTGAAGTAGATACTTATATACGGACAGTTCGAAACTCACTATGAAACCTCGTAAGTGAATTGCCTGGCAGTTGCTTCAAGACTCTCGCCCCACTGATGATACTCGATTGTGAGTGAACGAGTGGGAGAGTGAATTAGCCTTAGGTTGGCTGTACAGCTACACTCGAGCCATTCACACATTTTTGCTCTGCACTTATTTCTTTTCTTGAAGGATGATCAAGTAGACGAATAGGCTATATTGGGAGAATAAAATTATACTGATTTAATCTTGCCAAAATCATGGGAAAAACTGACAGCTTCATGAGTAAGATCACTACGCGATTGATGATTCACTGGATCGTACTGAGATGCAGGATATTCAATTTTAGTTAGGACCAAAGGTCATGTCTGCAGTCTGAAGCGTTGATATTAGACACCTTTGCAGATACCATGCTTTGTGCTACGTAGATAACACAAATTTTGAAGATGTCGTCAAGACTTCGTCAGGAGGTCTTATGTCATGGGTTTTGACGTCTTATATATATACGTCTCGTGTCAAAAACACGTTTCCTTGACATCAGACGTTTATAAAACGTCAAAAAATTAATAAGGTGGTCCAAATGATTATAATGCTAATTTGAAAAATATTGAATGGCATTGTTGAAATTGAAACTGACAAGTTCCATTAAATTAATTTTTTCTCCGATCGTAATATTCGATTTAGCATTTTCATTAAGTATCCAAGATTCTTTGAAGTTCAATGAATTTCTCTTAAGTGGGTGAGAGAATACTAATGTCCCGTAGAATATGATTTGAATAGTTACGCGCACTCAGGTAAGTTTCCGTATGAGACATGAATGATATATACGTGACATAATAAAAAAATGTCTGTAATTTTCTATCGCTTAGAAAGCGTCATCTTCCACTCTTGGAATTATTACCATAAGATAACCTTCTTGTAACTATATAATAAATCTTATACTTTAAGCAAGGGGAATCATTCCATTGATGACCAATACTTGATGATTAGTGCAAGGTAGAAAAAGATGACGCCATCCTCATAGGAATCTCTTTAACAACACTATCTATCTAGTCTTGAATGAGAATGGTATCCGTCCTAGAAATAGGATTTCGTTGCTCGAATTGACGTAGGTTCACATCCTTCATATTCAGGCAACGTTATAATGGATCCCGTTCATGTTTCATGATTGTACAAACAGACCAGTAAAGACACAAATGGACTGGCCTGGTTAAAAATAGATTGACCCTGCCACAGATAAAACCCTGCAGAACGCGAAACCCTTCAAGACAGGTAATTCGATATGTAAGGAAAGGTGAATAGGGAGATGCAGGACACTGCAGTGTTCGGCTATTTTTAGAAGCGAAATAAATGAAGAACCACTTAAACCAAACTACCAGGTTTGATGAACATATTTATGCAGTGTAAGGGTGCGGTTACGAACTGGAGAATTTGTTTTTGAATATTTTTAAAAGCTAATATGTAGTAGATACAGAAAAATGTGGAATTACGATTGATACAGCAATCTCAATGCAAAATTAGAGTTCGGAAATACGTTGTTTCAACTTTGTATCAGATGCACGGTACAAACAACTTTATTGAAATCTAGCACAGAGTTAATTTTCTTTACATATATTATATATTGTATAACTCGTGATTATAAAAATTTTGCTGAACTGCACTGCGGTAGTACTATCGTTACTAACATATCAGTCAATGATATTGTTTTCCAAGACTTAGGCTATAGAAAATTCGTATTATTTGCATTAGTAACGCTATAATATTTTATAAAGCTTAATAATATTACAATTCTTTTTTAAAGTATTGTGATTGTTTGTAAGACAAAAATTAACACAAGTGACTACTCATATTCCTCATATAGGAAACTGAATGGTGATTTTGAAAAAATATATATTATATGTATCTACCATGGAAATTTGGAATTTCGCATCTTGGTAGTTTCCATGTTTTCGTGGAAATGTAATTGGAATGTTCATAAATACACGATACGCAGCGCTTGAGTAGAATTATTGATTGAACTAATAAGTCACATGTTTGATCACATATAACTATACTGTACATAAATAACAAAATTTTGTATTATTAACTATTGAATGCGATGATTTTATCGAAATTTAATGAAACGTACTATAATTATTAAAAATTGTGTTCAATAAATATAGTAATAATAATAATAATACAGCAGCACTAGCAATTAAATAACAATAAAGCGATCTTTTATAATCTACAATGTAATGATGTATGAAAACTAAAAATTAATATTTTTATCCAAACGTTGTACCTTCGGACTACGCTGTATATTATTGGATATAGTTTAATATGAAATTCGAAGTGCTAGTAGTATTAATTAATGTGAAATATCTAGACGCATTATTGACTATAGGTTATCTAACCTAAGAACCAAAGTATCTTATTAAATAATAGTTAACATTCATCATGATTATCACATAAATATTGTTCGTGGCTTGGCAATTGGTACAATGTATATATAGAGTGATTCTTATAAAGCGACCAATTTATGTTATGGACCACATGAAAATAGCAATAAGAAATTGGTGACATGGATTGCATTTATTAATGCTTGGAGGATGTCATTGAATTTCCAGAATCCGTAAATAATTATAAGATTTCACTAAATCGGATTGATTATCTTATAAGAATAATCCTGTATAACATAATAAGCGTGAAGCCATGAACACAATTATTTACTCCAAAGGCACGGTAAATTTATAAGTACACTAAAGGTTACCGCTCAGCAATGTTTATAAAAAATTAGCCTATGCGATGTAAAAATTTAGGAGAATATTATAATTTTACTATGCCTTTAAGTACCACTGGAGTTCATACTTTTTAGATTGTTCACATTACGGGATATATCAGCTTTACTTTGGTTGCGAATTTTCTATTTACTTATAGTACATTAATTTGCCGAAAAAATTTTTCGACAAAGGTGCAAAGACATATAAATATTTATCTTTCTTGAAAATATATCTAATGTAAGTAAACTTTCAACGTTCATACTGCAGAGTGAAAAGTTAACTGTTAATGAAGCTATTGTCCCTTGAAATTCTTTTTTTATGTTGATGTTAATAGAATGTATATTTTTAAGACATATATATATGTACGTACTGTATCAATGATTAATAGCAAACTGAAATAGCTTTTGAAGCTTCAAAGGTGATACATTTGTATAATTGTTACCTGTTATATATGCATTGTGTTCTAATGTCATTTCTTCAATAAATCATCTATAACGATAGCGTGTATTAAATAACTATCAGTGAGAATTGCATTACTTATTAGAATGCATACATTGTATAACAAAACTCATCATTTTCTTAAGTCAACAACTTCAATCGATGCGGATCCATCCACTTTACAATGTTTGGCATTCTAAAATATAAAATAAACGTCTCCGATTAAAAGAATATTTAATAGCTACTCCAAATTATGTTTTAATGTATGTATAAATAATGAAAATATCCTACCGTATATAAAGCTGGCTCTGTTGGATGTGGATGAAATCCTGTTTCTCTACAGTTAGCAATAAAATTTAATCCATATTCAGGTGTTAATGTAAAATAGCCAGTTCTGTGAAAAGAAATTTGTTTATATACAAATTTTGATCCTATATAAGTTGCGATAAATGGATTAAATGGTCGGGCAATGTAAAGAAATTGAGCATACTCTTTGTATTTAGGAGCACAGACAATCGCTATTGCTTCTGCCATCATAAGCTGATAGGAACAATGTGTATGAAGATCTACACTGGATAGAAATGCTGTCTGTGTAGGATGAGTCTAAAAAAGAATAAAATTATTATTTGCTCTAAAATATATCATAGATAATAACTTTTTTTTTATATCAACGAACATGAATCCATCCCAGTGTAATTAGGCTGTGTTGATCCTGATAATCAAAAATATCTTCCTCATTGTGTGTAGCACAAGAGTCTGGAGATCCAGTTTGCTGGGGAATGAGCAAATGAGTTACTAACAATTGGTTTCGCTCCAATCTTCCAGCTAATATACCACATGTCTCCTTATTTTTAATTGTATTACTGAGCGCCAATTTTAAGAATTCCTGCATTAACATATTTGGTAATATTACGTCACGCAATGTCAGTTTATCACTGTGAAAGAAGGCTGGTTTAGTTGAACGGTCGATGATTGGGATATCCCTACAGAAGAAATACGTTTATTTACAATTAAATATTCAAAATGATGCAGTTTTGTCTACAATAGACCAGATTAATGTTTCAAAACTGTACTCACTTGTCTCTGGAAGTTTTAGCTGTATTATCTATTTGGGAAGGTAATTGTGGTATGGGTATTGTGATTTGCGGCTTCAGTATATCGTCCCTTTCATTTATTACTACAGGGATGCTCAGTGTACCTTTTCCATCCTTACCTATTGCCCAGGCTGCAAGTTTATTTTTTTTATCCTCTTCCTCTTTTAACCTTGAAAATATAGATTAATTGCTAATTAAACTCATTGAATAGTTTATAGAAGAGTCCAAAGAAGATATAGAGACAAATTTAGAAGGTAAAAAAGGTAAATTATAAGAATCTTACCTGCATTCTTCTTCATGCTTTTCTTTTTCCTCTGCAAGTTTCTGTTTTGCTTTACAATGTTCTAAGTATAAAGTCGCCTCTGCTTTATATTGTTCCAATAAGTGTTTTTTTAGTGATTCTGCCTTTGGCATGACATCCCTTAATGCCTGCTGAATCAAAGCTCTGTCCTTTAAAGGTACTGTATTAAAATGTGGATGCGTTCTAATTTTCTCCAAAAATATTCTGTAAATTCATTAGCACACGAAACATAAACACAATACGAAACCTCTTCAATGTTAAAATATCTTACGTGAGAAATTTCATATATAAAGTAAAAGCATTTTCGAAACTCCCTTCCTTCATATAAACATTTGCCATTCTCAACATTTCTACACCAGATCGGTAGTACCTGTAATTGTAGAAAATATGTGTTAACCTTAAATTAAACTTAATGATACCAGTATACAGATTTCAACAGTACCGTCGTGGTGGAATATTAACATCAATATCGATGGCGGTGCCATAATCCGAAAGTGCTTTTAGGCGTTGTTCAGGATCAGGAATGCCCATGTTTTTTGAAATTTTTAAAGTGTTTGTTTCACTTTCTTTTTCTTGATCCATATTTTTACTTTTCGTTACACTCACTAGCTGCTTGTCAATTCCAGTATTCTTATGCAATATAACCTACCAAAGTTATATGAACGGACGATCATTTTACAAGAAAATATACCGCACGCACATTCTTCTGGAATAAAACTGTGTAAGTTTCATCGAATAATGTTATACACGAGCGTTAGTCATTCAACAGCTGCGCGTTCCTTGCAGCGTTACCACAGTGTCGTGTGAAATGTTAACAATTTGTGTTTGTCAAATTGACACTAATTGTTCAAATATAATAGTGTAAAACTTTGATAACATTTATGGACATCCGTTATTAAGCAAATCCGTAGAACAACTAGTGCATGTAAATATCGAACGCATTATTTCTATGTGCGCTATAATTTTGACAGAGCGCCCTCTGCTCCCTTGTATCTAGTGCAATATTTGTTTGCACACCGATTTATGATTTCAACAAAAAAACCCAAAGGTTAATTTGTATAGTGTACTGCAGTAAATTAAATAAAAGTCCCGAATGAGTAATAACGAGAAAAATGATGATCCTTCGATTGACATGCCATCAACTTCTAAACAAGCTAAAATTGATCCTTCTTTTAAAGGTACATACTAAAATATGTCATTAACTATTATCAGATGTAAACTGAGAATAATTGTGATATATGATTTCTAGCTGCTTTTAGTAACTTAAAGAAATCTGAATTCTTCAATGAAGATTTACCTGAACCTTCCAAGTTAGGAATGTCTAAGACAAAAACTACTCCAAATTTAAATGCTATCATTGTTAATCCACGACAAGTAAGTTTAGGAATATATTGTTATTTTTAACATTGAGTACGGTACTTAGTAATTATTTTTTATTTTTTACAGAAAGGTAACCCATTACTTAAATCAATAACTGCTGTTCCTTGGGAATATGGAGATATAACACCAGACTATGTAATGGGCAAGGGAACTTGTGTACTTTTTCTATCAATTCGTTATCATCAACTAAATCCAGATTATATACATAATCGCTTGAAACTATTGGGTAATGCATATGATCTTCGAGTACTTTTAGTTCAGGTATCTGTTATATTTGTTGTATATCATGAATGTCCACATTAAGCATAGTACAATAAGTAATAGCAAAAGAAATTGTAGGTGGATGTTGCTGAACCACACCATTCCTTAAAACATCTCACAAGAATTTGTATTCTGGCAGACTTGACGTTAATGTTAGCTTGGAATGCGGAAGAAGCAGGAAAAGTGATTGAAACATATAAATGTTATGAAAACAAGCCTCCAGACATGATAATGGAACGCAGTAACATTGATCCACGTGAAAAAGTAAGATTCTTCATCTGTGTAACCAGTCACCATTCTTTTTTATATACAAATTTTATTTATAATAGTAATTTAACCACTTTAAGTTACTCGTAGAATTTATTTTATTTATAGCTCATAAATGCATTGACTACAGTAAGGTCTGTGAATAAAACTGATGCCACAAATCTTCTATCAAATTTTGGGACACTGAGTGATATTATTAAGGCCACACCATACAAATTGGAATTGTGCCCTGGATTTGGCACCCAAAAGGCATTACGCTTACACAAAGTATTACATGAACCATTTCTCAGAGATTCTAAAACTAAATTAACATAGAAATACAGTGTAAAATTGAGTTATATAGTAAATACATGATTGTGGAATAAAAATTTGTAATAATATGCAGACAGTGAAATAAAGCATTATTTTGTATACAAGTTGTGCTATATTATTATTCCAATCGAATCTACAATATAAATACTATTTCATAAGGTAAATACATTACGTAGTTTGACATTAACCAAAAAACATTTTTTCGAAAGTTTATCTTCTACTTTACCCTTTTATAGGTTTATCTCTTCAAAATCAGATTTCAGAAATTGCATTGTTTATAATATTTTGATTGATTGTAGCTATTCAAAAGTTGACGTCTGCGCTGCTTGTTAATTAAAGAGTGACAAAAGAATGAACCTCCCACCACGTGATCAGTAACTAGTTAACTTGTTTCTCTACTATCTTCCTATACAATGGCGTGAAGACTTATCCTTTACTTCTATCAGATGGTGCTAGTGTATTTTCGTGGGAAAACAATCTTTCCAATAAAAATTAGAAATGGCGGACGAGGATGTAAATGGTGATTCGGATGAGGTGCAACAAGAAAAGTCGCAGAAAAAAGCAGCAAAATATGATAGTGGTGCAGCAGATTTAGAACGAGTAACAGACTACGCTGAGGAAAAGGAGATTTCGTCTTCTGATGGTTTTTCTTGCGTAAGTTCCATGGGATCCACGTGCTTTCTATTATTTTAATTCATTTAAAGGTCTATAATAAATTTCTTACAATATAAGTGCTATGTAATCTATATGCTTTATTATAAAAAATATTTTGTTAATATATTTATTTATTATCATCGAAAATTTTAATACGAAGTCATACAACATAACCTCTTTACTGCAAACATGTATTTTCAGTCAATTACAAATTACAAACGTCAATATTATTATTATACTATTCTTTCATACTTATATTAAATGTTTGAATATTTTACTAGGCCTTAAGTATAATTGGTGACCGTCGCAATAAAGAAGCTGCAGAAAAGAAGGCGAAAGAAAAAGAACTGCTCAAGGTCTCCATTAAGAAAGAAGATGTTGACCTCATAGTAAGAATACTTTTGAACAGCATATGATAAGTGCTAGTAATACATTCCAAAGGTTTATTGACATACGATTTTTCATATATGAATAGTATCATAACATATGAATAAAAAATTGTTTCAGATGAAGGAAATGGAAATCAGTAGAAACTTGGCGGAGCATACTCTCAGGGAACACAGTGGGAATGTTGTAGAAGCTCTTATCACGTTAACTAATTAATTTTTCTTTGTTAATGAATTCCATGTCATAATTCCAAAAACCATTGTAAATTTTAAAAATCATTTGAGTCACGACAGGAGTTTGGATTATGGATATTTATTGATATCAATTATAAAATAAACAAACAAAAACACCAGTTATTTATAATTTCCTCCACATCTGTTCTAAAATCAAGTTTAAATTTCATGATCTATTAGGTACTGATATGAATTTCAGCATATTGCGTTATTAATTTTTAATTATTAATTACACCAATTGCATTGTTAATTATTGAGTGCAGGATCATTTATCTTATCAAAACAATAAATGTTGAGTCATTCTGTAATCAGGTGATAATGCTAAAATCATTCTATTCCCTAGACCAGTTTGTTTTATAAAGTTTCCATGTAATACTTTACTGTACATGTACCACAATATTAATATCTGTATTTTACACATAAAGTAATATACATTAATAACAATGAGATAATTAAAAAAAACTTAGTCCATCTAAATCAGACTACCAGTTTACACAGGATGAAAGTTGAGATTGCTGAATGATTGATGAGAGATCTTGTCTCTCATAGTAACCTAGCTGTTTAGTTATCAGTGATTGTTTTAGTATCAAGCGAGCATCAACAAAATGGAGGTCTCTATCGCTATTAGGTAAGCATCTGTCAACTTTGTACAGGCGTGACAGGAGGATAAACTGGATATCAGTTCTCATGCAAAAGTCGGTTTATACGTACTCGCGCACCCGACCATGCGTTTCTTTCTATATTGTTTCATATGTTCCTACCTTGCGCGATCAACGATTGAAAAGGGTGCGTGTATTTATATTCCAGCGTGTTAACGTTTTTCTTTGTTTGCTTTGTTTATTTCATACGTATAAAATGGTACAGCATATCTTAAGGTATTCCGAGTACGAAGATGTTTTTTGTGGGTGTCTAAGCGGAGTCCTTGATATTCTCAAGCATAAAGCTGCACTGCCGCGAAACGATTTTAGAAGGTTTTTATTAAACTCTGTGATATACAGCGTTGCCAGCTATCCCGGTTTGTAAACCGCCATGATTCTAATATGAATCAGAATTCACTCGTACATTTTTCAATAATGTTTTCTTGTGAAAAACTTCGGTGACTCCATTACATAAAAGTGACAACTAATCATTAAAAGAACCAAGTCTAAGATTTTTTAACACATTACTCCTGGAGAAAATTGTAGTAAGCAAAAATTTATTAATTTCTGAAGACTATCGTCAATATCAAAACCAAACTAATGTTTAACACACGAACAATGTAAATTCAACAATGACGCAACGTCATACGCCACTAATCATTTTGCTTTTACGTATCGTTAAAAATTGTGTTTCTGTGTAATTGGAAGGCTTGAACCTTAGCAGTTTCGATTAAAAATGAATCATGTCGACAGGCAGAGCTTGGTGCATAATATTTGTACAGATCAGAATGTTATTTACCCAGTTTAAAATTGCGACGAAGTATATTTTGCATGTGTGCCAAAGTATTTATCAGAAGTGCTTATTAGAAGCTTACAATTTATCAATTCTTATCTTGTGACATTTATTATTCTATCCATGCACAGAGTCTTATTAAAGACAATAACATAACTCATATCGTAAATAATACATTAGCTTACAAATACATAGATAAATTTAATTAAGTGATATCAATGAATTGTTAATAATTCGCGTAACAAACTCTACACGTCGCTTATACAATCTTCATAAGTTCTCCCCTGCCATTGAACTTACATTTTGTTTTCTAAAAATTACAGAACTGAACTCGATGGCATACGCTGTAACTGCACTCACAAACGAATATGGAATTAGCAGTAGCGCAAATTGCACAAATATTTTCATGGGGCAATCTTGTAACTGCTCCAACTGTTCTGGTATCTATTTCAATTAACACCTACTTGGCTGCTAATTTTATTTTATAACATCCTTTACGTTTATATAATATTTTATATTCAATTTGGTGGATTATACATCATCCCCAATTGTTACTCAATATTCGATAGTTCCTGTATTTATATTTTATTTCGCGGATGGACCACATGTAAAAAGCACAATAAACGTGTAAAGTATAATTGATCTACAGTAAGGAAATAACATTCGTCGATAATAAGATGTAACGAATACTTATAATATTATTTGATTTTTGACACCAAAGCTAAGTGTCTATGTCATAGTAAAAAATAGATTCTCAGTGAATTATAGCGGTGATTATTCTCTGCAGCGGATAGATGCACCTTGTGCTGTACATCACCCCGCCTTAGGTGTTGTCAGTGCTACACGTGTAACAGTACAAACTGCAAGTAAGTATAAAAGAGACGAGAAGGCATATCAATGTTATAAAGTTCTCGAAGGCAGATTGACACGTATCTGATAAAATTTTCAGGGTCACCGACTGGGAGATGGTAACCGTCACTCAACTCATAATGTCCTCGATATTATTTCTCGGTATAGTTGTTACAATCATACTTTTCTTCAGGGTTTGTCAAAGGTAATTATTTACAAAGATAACCAAACCAAATGACTACTTGCGCAATTACATTTTGTTAATTCAGTAAATTCAAATTTTGCTTACACGTATTATTTAGAGGCATCCATACGGAGCAATCGAGATCTGATTTGCTGACATCCGAATATGGCGGTGATAATGTCAGCATAAATTCTATACAGCGTTCCATTCTGGAGAGACTACGAGACAGACCGCCACGGTACAATGAAATTTATGACGCACCGCCGTTGTACAATTCCGTCAGCAGCAGGGTAAGTTTCGACATATTTTTTTAATTAGGATGACAGAAAATTGGATACATTCCGGATACACAGAGTGTATCAGCTAAGATGGACGTTCGCGGTTCGCGGTGAAACAGCGACACAATTTGATTAGTCATTTAATTTACGTTCGCAAATAAAAAAATTATCTTTGCCATTTCAAATGATATTCAAGATAAAAGAATAGAGATGAAAAAAGTTCATACGCATAGCATACGTAACGAGGGAGATATTTGCGGTCGATATTTGGTAAGGTTTTGACAGATTTCCAATACTGGCGTCAGTTTCGTATAGCAGCTTCGCGCAGAACGTGCGATTCGCAATTGCTTTGAGATACGCGTTCAGTCAGACGCAATCCCGTATACGGTAGTTAAAAAGTATTGCAATGCTATTTCTTTTATTACAAGTTGGAAGTCTACATATCCCATTTTGGATTCTACGTGTTCCACGCCATAGATTTTGGAGTTTACGGGAGTCTTTGGGATTTGGAGCGTTCCTGGTCGCAGTGTTTGCAGCCTTAGAAACCTTAGCAACCTTACGAGCTCCTGGTCGGAGCCTTATGCTTTCCTACTTTAGCGGAATTTTCCTAATTACGCGCCTCCTATAGGAATTTCCTGGGACTATCATAGATGCTTAACAGCGCCACCTGGTGGTAATTCACCGGAACTAATAAAAAGGCTCCCCACGAAAATGCAAATCTTGAATTCTGATTCCACGCCCTCTATCGAAATTTTCCTGAATTAACGAAATTGCTCCAGGGAGGGTGGAACGAGAATTCAAGACGCAATAAAAAAATATTCAATGGTTCTCACATCAGGATTTCCGAAATCGGGCACTTAGTTGACACACTCTGTATATTACCTGGAATATATTCATTCTCTGTGTTCTCTGAGCAGTAGAGTCGTAAAGATATGCGAAGCTGAAAAGAATCTTATTTCATTGTGATGCTTAAAATAAACGAATTCCATTTCGACTAGAGGAAAATGTATATATGAGAAAAGTTTTTAAAGTTTTGAAGAGCTTACTTACCTATATTTTGGGGTTCGGGGGGAATATATTTTTCATAGGCGGCTATGACGGAAGCACCTCCAGTTTATGAAAGATCTTCAGAAGTGGAGGACACAGGAGATTCAGTGATATCAAGTAGACAAGGACAAATAATTATTGTACAGCAACCACCAGTCGCTCATCATTTATGATTTTGGAAAAAAGGACGAGTATTTTGCCAGCATTGTACATATTTATTGTATAAACAGTAGTAAAGGACTTTTCAATTAATCAAAAGAAAATGTATTTCTCGACATTTCTCTTCCACTTCATTTCGTACAGGGTTGCACGGATTGAGAATGAATAACCTACTTCGATAGGAGTAACTGGAAGTTACATCGTGCTATGATAAGTATCGTGATATGCTTAGGCCCTCCGATACGACTAAACGATTGTTCGTTTAAATGTTGAAAAAGTAGCCGTCAACAGATTGTTCATTCCCAGAAGCAGTAATAAGTACACAGCACGGACTATTGTTTCAGGCGGATACAATTCTCTAATTGGAATTGTAATCAGTCTGATATCTGGTATAGCTGGCTATTCAGCTGAATTCAATAACGGAAATTCATCAGTCAGCTTCGGTTGTATCGCGTGTATGTCCAGAGGCTGTAAAGACTACGAAAAAAGAACATTATGAGGGATAGTAGAAATCACATTGATCGTTCAAAAATTATATAATGAAAATGTAATTTATTTGATGTGGTGCAATGACTTAAAATAAATGGAAAAATGAACGTCTGTGTGAGCTGGGATTGATGAGCAGCACTGTGCACCAGTAACTACCACTACTGTACCGTTCGTTACAAAAAGCTTCAAGTTTTAAATGCAACATACAATGAAAGTGTAGCGGACAGTGGTGCAGTGGCAGCCCTTGACACGAGAGTACTGATTCTTATGATGAGGTAACACTTGTCTTACTTGTACTTAGTTTATCAAATTATCCAGTCATACGCTCATATATTCTTGCTGCAGATTGATCGTTATCCAAGAAACTCACAAATTGTACGGATAAAATTAGCCTTCAGGAAAGAAAGAGAGAAAACGTTCGGTAGTATATAAATTTTCACAAGAAATCGTCCAACAATCCCAAGGCTAGATGAAGTTTATAAAAGAAAATAGCTGATTTGTAAAATATCCTAATTTCCACCAAACTCGATTCTCCAAATGCATCTTTGTCCCTCCTTTTCGCGAAACTAGTTAGTCTATACTATTTGATACGTTCTGCAGAAAAATCTGGTACAAACCAGAAATTCCTTCAAATAAAAAAAACGGATAAATCTTGTTTTCATGAAATAATTGTCCGTTGTAATTATTATTTGCCGTGACAATAGCTAATGCCAAAATTACGGTAGGACTAGCGCAATTCGCATGTGCTGATTGTTATTAAATTTGTATTATCACAATATACGAATTTCTAGTGTTCAGAGAGTCAAAGAATTAATGCAATTTGAGTGCATCGAGTTTAGTTTAAAGGGTCGGTTAAAAACGGGGCCGAAATTAGGCGAATCGTCGTACCATGCGTAAGAGTATGGTTCGCTTCTTATAAAATATAGTCGACAGTAGATATGTACAGTAAAAAGCTTAAGGACGAGCGAGAGAAAGGGTTGTAAGAATTTTAGAAGAGAAACAATAGCAGGGGGAACGAAACTAGCTTTGGGAGTGCGTGGGCAATGGTCATTGATAAATGTATTATAACTTCACTGGCTGTGAGGATTGGTAGGTAGTAGTGGAGATCTCGATGGAACCTGAGGGTTCGTTTTGAGGGATGAATGTGTGGTTAGGTGCGTTGGGGGTAAAACAGAGATACAGTTGCAGTAATTATAATGGACTTATCACAGAACATGTATGGCATTAATTCGTCATTGTTAATGTAATGATAGGTATTTAATATTTAAAAGAGTTTCGGTAAAACTAGGTCGGAGGATTGGGAAGCCAGTAATAGTACTAAACGATGATTATTGTTGTTCTCTGGTTGCCCATAATTCAGTTCATTCACCACACGTTTTTGCGATTTAATAATTAGTTACACAAAACGATTAATATTCCATACTATAATTGACTAACGTTTATTTATACAATTCATTAAATTTTTTTTTATCTTCATTATCCTCTAATAACGTATCGTCGTTCCCAAATGCAACTCGCAACATTTTCAATGTGTTTCCTGCGTACAAATACGATAGACATTTTTCATAATCAACATAAAACTCGATAAATTATGGACAACCCTAAATTTAATACAATAATAATTCGAATCTATCATTTTACCTACTACGCGATAGTTGGAAAGGGAGGGACAAAAATAGTAGAGAAATGAAAGGATAGAAGAGAACAAAAGAGAACCTGTGCCGGGGGATCTGCAGACAAAAAATATACAAAAATACAGGGCACAGATTACGTAGCATTAATAGTAATCGTAATCATAGTTATACATATTGAGAGAAAGAGATCATAAAAAACACTAACTAGAATCATTTCTCCGTTGCTGGAAGAATTTGACGTTTACAATTAAAAATCACTATCGGTAATAAACAAAGTGTCTAACCCCCAATGCGCACGTAGCGTTTTGTCCCCACTAGGGGGAAATAGGGGAGCGGGGGGCATTGTTTGATCCGTTGACAAAGGAACAAAATCTTAATCGTCCGGCGGACGCCTATCACAACTTCTCTGTTGGTTTGTGGCAACTAGCGAGCTCCATTAGTCTCTTGGTCCTCCGGTTTGTGCTGCTGGTGTTACTTTCGTCCAGCGATGTTCCAACCACTCCTGATCCCGGCAATAATAAACCGCGATGAAAATCAGCGATATGATAAACCGATTTCCACAGGTCACACCGCTCGTGTGAACACGAGAGCTGAGGGGAACGGAAGTGGAAGTTCAGCACTAGACACAATAGCGTTGACATAAACAGAAACCTTCTGTTGAACACACGCTTTTCACAAACATGATCCTCCTGCTCTTGCTGTGCTCAAAAGACACACGTCGACGCATGACGAATGACGAGTTCGATTCCAAAATCCAGAGTCGCGATTTCAGCAATCGTGGGTGGGGTGGTTCCTTAAATCTTCCATAACTTTTTCCTCGTTTTCTTTTTTCTTCACATTTTTGTTTTGTTTTATAGGTGGGCGAGCGAGGTGGTTTATCTGTTGGTATAATGACAGTCTTACCACCGACACTCACTGAACACAAAAGTCTGGCGTGGGTGCACCCTCGCGTAACCTACTGGCCGTAACTCTCTCGGAGTTTCCATCGCGATGGCTTCGTCCTAGTAGCTGTGATCGTCGTAATTGTCGTCATCGTCGTCATCGTCGTGGTCATAGTCATCGTTGCCGTTTTGACCAGTTTCAAGTGGACCAGAAGGTGGCGCCCCAGGAAACATTTATTTAGCACTAATCGATCACTGTACACAGAGTCAAGAGGGATGTAAGAGAGGCGGAGGCGATGTGGTGGTCGTTCCCGGTGTTAGGGGCGACTGCTTTCAGCTCTGCTTAACCCGCTTTCGTGGTGGACCGATCGGTGGGATTTGCTGGGTTGCCAGGGCGCGGAAAGCCTCCGCTATCAAGTGTGGATGGGAGTTGACCATCGACTTGAAACCAGCGGTATCCATCACGTCCGTTGCGTGCCTGCAATACATACAAATTGTGATCGTGAAGATCATTTACATAGCAATAAGTTTATTTCTAGGAACATCGACCATCTTCGCACATTTATTCATTTTTAAACGCGCTGTCTACTATATATTACGTGACGTGAGAAGCAGACAGAGATACAACTGTCAATACAGTGTTAATAGAACAAATAAATAGCAGGATTAGAAAGAAAACAAAAAATGAATAGAGAACACTGAGAACTAATTTCCTTATGCGAGGTATTCCCATCACACGCTAGGAATTTTGTTGTCGTTCTCTTACTGACAAGGAACGGATATACTAGTAGCAGAAGATAGGATATTTTTCAGAGGAGAATATCATTATCCAAAGGATATTTGAACGACCATGAAGTGAGGCTGTGGAATGTTAATACGACGCTACACACTCGTAAGAGGAAAAAAAGGTGTTAGTGTAGTTTTAATAGGCTTTATTGCATCGATCCTCGCATTAACTTGGCACAGAGTCACAATACAATGTCTTCCAGAGGTATAAAGCTAGAGGTATAAGCGTGTTCCGCGCGGATAGACGCTAAATTAGTCTATATCAGTCAGTGATTGAGAAGAGAATTGCTCGCTGGCGCGTAGCAGATTACCGAGATCAGTTGAGATTTTTCGGATGCCTAGGCAATAAAGACTTTAATAGCGAGTTACGTTTAAGATTCGTAATTAAGCGTTATGACTTACGTATTGATAAAATCTATGGCCTGTGCCTTTAGTTGATCGGCACTGTGGAGATCGGCAAGGATGAGAATGTCTGCCGCATTCTCGATGGCTAAACTCGTGCACAGAGCTTCCTCGCACATTACTTTGAGCCTCTCGAGCGCGTACTTATCAGCCGCTGCTAGAAGGTCGTCCGCCATTTTCTCCAAATTCGCAGCCTTGCCGGTGTATATAAACCGTAACATCTCTCTCAATACTTCATGGTCTACGTCGGTTATGTCTACTCTGTTCTGCTTCCGTTCTTCCATTTCATGTTCGAACATGGCCGAGAAGACAGGACTTCGTGCTGAAAGAAGAAAAACAGGAATTCCATTAGAATCAGGATTTCAAGGAATGTCAAGCAAAAAAGCTGATGAGTACCAAACAAAAATAATAAAATTGACATTACCGGCAAGGATAGCTTTATGCGCCTGGAATTCCCTGCCACAAACCGTAAGCGTGACGTCGCTGAATTTTTGGTTTTCAAAAAGTAGCCCAAGATCGTCGGGTAACCGGCATTCCGGAACTTTGAATTGTATCGTGTTACTCTGTCCAGAGATGTTAACACTGTCTGCCACCACACTGACCTAAATTGGATAGATGTTCGTTTTAGCGATCTTTGGATATGCATATTATGTGGTCGTAATTAAATAAATGTGACAATAAACATACAAAGGTATATACCTCACAGAATATCGTGAGTTTATCGTCTGGTAATAGTCCATTGGCTTCGTCCAGGAGGAAATCTCTTCTGATGAACTTTTTAAAACCCCAATCCTTCCCTTGGACAAACCTATACGCTCGTTGGCTTTCTACAAAGAGAACAAAACCATATCCCAAATGTTAGTAAGCCGCATACTTCGTATCTACTTGATTAGCCACAAAACTTAATTCGTAATTAGACACTTACCCATAGCTTTGGTTTCTTCCCTTTTGGCGTTAAGAATAGAAAATTTGAACTTTGCTCTGACTTCAGATTTGTTGCACGAAACGAGAAGGAGGTACAAGGATAAGTAATCTTTACTTTCCTCATCCAGACCCTTAGGATTAACTCTTAGGCACCTGAAACAAAATATATTCACATCAATATTCATCTCTTGCAGTCGATCAAGGTTTTGCAGTCTTTAATATTTCCAAAAATCACGAAAATTCGAAAAAAACCGATAGTCATATTAAGCTCGAGCAATTTTAGTACAAATATCATTTGGAAACTATGCGGAGAGCTATTTATTTTTTCACCTGTCATTCTCATGAAAGTTTCGAAGTTAAAACGATCCCTCACGCACTATCGTTTAACACGCACAGCCTAAAACTCATGCGACCGTTAATATTCATATTTAACGATAACTCTACGAAACCAGTTCCGATGCACTGATCATTCGGACGCGTTGTACGTCATAAAAGATTGTCTATAATCGTTAAAACGAAAAGAAAATATTCATAGCTTACCATTTAAGTTTATCGTTGGCACCTGCCGAGAATGTGGACGATTTGAGGACCTCACCCATTTCTTCGCGGCAAAAGCTGAAGTTGTTTATCGTCCACATGTAGCTGAACTTCACCACCTTCACCTGTGCACACAAGACCTTCAAATGCGACACCACGTCAGAGTTTGTCTCGTGGAGACCACCTTATTCTAATTACATAATCTAATTAAAGTAAAGTTGAGCCAAACGTCCACGAGGGCAGTGCCATTCAGACTCAAATGGACCGAATGATGTGAATATTATTCAGCTGCTGCGCCAGCTTTTCAATCTTCGAAAATTCTCTCGATCGATGAGATAAATTTGTATCTGACCTTGAAAAAAAAAATTGCGCAACGAAGCGACATCGTGTGTACATGCTAGCGAGTCAGTATCAGAGGAAATAGTTTCCATACATTCTCGTTTTAAACAGTGTATATAACAAAGAGAGAAGAGAAGTAGAATGAAGCAGAGTGAGGAATAGAGGGAAGAATCACGAAGAGAGAAACATAACGGTACAGTCAACGAAATCGTATAATCGACAGGAGACCCCAACCGCTTCGTCTTACTCTGGAATAATAGAAAAAAAAAAAAAAAAAGAAAGGAATACCAAGAAGACACATAATGGTCTGTCGATCGGATCGATAAAAATATTTCATACGGAGCTGGACGGTAAATCGAGACAGTCGGTATTAACAGTGAGTTATAATACTTAAAAAAAAAATAGTCATCGCCCTCGCCGAAGCACGCGTTAGCTTCGTGACGCTGACCGGGCGATAAGATTCCGAGTTATTTAAACGGAAGGTCACAGGTGGATATTTTCAGAGGCGAACTCAGCTTCAGGGAGAAATTACTCAAGTCCACAAGCTCGGCACGCATGGGAGGCACAAGGCCAAAGTTTCCAGTGGCTAAAAAAGAAAACGAAGCTCCAAGAAGAACTGAGGAAGCCTGGAGGCTGATGAATCTCCAAAGGATAAGATGATCCAGGTAATTTTGGAGAAACGAGCATAGCTTCCAGAACGAGGAGGGTCATAGGGGGGAGTCCGAAGGAGGAGAGGTCGGCAAAGGTGGCGAAGTAGGAGTAAAGATAGTAAGGCGGTGAAGAGGAAGGAGTACACGAGGTCGAGCCCCCCTAGGAGTCAACGCTCTCTGACGTCACTAGCTTGCCCGACCTTGGCGAACGGAACGAAGCCCAGCGCCAAATCTATTTATCTATTTTGTTTGGTGAACTGAACGAGACAGAAGGCAACTGCGGCTATGAAGACGACGGGAGTTACTGTTACCAATACCAATGGCGACGTCTTGAACGACGAATACGCACAACCAGAAGTCTTATCAGTGACGATATTGCTAATCGAACGTAACGACGCGTGGGTTGCATAACGCCAAGGCAATGGAGTGAATGACCTACCGCGCCTCAGGGTCTCCAAGAATTAAATTAACCTCGTGGATTTTCGTGGCGTCATCGATGATTCCAAACGTTACTACACCCTCTTCGTCTCCACCTATAGGAAAGTCAGCCTCGAAATCCCTAAGATAGCCTTGTAGATGCTAGGTGCTAACCTCGAAACTTTACGATCTATCATCGCTATTGAATACTAGGAGTATTCAGAGTGCTTGTACATACGATCTTTAAACGCTCTTTTGAAACGGAAGGCTTGCCCGTCCTCGTGCTTAAGAAGGAGAAATACCTTTGGTATGCGAAGGGCTTCACCAGGGACGATTCCTCGCGAGTCGAGAGAAAGTCCATGCGTTGAATGTACCGGGAAGCAACTTCCTCATCGGGGTGCTAACCACGATGGTCTTATGGTACCAAGCATGGATTACTACTGATGGATGCTAATTGGAAGTTTAGTCGAATGATCATCTTGGTTGGATCGTTAGGACAGGGCATCGTCAATGGGGATAATCGTTCTCAAACAGAATCGAAGTCAATGATACTTTCTACATTAATCACCATAAACTAATTAAGTCCGAATATCGCATGTCACGAGGCACCGTACGAACACTCACGCATACGTATATGTACACACGTATATTATCTTGGTTAAATCGTTGAATCGATTCGATCGAGTATTTCACTTTTTCCTTCTATTCCGAAGTGTGCATTCTCGTCTCTGGTATATCGAGTATTGTGCACTTTCTCCTATATAACACTGTGACGAGAGCATAACGTTTCAGGCGCTAATTAGCGCCACTCTATTTTCGAATTAACTGAGCTAACGAGTGCAAGAGGCGACTGTCTCACGCTTGTCTCGTAAATACCAAGGGTGATGACGTTTACGAGAGGATCAAGGAGAATAGATTGCGACTGCAATAGACCACGTGAATCTGGATCTTCTATGTAATTACGATTTCGAAAGCAATCTGCGCGTAGTGGCAGCGCGTTCGATTAGAACCCTAAGATATACTCATCGAGTCAAGCTGGCGGATATAATACAAGAATATCCATGTGCCTAGATCGGGTTCTAATCCTTAGTCACGTAATCCAACACGGTGATTTAGAATAAAGTATCCGTCCTTTCGATTCTCGCGTTACGCCTTCGCTCCACGTAGCGAAGGGATGTCCGCGTCGAATTAACATTCACAAATCGGAAACGCGAGGCCGAACGGGTTGAGTTCAATGAACGCAGCCGGGGTAATCGCATCAGCTATACTTTTTGCGTTTAAAGAGATTCCGCGTGTATCATCAATGTATACGCTGGAAGGAACAGGCTTATTGCTTGACATTCGCAACGAGTCGGTAGGAGCTTTTGCGCAAAAATAAAAGCCGTTATCGACGATCGGCTTTCAGTGGCCCCTGCGAGTTTCGAGACACGTTAATTCCCTAAGGATAGATGCCACAGAGGAGGCTGGTACTGATATTTCTCTAGAGAGGCTAGAAGTTGAAATTGCGTTCCGTCCTAGTAACTATAGTCAAGAGCTCGAACAGCAACTGAGATTGTTGAAAGGGATCGACATGTTAGGTGTGTCCCTTATAGTAGTATATTGTATACACAAATGTGATATAATTCTTGTAAATTCATTACCAACTGGAGAAACGGAAGGTCACAGCGTGCGGGGGATGCTATTCTCATGGCATACACGCACGTCGTAGAGTAGAGTGGAGGTCGAGGATCGATGAGCCCCCGCGGTTAGAGCACGTTGTCGAGTTAGTTTTCTACGTCGATGTGAAAGAATCCACGTGTATTCGCAGTCGGTACACACAGGTGGTGGAGGGACCTAGAGGTCTACGCTCTGGTCGAGGAGCGGTCGACGCCCGACGAGTCGTTCAACTCGTCGTCACCAACCACGCCAATCGGCCTTGAATCATCCTCTCGTGGTGTGTTCCGTCTACCGACGGACCGGGTTCAAGCACCAGACGTTACACTTCCGCCAAGAGAAGCACGATGCACGTTTCACGATTCGTATATGCTGTGTACATACGGAGAGTCCGGACCACGTGCCTTGTCAACGGGAGGACGGACGTAATACGAATGAAGTAAACTGGGTAGATGAGAGCGAGAATGTGGCAGAGAATACTACGGATATGGAGTTCCTTCTTGCCGAGTCGTTCACTGGCTGCTTCTTCACGGGCTCGCTCACAGGCTCGGCCACCGCGGGACAATGACACTACACGCCGGAGACGCGGTTGTGCACGGGGCTTTAAACTCTATTACGTGGTACGACGATGCACTTATGCTCCAAAGTCCTCACGCGTGCATTCTCGACTCTCAAGAAAGCTCACGCTCTCAAGCCCGTCCAGAGAAGCTAGAGTTATCCTCCCCCGAGGATGGGTCACGTCTCTTGCTCGATTTTCAGACACCGGTGTACCTGGTGCGCCACTGCACTCTCGTAACCGTCGTCAACTCCGAGGCAGGATCACACGTCGAACTCCAAGACTATTATGAGAGTGAACTAGAGCATGGATTGACTTTCGATTCGATGGAGAGAATCCTCTGCCCCGTAGCAGCTACGCCCTCCGATTCATGTAGCCCCGACCCCATGTTTCTGGGAACGTAGCAGCAATCGTCCAGGCGCCCGGAAGAACTACGAGAGGGCAACGCACTCGCCACGGTTCACGCGTTCTTCGGAAACGGTCTCTGGGAACGCCGTCACGGGAATGACATTCGAGGCGCCTCTCTGGTCATCCGATTTCTAATGCTTTATTGTTACACTCGCAGCGGAGTGTCCATTGTTTCCATTGTGTTTACATTATATATATATATATATATATATATAATGTAACAATAGTTTCTTAATTAAAAACTCACGAACTGGCTTGTTTGAAGTCGTCTTAGGGATTATCAGCCGAATCGATTAGGAATATATCAGTCACTGGTCGTAACCTGCTTTCGCGATTGCGAATTGCGACCGAGTGATGTAATTATAGTAACGTAATAGACTATGAGCAAACATAATTTCCTGGTTCGCTGTTCTCGTTATCATAATCAAACAAAGATCGGTATGCAGCCAGCATTTCGTTACGGCAAGAGAGCGCACTGTGTTAAGTGAAAGGAAGAGAGAGGAGAGAAAATAGTTACACAGCCATTGCTCCGTAAACCTCGGTGCAACATGGACACCATAGATAATCGGTGGGAAACGTATTTCGACATCGGGAGCCACGTATCGGCCCATGGCTCCTTAACCAAGCGTTATTTTCCACGATCCGTCTTCTGAATTCCCACGATTTCCCAAGCGTCAAATAGTTTTCTCTTGTCTATTTTTCTCTCTCTTTTTTTTTTCCACATCCTAGGAACACACGTGTCTAAGGGTTCATTATGAGCGTATCGATCCCGCAAGTCTTTGGTACAACCAAGAAGTCTGTCATCGTGCATCACGGAATGGTATTCGCTTCCTATTGGTGAAGTCCGATCCGAGGTACGTTCCAATGATCAAACCCCAAGAAAACACCGAAAGAGTTTGCTCTTGGCGAAGCAGCCATTCGGCAAGTTGATTTAAAACCATCGGTCTGTGAGAAGGACCGGGTAAGGACGTCTGTCGGTGACAAAGGAAAGTTGGAATATACTTCACGGAGTCCTACCAGTAGACCAGGGAACCATTTCCCTGAGCTGCACTATCGACGGGTAGTGTTGCTAAATATTACATGCAAGTGTATCAGGGAACGAAGAGGAGAATGGCATGGTGAGCGCAAGATATCTAGTTGCAGGTCGTTCACTTCAGAAGGGAGTGAGTAGTAAAAATAGATGCAGAGCACCAGGAGCGTGCTCTCACGCACGGCAAAGCTTAGGCATAACGTATCTTCTGCCCCTCTGCAGAGAGACAACCCTAGACGGAATAATTTTTTTCCATGCCCTCTAAGACACAGACTCTTTAATTGCCTTGAAACATGACTATTTATTAGAATTTACTGATTTCTTCAAGTAAACGAAGACTGTGACTCTGAAGATTCTAGCATGTACACGCGTTTCTTGGTAAGTCTAAAAAAGATTCATCTATCTCTTCAGGACACAGCATGGACGATCGGCATCAACTTTTGTTATATGCGTCCTACCCATCCGGGCAGGTGTCTAATATTCGCTCGAGGAGGACAACGACGACGGAAGCCGCCTCACGATCCTAGTTCAGGATGAACGTAGCTACCGTGACGCGTTCGACAGTGCAGCCCGTCGTCGCGCGTCCTTGCCTCGCAAACAGGTTTCGGTCCAGAATTACCAGTCATCTCTTCTGATGATTAAGCAGGATCATACCAGTTGTACGTACCTGTGTGTAACACCAGTTTTCGGCAACGGGAGTGTTTACTTCCGGTGGCGGGGGGCTCGGGACACGGCTCACCGCCATGCTACTGCTGCTATGCAAGTTGGAGCTGACTCGCGACGTCTGAGGCGCACAGTCGCTCACCGCAAGTCTGAAACATCCAAGAAGACACTTCGGTTATAAGTAGTCGCACGCACGTATGTATGAGATAAACAAGATACATGAACTACGAGTTACTTGGATGAACCTTGTAGTGAGATCATGAGAGAAGAAGCGACCAAAACCAATCAGCAAGTCTTTGATTCGTGACTCATAGCTGCTTAAGCCGAGTATGTACAAGCCATTCGCATGTTATTAGTAGCATGAAAAATTAAACTATAGTCAAGCCCGTCCACCTCGAACATTCTCATTCCCACGCTGGATGGGGACTACGAGGGTCTACGAGGTGGAACCTGCTTTGTTGGTATAGACAGTTGCGCGATACGAGCACCAAACGGTCGAGATCATCGACAGCTGATCGCAACCCATCCTGATCCCACGGCCGATCCTAAAAGAGAGCAAGTGCATGTTCGAAAGCTAGGAAGCGAGATGAAGCAAGAAGTAGGTAGTAGGGGAAGGCGAAGGTGGGAGAAGGTGCGAGAGAGATAGGACAGAGGACAAATAAACGTAAAAGAAGGGCATGCAAGGGCATAACGATGGAAGCTCACGTGCGCCAAGTACGGTACGGAACCACTGACTACCGTCGAGTACATTAGCCCCCCAGGTTCATCGGACCTGCTGTGTTCAGCCGGCCAAAGCGTACCAGCCCACCATAACCACCACCACTACCCATCTCCCATCTGACCGTCCAATTCCCTTTCCGCTCTAAACCGCCTTCAGAATGCCTATCGCATCGTCATCATCCTCAACTCTGCCCCCACGACTCGACTTAACCGCTACAGAGAAAAAAGGGCCCAAGCGAGGCACATCTGTGAAGTAGAATCCACGCGCGTCCCATCGACCATAACGAACGCGAGGAACTGATAGGTGGACACACCACGGCAATAACATAAGAGTATTTAGCTGCTTCCGAGAAGGCTTCCGTGTCGCAATCGAGGGGGGCAAAAATGGAGCACAGTAATTGGAGCTCGGATGGGATAACATTACTGTAGTAACGTAACGTCATGAACTATGAGGATCCCGAATACTCACTTGATAGGTATATATATATGTCATTGGACGTATTATTCATCGTGATTACTACATTATACATTGCAGTGCGAGCTGGGTCATACTTGTTCGTTTCACTACTGTTGATATGCATGAGCGCAATTGAATGCAAGGTATATGCTAAACTTTATGATGACACTAGTACTGAATTAGATGTAACATATGTGGAGTATAGACACATAAGTTCTGATCGAGAATCTCGAAGGTGAGAGCAACCGCGGGATTTCCTTGTGTAACGCGGACTATTGCATTTCCGAGGAAAGTCGCGTGGGCACGATGAGAAGAAACAAATGCGTTCCGGTAAGTCGCCACGAGATGGCACATCTCGTTTCCGCGATCGCCAGCCGTGGCGAATGTTTCACTGGGTATTTTGTAAAAAGCTTAGTAAAAGTCTGTATCTCTATTTCTACATTTCACTTTTGAGGGATCCTTCTCTCTCTGAATATATCTATAGCTCTCTCTCTCTCTCGTTCTATCTATTTTTCTCTTTATGTTCACTCACAAACGTTATCAACTAATAATCTGACGTGCTTCGAACGGTTTCCCCCTCTCGCTTAAGCTCTGACGTCTGACTTTCACTTCTATACGCTCTGTACACCTACTACGTTCAACGTTGTATGCTTCCAATTATTCGAGCTCAGCTCTAGGCAATGTGACTTCGTGAGAATGAGGTAGGGAACCTACAAAGTGTAGAATGATTTTTCAAGCACGTGGTTTCTGGTCGTACTGGGAACCGGCTTCGACGTTAAAACGACTTACGTCTTCATCGCTAAACGAAAATATAACGAAACGACATCGTAAAGCGTCGGAGCTACGCGTTTGTAGGCATAGGTAGTAAAAAGTTGTAACATTGGGAATCCACTTTAGTAGCAACGTAATGTTAAGCTCGATGATCTGGACAGGATAGTTGAGAGCGGAAGCGAGAAGGAGACAGTCAGATCGAGAGTGTATAGATGGTAATGGAGGCGTGACTGGGGCGTCCAAGGGAAAGTAGAACGTAGCTGCTGTCGGTGAAAACGAGGAAGTTAAGTGAAAACTACCTATACTCCTCTGAAACCTCGTAATTATAGTACCTGCGGTAGGGGGCTTGCCAAATCGGCCCGGGAATCAGTTCTGTCCCAGTTCGGTCCTTCCTATTGGCACAGGCTTGACGATAATTTTCCGCGAACCAGGTATACTCGCCGTGCTCGAGTTCGAATCGCGACGATCGTCGCTCCAGCCGCTGAGGATGATTCTGCATTTCCGTATCGACTTTCGCGAGCTTGCCAAATCGATCCGGGAATCTGCACTGTCCCAGTTCGGTACCTCCCATTGGCACAGGCCTGGCAATAATTCTACATCAGCCAGATATACATTTATTTATCGTCATCCTCTACAAGCTCGAACTCCAAAGGTCGTTCGAACCAGGATGAAATCGTAACGATTATAATTCTCGCGATCGACTCTCCGTTACCGCGAAGCAACGTGATAATTTGAACGCGATGCACCTAAGACACGCTGGGTACGTTAGAAAATCGTATGAAGTTGCGCGTGTAGGAATCCAACCGTGATGATTTTCACTAGAGTACGAGGAGGCACGCTACTTTACCGGCAACCAGTAACGTAGATGCTAAGATGGAAGGATCCGATACGGAGACGGTCAGTCGTAACTGCCGCAGAGGACACACGAGTGACGGCAGGTAAAAGAAAATCTGAAATGACAACAGATCGTCAGCTGAGAGCCGTGACTTATGTAATTGGTATTCGCTCCAGGGACTATCGAGTGTATCGCGATTCGAGTCGGGTAAAAGCTCCTTGCGCGATGCGATAACATTTCCCGGCAGGGCGCCTCATTGCACTGGAGGTAATACGAATTGCGTTAGAATTATTAAGGTCAGATCCATATCGATGTGGGACACGGCACGGCTTGAGATTAGAAGGAAAAATGACCTACATATATGTACGTTAGCTGGTGGCTTATGACTGTATAACGATTTACGCGTTTATAATGCCACAGTGACGCTTCTATGCTTGGTTAGATGTTATATTTCCTAGTGAGTATTTAGAAATGCTCCTTGACCGTACGTATCAGTTTGTGATCCATTCGTGCGCATGTGATTCTGTTTTGGGTATTTCGTGTATGAGAAAACGCGAACTTCAGAGTACGCGGTCGCTTTGGAAAGTCGGCCTGAAAAGACTCGGGTGGCCGAGACGAATGAACGGCAACGAAAAAGGCGATTCCGGGACCTTAAATGAGCATAGTTTGTTTCTATTGGACGAAGCCGGTACGGCACGTGCTGTCAGCTGCGAAGCAGGCTGAGGTCAAGTTGTCGAGTGATCCAAATATTATTTATGTGTCTAGGCCAGGATGAATGGAATGAGCATGCGTGAATGAGTTCCTTGGAAAACTTCCGTGAAATATTTGTCCCATAATCGATCAGGACTGGTGAGCATCGTAAATACATTTGGCCAGCGTCTATCGTTACTTCCTTTGAATTGTCATTGGAAATTCGGCAACCGCGACTGCCTAAACAATCCGTCGAGCAATAATTACGTGGAGATTAATTGCGAGCAAACAAGTCGTATCGTGGCTTACCGCACAAAAATAAAGGACAAAAGCAATTTTATTTCCCTGTTATACTCGGATAGCTACATGCGATAACTGTAATCTGGGTGGTGTGGAATTCTTTCACGAATAGCAAAACATTCAAGAGACGTATAGAAATACTTTCAAGCACGCAGGAATCTATTGGACCGTGAAATTATTACAAGCTGGTTCTAGTTTAAATATTCCACGAAGCTCTAATAATACGGCACACTTGCAACTGTCGAAAACAATGTATACTCTATGTCTGCTCATTCCAGTCCCACCAGCGTTATTGCAATAACAAGGACTGTCTCTCATTGGCAGCTGTTTATAATACCGGAAGTAAGTCGAGCGTCACTTCAAATGAATTTGAGGGGCTCGAAATGCAAAATATAAACACTCACGTAAAATCATTGGCTAAAGAATCGCGATATTTAATGAGCTCGCTCATCGGACCATCCATTCCGCGATGGATAACACGCGCGAGTCAAGTTTCGCAGGAAAGTTAATAGAAGCAGCGCCGGAGTCAAGGCTAGAACCTGCGCGAGCAAGTGTGATAAGACAAAGGCTAACTTCTCAAGGGCGCAATAAGACTGCCTTACGGGCGAGCGGGCAAAGTCGCCACATGTGCACGTAGCCTAACGCGAGAACGACGATATACGACGTAGAGAATATAATTACAAATAACGAAATCACGATAATGCTCCATCGTACGTTGAAAGATAGAATATTGACGATAACGCGCTACTCTGTGTGATCTCTTTGATTCGATTGCGTAAGTGTATCTCGGTGTTACCTAAGAGTATAATCTGGCAACGGTGATATTTTTCTCGCTGAAAATCATTCATCGGTAACTGGTGTGACCGTTATACGAGGTTAACGATGCACCAACGGGATAATACCGTTCAACGAGTAACCTGGAGTTCGATCTAGTAATCGCGAGCATCTAGAGCGAAGATCGTGAAGGGATTAGATACATGGATACATCAAACGAGGCGAGCTCCCATGAAAATTCACAATGACTAAAATTAGTACCAAGAATTCTCAGGCACTGCGGAATATTCGGGCGAGCATTCGTCGAGATTCTAATCTGTCTAGTTACTTTTTCTAGAGTCTAGTTACATTCGGGAGAAACGATCAATGGCTCTTAATTGTACTCTGATATTTTCCACTAGTGAAGTTACCGTAATACAGCGCTCTGGCATTTCGTATAATTCGATCGCCGCCATTGGTTATTGGAATTAAATGATATTGGTATTTAATAAATCAGTGTATCGATATAGCATAAATAGCACGATTAATCGAGTGTTGGCATGTTCACCGACGGCAGGAAGAACATGACAGTTTGTACCAAGTATTCAATTTGTCACGGATCAATATATGACGAATAACGTGAACAGACTCGGTTCTGCTTCTCGTCGAACCGTAACAGTTAGCAAAATCCTACCCGGGTACGGAACGCAGGCGAATAACACGGAATATATATGAAGCTGATTGGAGTACATGCTGCCATAAACTGATACGGCAATCGGTATGTTTATCCGTCGACTAATTACAAAAGAGGGATAGAAGTAAGTTTCTCTACGATGGTAAAGTCACCCAGGATTAAAGAAGTTCGCGAACCAACCAACGGTATCTTCAGACACAATCTACGTGTAAATCAGCGAAAATCGCAGAGTATTACAGCAGCTCCGAAAATAACTGAAAAAAAAACTCATTATATTCGTTACATAAGTGGTATAATTCCAACAGCGGTGACAGTGAATACAGATTGTCGATTAGTGTTTTTCGCTGATTCACATGTAGAAAGTGCGTCAAATACGTTTAATATTCCGCATAGTCCACCGGAGTGAACTGAGTAAACGCGAAGAAAAAAAAAGTCAACGGACGCCAAATGATGTTCGCTCGGTTAAAAGATTCCGACCGTAATGCATTCCGTGAGTTTAATACGCATTGAGGTGTATCGTGATCGCTTGTCCTCGGACAAGAAGACTTAACGGTCGTCGAAGGTACAAAAGTCTGACGCGTCGATAATGGAATCTTGAGATCAAGAAATATTTATCGAGGAAAAAATAATTTCCATGTGCACGGGAATACGAGGCTCCTTTGCGTGAGAAATAGAGGAATAATTCCGCGAGCTATACGCGAGTCTCTTTAAAGTCGATTCAAATCCTTCGCGTCCCTCAAATCCTTATACGTCCTTGGTAAAGGCATATAACAACATAATAATAGCGCGACGGGCAGACCACTCGACGTCTAAATGTCTAACGCACACACGATCCAGTAAAAGTACAGTGCAATACATTAAAATAAAGTGCAGTTCGAAAAGGGGACTTGGCAGGCAAAACAAGCAGGCAGGCGGACTGACTGTGTTGGTAGTCTGCTTGCTGGCTGGCTGGGTGTTTGGCTGTCTGGCATAGGGACTTTTGTGAGGGAGAATTAGAGGGGATAGAAGGGACGAGGAGAGAAGCACACGTGTGCGTGAACTTCTTACGTAAAATGCACGTCGCGTCCCTTGCGTCTAGTATAGCCGCATTTGTATTATGGATATACCCAGAGGAACCAGAGGTGAACCAATGGGATCCCAATGTGAGAATACACCCCTCGTACAGGGTAAAACATTGACGATTACCATAACACTACGGACCACCTAGTGCTTTCCACCCTTGCTACGATTCTTCATAAGCAACTGTTCGCGTCCCTTGTCTGTGGGGAAGTTTGAGCCATTAGGTCTACTAGCGATAGCCATTTGCTTCTGGTGTCGCGTGGTAACTGCTCTGCAGAGCCTCGTAGCCTAGGGAAAGGAAGTTAGTATATATCGTGGCTGCCTAATTGGAGGAACTTTGGGGAACGGACGAGGAAAAAAAAAAAGAAAAAATTTCGTTCTCGGTACGGATTGGGCTAATAAGACGGGCGTAGGGCCACCGCGTACTGAACCTTGCAAATTGGCCATGAGAGCCAAGGTCGTCTGGTATCCCACGTCCCAGGGCACTGGCCCTGCAAGACCAGCTTAAGAGAGCCCACAAGAGAGGGAACGAGAAAATTGCGTTTCTCTCTTCTCCCTTGCGGAATAACATTGAACCCCGGCAAAAGTATCTCCCCAAGTGGTGAGGATGTAGTGGAAGAGGGAAGAACGGGATCCCGCAGAGAGAATGTTCAGGCTACGACGAGCCAAGAGCGTTGAGAGCAACGTGGGATTGAGTCTCCGTTACATACGACTCTCTGTCTTTGAACTCGATACGAGATCGATATTCGTGGGAGAGTTAATAGTCCGGGTAAATAAGACCCTTATGCCAGGAATATCAAGCCTTGTATCCTTCGAGGCGTCGGGCGTCGTTCATTAATCGTAAATCAAGCATAAGTACACGCTGAATTTTCGATTCTGGATTCTATGTCCCAGAACGTTACCGTTGCTAAGGACAGAGAGTGAATGGGAGACGAGATGGAATGGAACGAGTATAGATATATTCTTGAGAGTTTTGAATACAATGCAGGGTGGAACGAAAGAACATATTTGAGAACGAAAGAAATATGACATCTGCCTGTATACATTTTTTCGAGGTTTACGATCGGCCTGCTAAAACGACATTGAATTCGAGGAAAAACGAGGGAACGACCACGCTGGTAAGAAGGAGGGTTTTGAATTTCGAGAAATTCCAAAGCCATTAACGTAGAGAGGGGTAGGTAGAGAGGGCTGAGCGATACGAAGAGAAAGGAAGGGAGACCGGACGGACGGCCCTGTACCCTTGAAACGAAGGTTGCCACGCAGTGAGGACACCCGACCTTCCTTCCTTCCTTTGTGCTCGGCTCATTTCATTTCGCTGAGTGCACGGAGGGAGGAAGGAGAGAGACGGAGGAAAAGGAGGAACAGAAAGAGGAGGATCGATTAGCTTCAACGTTCTCGATGATAATTCCGTCCATCGTTCAGTAAGTCACGCATCGAGTACTGCGGTATGTCTGCTGGCATATACACAAAATAGTATACACAAAGGATAAATCTATATCTATAGAATGACATGCGTACAAGTACATTCCACTTTAGTCATATAAATATTTCCGTTTGATAGCGAGTGAGTGGAATAAAAATGTCCAAAAACGTCAGAGCCGTACGCGAGCGTGTGTGCCAATTGATATGAACCGAGGAAACAAATAATTTTCAACTCTAAGGGAAACACGCGAGCGCTTTAGCCACGCGAGAGAATTATTCGCTCGTCACCCTGGCTGGCACATCGTTTGTTGTAATTAAATGCCACTCCAATCGTATTCTACCACGGTAGAAGTGAATCCGTCACGATGAAAATGATTCACGCACTGGGAACATATATTAATATGACCTACGGAATGACGCGAAAACCACGCAACGCTGTCCCATGATTTCGGCATTATAATTAGGAACTCGTCATCGGTCTATCAATCGTTGAACACGTTACCATCCATCCACGTATTATATTCGCGAGCACAGCGACACACACGCCCGGACAATTAACGCCGAGAAACACACAGGGACGATCCAATTAATTAAAAGTGTTTGCTTGCAGGATAGCCGCGCCGTGACAAAGGCCTTCATTCAGGAGGAAATAATGGCAGTTGGAGACCGAGAGGGAAAAGAAAGCACACGTTTCGAACGCCGAGTGCATACTATGTTGACGATGCATTTATCAATCATCCGTACCAGGAACGTACCTCGCTTGATAATTCCCTGCGATGTGCACCTTGTAGAAAGAAGTGCCATAGCACTTGTAAGTAGAACAGGTATAGTCCCAACTGTCTTAAAGGAGTATATACGTAATTTTGCAGCGTGCGCGAAATATTTGCACAAGCTAAACAGTTACGTGATAAATGCAGAAATAGCAATGTATTGGCAAAATACCATCGTGCATGTGCGAAATATCACGATACATGATACCCGTATGAAGAAACTGTTTTACCGACGGGAATATCGTGCAGTTTTCTTCGTGCTAATCGGCAACGATTCCCCGTACGATAAACAAGACTCGCAATGGCGAGAAACAATGGGAGCGAATGAAAACATTACTGCAATGGATGGATTGAAAATATACGTATCGCTTAATCAGTATTCTCTGAGGCGTTATTGTATTGGCGAGTCTTACAGTCTTGTAAATAATTGGCATTACCGTCTCTTTGTGTCCAAACAGAAAGTGTCTACTTTTCTCCAGTGATATTACGTAGGTTTATCCTCGCGCGATAAGTGCTTGAATCGTAAGCACTTTTACGTTTAAAATCAGTCCCTCTTTTGTATCAAGACTTTTGCCAGACATATTTTTAATTTTTCGTTCTACTATACCACGCGCTCGTCTTCAATGATCGAGAGACCAAAGGAAATATTGAAGAGACGTTTCTCGAGTGGCTACAATGCACGTGTAGCAGACAGCTTTTTCGAGTGTTCGCGGCTGCTGCAGGATTGGAGGATGTTTGTGCGACGTGGATAGAAGGAAGGAGTAGCGTGTTGGAATCACTTGAGTTTAAATGAAAGAAAAGATAAGAAGCATAGGCGAACCCTCTTACAGAAGGAATAAGAGAAGCTTGAGAATATCTCATGAGCAGTCGGTAAATCAGATCTAGCAGAGTTCTACGGATGATCCTAGATTTAAGTCGAAACTTGATCTACGTTATCAAAGGAATATTGCAGTTATAGTAGGAAATTCAACGGACGATTTCGACGAGTGAGCTACTTTGAATAATAATGCTTTTTACTAGCGTGCGAAGAGAAATTTAGCGACTGTTAGAATCCTTATGGACAACAGGCCGTTTCTATTATTCGTAACGAGTAAATGTGACATTTTGTGTGACACCGGAAGTGATGCAATCCTACATCTTACACGACTAGTTTCAAGTCCGACAATCCATATAATACGACTAGGCACCTGGGATCGATTAAAAGAAATCTCAAATCGATTCAACATACGAAAAGTATTGTTTCGTACGCGTATAGAAGAACGAGACAAAATTTACCTTTGCTGTTAAATACCTATAGGCTACAGCTGGCCGCCTACTTCACATATGTCTTGGCTGTGAGAACCGAAGGTCGTGGCATCCATAGCAGTGAATGTGGCATAGTGCGCAAACGCAGCGTAATCGTTAAGGCGCCGAAGAAAACAGAACAGAGCGAAGAGGAGGAGAGGATGGGAAAAAAATGCTAAGAATACCGCTACGAAAAATAACGGATTTCGAACGGTCGGATAAAATATTCGGGAATCCGAAACGGAGAGGAATCTGTCCCGAGGAAAAAATAAACTTGACGATTTAATTAGAAACGAATAGATTATGTTGATTAATTCATCATAGCACCCGATACACATTTTAATCTTTCGAGTGTAATATCCCAATGGCGTACCGGGCCGATAATATCGCGTGATTGAATTTTATCGTGAAATTTTATTACCATCCGCAATCAACGACAATACGTATCGTTTATACCGTATCAGTCGTAAACTACACGTGACGTTTTCAGTCTCTTCTTATACTACGATCATACGAACACGATGTCCTTTGAGATATTCGCCTCTTGCTCACATTACACATTCGTCATTCTTTGTTCCGTGTGCGCGTGTGCTCGTACGATGATTGCTACGAATCAGACTCATGAATTACGGCGGGTCTACCAAAGTAGCCTGTTTCTCATGCAACATTCCCAGAGTGATTCATCGTATCGGTTTGACTATGCGTTTCGGAACTGATGGAAATTACTGCCGAACTATGGAAGTTAAGTAATTATTCTATCAAGTTAATCAATGGGAGAACCGCGTACGATGACGATCCGTCAACTCGTTTATAACCTAAAATTTTCGTAAGAAAGAGGCAGAGAGCCTGTGTCTCATTTTGAAATTCCAGATACTTTGAAAATTTTACCTAGTTCCAGTAGACGATGGGTCTTTTCGTTAGACCTCGGCATCTTCCCTTCTTTTCAAGGAACGTGATCGGTCCCTAAGTGTAACACAAAGGACCGCTGCCGGTTATGAGAGGGACGGAACAAAGAATCTTCAAAAGTACCCAATTTTTCTAGACTCTTTGGGAAAGCTGCCAGCTGGCTTTGAGGTATAAACGAGGATGGAGACTTTTCAACAAGAATACTTATCGTATCGTACGAGTGTTCGATACGAATGTCGAGGATAGTTTACGTATATACTTTTCGACAGTTGATTTTACAGTGACGCCATTGAGTCGAACGGTGTATATATATATATATTTAAAAAATGATCTGATACGTCGGTTTTATCAGCGGCTTTGATTCTAGACTGGTATTGTGGGCCGTGTAAACGGGCCGCTGACCGGCCGTAAACTGTTAAACGAAATTAGAAATTTGGAGCGTGTATTCTCGGTAGGATAGTTGTAGAACGGACGGAACGTTTCAGGCGCGTACGAAGCCTCGATTAATTTTCTATGGTTGGTAAGAATGCTTTTGTATCGCGGACCTTTTCTGACAGGTGGACAATGGCCGGTGCTCCGGTGCAGGCGGAGAGTCGATACAACGACCTTTGTAGCTCGGCGACCTTATACGGACTAGGTTGAGGCTTTGTCGTTTACGTTACAGCGAAACAAAGGCACAGAAACAGAAATCTAATTAAAGTGATCATACCAAAAGTTACGATCACTGCATATGAGAAAAGAGGCAATAGGCATACTGTCACGACAAACGTCAAACATAAGAAAATCTACAGTTAAATATAATTATTGAGAACAGTATATCTATATTGCAGTGGCCTCCACGTAGGACCCAAAATAATCGTAGGACGATCAGAAATATATCAAGGTACTTCGAAGCTTTGATATTTGGTGTACCTACCGCGCCAGCGCCATCCTGTCATGAGATAATCCAGATATCGTGGTTGGTAAGGTATCCAGATTGGCGAACAACTTGATATTAAATCCCACTGGACACATGCACACGTATTCCGTAATTATGATAATACGAGCGTGTCATCACACAACACTGTGCTTTCTGGGAATATCTCGTAGATCTTGTACGTTCGCGGAATAATAACCTCTATTGGAGTGAGCGGTTAATTCGGATTGCTCCGTTGCATTAAACACTGTCACTCGCGCGTGTTTACCGTCACGTTTTGCTGACGGTGTTTAGCGACGTATGAGCCCTGAGGGGGGTTGAGATGTAGGAGGTGGGATCGTATACGCATACGGACGCCAAGGGATAGATTCGACAATGCAGAGGAGTACCAGGTACGAGCTGAGAGTGTCAGGGTGCACAAACGGAGGATTAGATAAAGGATGATGAAGAAGAGGCGGAGAGCGAGGAAAATAGAGAAAGGAAGAGACGGTGCAGCGTGGGGGGCTCGACCTCACTACGGCAGCTGGCCACCGTCAACTGTCGTGTGCGCTAAGCGGCTCGGACGCGACTGTCGCCGAATCCGATCACCGGTCTCAATTCTGTCTCCGACCTCGGTGCTGGCTCGACTGAGCCGCAGGACTGAACAGTAGTTTCTCCCCACCACTTGGACGCTCGTACGTTTCCGCAAGCTCGAGCGCTCCCTTCGACAATCTCCGGAGTTCTTCGGCCCACTCGACGAGATTCCCCTACTATGAATTGACTCGACCTCGTGCCGACGAGCGCGACGACTGATGGTCTCCGCTTGCAGGGCCGATGCCAGCACAGGAAACGGTGGAGCGAGGGCAGCTACGATGATGTCCTGTCCTCATGGTAGAATTCCTGGGGAAAGTATCTACGGAGAGGTCGTGTGGGTGGATGTAGGGCCGTTAGTTTACCAAGGAAGGGGAATCGACGATACTCCGGAATCACGAATGTTATTTATTCCGGGATCAGGCGAGAGTTTGAGATGGTGAGTCGCGTTGGTTGGTATCGAGGTTGCCACCGAAATACAGTTAGCAAATCGACACGCATGGTAGCCAGAGTTTGGACCTCGATTCTACCAGCGTGTGGAGGTGGATAAACGGTTGAGGTATTATGACCAGCCTCGCTTGTTTCTATAATGATTCCGTAATCGTTAAATTTGAGATAAGGACGGAAGAAAGGTAAGAGGTCTGAGGTAAAAGGTTCTTCTTGACCTCGTTCCTATTGGGAATGGCCCTGGAAATCTAGTTTTCCGGTTTAGCTTGAAACTGAATGTACCTTTTACGTATTTAAAGAATATGCTCCCTAGGAATTCTCTCGTGCGTTGAGCTACGAATGCGAATTCTGTTTGTTCTTTGCGTTTACATAAATACTGATAAAGCAGCGTAAACAATAACTATGCGTCAGACGTAGTCGCGTGCGTTTCTTTGATAACTGTAGTGTGGCCGTAGTAGTTTATTGATAATTTTTTTTTATAATCCCCATGCTGGGTACTCCTACGTATAGATATTTTCCATACCTCTTTTCGTAGCTATTTCAATTCCTTCGACACTCTCAAACATCACGTCGCTCCAACTCGATTTCGATTTCTCGACTTTCCTTTCCGCAGAAAACTTAGTCACTGAATAACCGCCTTATTAAACAGACTCAATCGCGCTCGTAGCCTATAAAGTCGACTATAAAGTAACCTCTGTGAATTCAAAGCCACCAAGCACGCGTGTTTTCACGAGATATTCAGAGGACGTGCCAAATGCGACTTTTCGTAACACGGTGGTTGACTAACGACGTCAATTTTAACATCATAATGCACAACCTTCATTTTCATTATATGTCGACCTTGCGATTTAGCACACGTTAAAAATCGTCATTATTGATACCACGAGCGCTCGTTCGCCTATTAATAGTAAATTAGCTGCTGGTGCGCTTTTCAAAGATCGTATACGAAAACTAATCCGAGTATGATTAATCACAGATACTCGAACACTGCCAAGAAATTCCCCGTTAACCCATGTCCATGTGTCACCGACACGATTCTTATTTCGGCTGCAGTTAAGTTCAATGTCAAATTCATCCACTCCACAGCAGTCATATTTCTCACAAAGAAATCATTCAAATCCCTAGCCTCTCTCCCTCCCAGTATTCCTCAATGCGCCAGCACAGACCGCTGACCATAAGCTAGGTTCAAATCTATTGATTGGTCCAGGACAGGTAGTCGAACGTTAAACCGGTACTAAGGTTCCGCAGCCGCTCTGATCCTTCCCAGGTCAATCATGCGTTGACCGCTGCCCTAATCCCGGCAACATCCGTTAAACAATTTTCGACCAACACTACGTGCGCAGAGGTACTTGATACAGGTCACGTAACTTTCTCAAGTTAGTAATGGCACGAGCCAGGCGCCTGAACTGAATTAATTCGCATGGTTACGTCAGAACAGTGAGCGACAGTCCGCTCGATCGTTCAAACCCACAAATGCCCTAGGCTGACGAATGGTCGTCGCTACTGTCATCTTTGCTCCAACCTTACAACGAACCAGTCAATAGTAAAAAATCAAAGTGAAATATTTTCCCAAGAAATCTTAAAAGCGTCTTACCCTTCGAAATTTCGAAAAAGGTTACTTCTTGTACCTGCTACTCTATTTGCATCGCCATGTACACAAGTCGGCTATACCTGTCGCTGCTATGTACAGTCTTCTCGGTCATGAGAATTTGAAGAAAAAAAAACTAACTGGCTGACGAAATGCTTTCTTTCATATTTTGCAATGAAAAACTGCCTGTCATATATCTCTGTGCTTTTCAGATGAAATAGGCTCTGTGCTTTCACGGTCCAGCTGTGGTTGCGCCCGTCTTACAAACTGGGGCGTAGCGCACTGAGAACGGCCCTCACTTGGCTACATCTCTTACTCCTACTTCACCGCCCTGGAGAACTGTATATCATTTCCCACCATGCTCAACGTTTTGTCCCCACTACGTCCTACTCTTTGTCTATCCTTGTCGTTCACGCTGTTTTGTTTTTCTTTTCTTTTCTCTCTCTCTCTCTCTCTCTCTCCTTACCATTCCATGTGCTGCATTATGCGCTATGTTTGTATGTACATTACGATAGTACATTACGAGGGCAGTCATTTGGGCCGTGAATATAACGTTCGGATATTTCTCGTTGGGACTCGAGGTCAAGGGGGTCGGCGTTTTCGAAAAGCGAAGGGAATGGATCTTGGCTCCTGCCAATCATCATGTCGTTCTTCGTACTAGTTACGGACGACTGGTGAGAGAATGTGCTTTGGTACTTTTCAGAAGAGTAGCCTGGTACCGGTTTTTAATACTCTTGGAAATATGATACATTCCTAGTACCTGCGATTTCGAGACTATTGATACGAATTAGGTATCCTATTAGCATAACCCGTTCGAAGCTAGAGAAACGATTTGAAATGATTTAACGGTTGTGCAAATGGATTATAATTGTTCCTGTCTTGCACTGTAAGCGAATACTGGAAAATACTATTAACGAATTTGAATAGTCATAACGATACGTGTATGTTCGTATGAAAGGACTGGGTTAAAAATTCACAGTGCACAAGAATTTTATAACTGTTCTATCGCGAAATGGCTCTGAGGTGAAAGCCTTTTGTTCTCCATTGGATTAGAGGTATACAAGATCCCCGTCATCCGACAATCCCATTAGGCGAGGGTTGCGCAGAACCATTCATTTTGATCAAAAGCCACGTCGTGGAAGGCGTCCGTGCGAGCGTGCGCAGAGCCGAAGCGAGGGAAGCCTAAGGAGCGAAGAAAAGAAAGAAAGAATAAAAAAAAAGTAATATCTCCCTAAAAATATTCCTTATTCCTATGCCAATGTTCCTCATAAATAATCGGTAGCAAATCTCTCGCATAAATATGACTTCCGCTTCGCAGAAGCTTAAGAAGGTTTCGAGGGTTTTTTCTTGCGTTCTGTCGTGTGGCTCGGCGCACACCCCATTGTGTATCCGTCTGGCATGGCTCCCACACTAGTCAACCCTGTACTACCCCCTGGCCGGAATGATAGTCAGCCATTGAAAAACTCTCCGTGTTGCTTCGCGTCGCCTCCAGCGATGCATAATAATACGTAAATCCAGATGGTGTTGGCTCGGTCCTCTAATAAGCGAGGCGGGGCCAGACGAGGAGGAAAAGGGCGTCCTGCGAAGAGAGAGAAAGAGAGAGAGGAGAGAAGTACCGAGTGCAGTCATCACGATGCAGGCATATTACAATTTACCGTGCAGCCGTGCAAGTTGAGCCAGACTGCGGTCTACTACCCCTTCACTCGCTCTATTTGTACACTTTCAGACTGCACTGAGTTTCCCAATATGGTATATATACTAACTCGGCTACAACGTCAGCCAGGTTACTGTCGATCTGCACGTGTACCAGAGTGTACACGCAACATACAGTGCACGTGGCTACGACAGGATATGCACGGATAAAAGGTAGCTGTACCAATAGTATATCAGCCCTACTGCTATTGCTGCGACAAGCAGGCATTGCCGTTAGCACCAGCATCGGGAACAGCAGTGCCACCATAATGTTGCGTATGATCTTTAAAGCGTACTGATCTTAAAGCGACTTGGCTAGCCTAATGTGGTTTTTTCTTCTAGACTTCACAGTGCAGCAGGTCAAGTCGTACGAAGAGGAGCATTGTTGACGGTAGTGGCTAAGAGTGTCGTAACGCTATAAGACGGTATCGAGGGTAGAGTGCAGCAATAAAGCAGGACCTTGAATTTGTTGTATACCGTGAAAAATTGCAAGAGCGGTGAATTGCAGCGAAGAGTTTACTGATAAGTCGCCGTTGCACTTTTTACAGTCGCACCCATAGAGAGCAGACTCGTGTGATAATATTTGCTCGTATGTTTGCGCTTATCCAGTATATGAGGGCGGGTTGTGGATGGTATACAGACGGAATCGCAGAGTATCGAAGGCCAATAACAATGGCCTTTACGTTATTAATCGTTATTCACGGTCATCTCTGTTTGAGCGGAGCCTGCGAAAATATTTGCGTCTGCAATGTATGCATATCGTACGTGAAAACATAACTGGTGTCGTGCTGGCTGGAGGCTTCGTATTACACGACGAAGTTGCTAGGGAAACCTTTTTCATATACGGCAGTCGGATTTGATGGGTCGATGAATTTACAGGAAATCGGACAAACGAAAACGCTCGCTGATGACTCTTAGGTACGTGAAAGCGAAGCTATGTGGAGACTCGAAACCGCCAAATTGCTCCTCGCTAATTGGAACTCGACACAGAAAAAGGCTTTCGCGGCGAGCAAAAATTTGCAATCCTTGTACCGTCGTTCTGGGTTTCCAGAGGAGAAAGTTTGGCAGAAATAAAGAGAAAAAAGAAAAGTTTTAGAAAAAGTAGCAAGGGGTGGGGGGTTCCGGTAACGAAGACTATAATAAATTCACAAGACAAAGTTTTTCTTTTTAACGAATACACAAGTTTTGATAACAGCGTCAGGTTAGGCTATACGAATCCGAGAGTAATCTTTAATAGTTATAAAACCATTGTCCCCAGAATTCGTGTTTAATTTTTCATGAAAATTCCCTAGACAGATCCAGCCACTGTCAAATTGAGAATTCTTGACACCACCGCGTTCACCCACCTAATTTATTTTCTCGTACGAGCGAGTCTCACCAGAAACGTCATCTACCTCGATCCCGATTAGATAAAGACGATTGGTTTTCAAGGTAAATACGCGTTATCCATAATCATTTCTTTTCACACCAGTAAAACTACCTTAACTCACTGGTCGTACTACCCAAAGAGAAATCTGAGGTCCTCGCTTATTCTCCAGGAACTCGCTCGAGATCCACAGGCTACTTAAAATGTCCTATAGACGTTTTCAAATTGTCACGCTCAACCTTCGCGTGCATGGCTAACGACTCTCCGTACACAGAAACTTTATTAAGCCACGCCTCCTGAAAGATACATTATAGAAATTTCCATGCACCCTCTCTCTCCGTACGCAGTCTCACTTTCATCCAGCACATTTCTCACATACGTCTACGCTCCCCATATAACGGCAACTTGAGGAGAGAATTAATGACTTAAAATTAGCCTACCTTATCCTGTCCTCTGGATCACTCAAAGGCACCTCCATCGCTACACTAGCTCAGTTGGATTTCAGTAAACGACTGTTCTATGCACACAAGGCGACATCGCTACTCGCATCAAGGGCACAAAGTCATTCGAACGTTACGCAACTCGACATTGAACCTTCTACGCAGACAAGAGTAACACGTAACAATATTCTACCTGCGCCAAAGTGAACACAGCACTCGCTTGTTATTCGCTACAAGACAAGTTAGTGCGGTTTTCCTGTAGCGCGGTAATGTAAGGTAAACCCTTTACTGTCCACTCTCTAAAAGACCGCGAGGGTCCTTGCTCTGGTAAGCGTCCTTGCACAGGACACGTATCCGGGTATCGGAATTATACTAGGTGTCTATATAATAAACTCGGTTCGAGTTTTCGACCAAGTTGCTCCAGTTTGCTAAGTTCAAACAGAGTATAGAAAGTGCTGCGCTTGTACCTCCTCCTCTCCTCCTCTTCCTTCATGGCGGAGCAGAAGTACTGCCACCGATGGTGCTCCTCCTCGCCAAGTGGTAGTGGCGCTGCTACGTGATACTGGTATTGGTAGAGGTTACGTGGAGGTGATTGTGTTAGGGCGAGCAACGAGGAGTGGAATGGAGGGTTCAGGCGAGGTCAGGTCACGGGACGAGCGACTATTCGGTCGATACGAAGCTACCTACCTACTATGTGCTATGACCATAGCGCACCATGTCACACCATAGTTTGGATACACGTGCAGCATTATATATGTATATAGTATCAACGAAACAAGCTCATTCGCTGAAGCGTAATCGTTGCAATTACGGGTGACATTATTTTCGGTAGGAGGCCACTGATAAAGAGGATCGATCGTGTTTTGTTTGTAGCTCGACTGCAGCTCCGCACGTGGTCGTGATCATGCAGACTGTACTTTGTGCTTCGTTCTTTATTGGATGGAATATATAGGATTTTTTATAGGCTTTCAGCTTTTCATTTTCAGACACGGCGCTTGGCTGTACAACTTCTTTACGGGTTATCGTTCGTGATTCACTTCACTTTGCTTATATTAAGAATCACGTAGGAAAGCCACGAGCAGCGTTGCTCGGGACTTGCTCGTACCTACGCGTACTTGCTCGTTGAAAATTGGACGCCGTCCAAGAAGAACGCGTGGCGTCGAAAGGGAATTCTATCAAATGTAAATAATCGCACTTCGGCATCTGGCTGCAGTTACATGCACTTGCAGTATGCTGCTACGTTGGGACGTTTCAGCGAGAGATATGGTATCAATGATGATATAACGTAAATATAACCATGAGATTGTCTCTCTCTCTCTCTTCCATTCATGGTCATCATACGAAACTAGAAAACTTAAAGGATTACACGTTATCACCGATCAGCCGATAATGGACAAATATATAATTTTCAAATTTCTTAAATCTTTTCACACAGGATGTAAGTCTATATATATTTCTCCCTCTCTCTCTTTATCATGAAAAATACAGAGAGCAACATCAGGCAGTGAACGATCGTCGGCCATTGGGAAAGCTAAAATGGTACAGTGAAATTGAGAGCAGACCGAATATCTACTAGTGCGGAGCTTCGTATCGCGCGACGAGATATTCCCGATGGTGATAGGTGATTGGACAAAAGGATAGTCATGTGTGTACTTACCATAGAGGGATATAGGTGAATAAGTAGGCTGGTCGAGCGTGAAATACAGACTGATCTACATTGGAATATGTAAGCACATTAATCCTATTAGAGATCGACCCACCTACTAGACATATAAAATGTACAATTAATCGACGTGTCAAAGTTTATTGGTTTAACTATTCGAAATACATTTTTACCGTACGGATCATATAAAATGATCTACCAGTGATGAATTCCGTATATAAATGTTTTAACGTGGATCTCGTTAAATTCCACTGTACAGTGCAAGCTACGCAAACGTTCGTCGCTATTTCAATGTGGCGGCGTGCAGCTTGGAGCGTCCCGCGAATAAAAAATCAATCAACACGATTGGCGAGCGGAAATTCGCGTTATTGGAGAATCGCATGACTATCTTTCGACGGGGAGTAACAGATCGTATAATATCCGTGATAATCGAGTCAAAGTCGAGATGGAGATCCGATACGGGCCTTGCTCAACTCGGTCAAGGCAGAAGAGTCCTAGTGGCTCATAAGTAGGTATCCAACTTTGTTACTGTAGGTGTCATTAAGTACCCGAGTTTAGATCGTCCTCGAGGGGGGTCACGATCCTCGAATCGTTTGATTCACAGCTCGTGTGCCAATGATACTTAGTGATTGTAATTTAATGATTTCCTATAGGACGGTATCTATATTAGACGCTGTTCGTATACATTAAAGAGAATAATTGCAACGAGTCGATCGATCATTGACATTCCAGACAGGGACGTTTCCTTTGTGATAAAAACGGGGTCGATTGCGACGATTCTCGGGGCCGCGGAGACCGACGATCGCCAGCACAAATACACTTATATTGGTAATGGCTTGGGTAGACGGTTTACCGATACCTTGATTTATAGGCTCGATATCGAAAGTAAAACGATACCGATTCGTCGCCTTGAGTTGGCGCGCTCCAAATTGCACGCTTCGACTCTCCGTTAAACGAGTTATTGGTTTCGAGAGTCGTAACGTAACGCGCTCGACTCTTTGCCCGGCCGAAGAAAGTTCTCTCAGTGAAATCCGGTCATATTTTGCGAATCGTTAGAGCAGTTACGACGGGTCATCAAAAAAGGATGAATACAAACTATCGGTTCGATGACCTTTGACACGGTTTCCTAAATTTTATTTACATCATTTGAATAATTTGGATGATGAATCATACTTCCTGAACATCGGTATGCCGATTTTCATTAAAACTGACGCGTAACCTTTACACTTTATTTACATCCTTAACCTCAAAACAGAAATTACGAAAACCCTCCAAAGTCTTTACATGGCAATTGCGAAGATAAAGGAAAAATCGTCTTGAGAATTCACGTGAGACGTAACGAAGTCTATGCCGGCTACAGTGGATGGCAGCAAGATCAATCATAAAATTTAAAAGCGACTTCCCAACCCCACGCTGTCATCTGCAGAAACTCATAAGAGTAAGAGATACAAGTAGTGAAATTAGACCCTGTGCTATGGAAACGCGCATACATGACTTAGCCTAGGTTACATCCAACGAGGCGGTATAATTTATTGAATGCGAAAAAGAAGAGAAGCCCAGGGCGCAGACTCGTTGACCTTGCGCCCAACGTCCGCGTGACTACTTGAAGCAGAGAAAATGAGAATCTGCACGTGTAGAGCATCATCGCCATTTTACCCACTTAAACCACCCACTTAGAACTCATCTGCCCTAGACTTCCCTTTATTCGGCTGCCACGCGCACACAAAATCCCTCAGACCGTCGTGACTATATCGTCAGGCTATAGTCTAAGGATCCTGGTCGGCGTATCAAAGTCAAACGGCGTATTTGACGTCAATGCCATCTACTGAATATATCCAATCGATTCCACTCGATAGATTTCCTTGGTAAACTCAAAAGCCTTGGTAGTCGCTCAGTTAATTTGTCTGAGATTGCTGACTTTTCCTACGAAAGATAACTTATCGGGCATTATGATCGACTGTTTCTCAGCTCTAAGCTAAATTGATTGATCAAGGTAAGGAAACGAGTATAGGACGTTCCATTCGCCGTGATGCAGGTCCTGCGGACACGTTAGAGGGTGTAGAGGCGAATTACGAGAGGAGGATAATACGTTTGGGTACTGGAGAAATGAAAAGGGAGGGGTGGAGGGGGAGAACTGGTTTATAGATAGGAAAGCAAAGTGCGCAGGACTCCAAAGGGATTTCGATTCTCTACAAGGGGAGTTTGAACAGACTATTTCCCGGAAGGGGAATCCTTGAGAAATAAGAACACTTAGAAGATCACTCTCGACCCTCTTCCAATTCTAAAGCCGGGAAGCCATCTTTGCACGTATAGAAGTTCTTTCCTCCAATTTATTCTAGCCGGTCTTAAGGGTGCTT